>CAUVYP010000567.1:630000-670000 GCA_963556195.1 Sepiola atlantica
GGTTGTAATGATTTATATCTACCGCCAACTATTTCAGCCCTGAGTAATCGCAAACACTAGTAGTACCCTATTACTGTTTGTCGCATCATTTGCTAAAAAAACAAAACAAACATTAGATGCTTACAGCACCTGGTATTCCCAAGTGGTCACCCATCTAAGTACTGACCAGGCTCTACGTTGCTTAACTTCGGTGATCGGACGAGAACCGGTGTTTTCAGCGTGATATGGCCGTAAGCGGATATCTTACAACATTTTTACCATTAAACCATTAGTTTGCTTCCCTTATTCTATTTACTTTTCATCATTCATTAAAACCTGCTTTTTAATCACACTGTTTTTACACTTTTTATTTAATTTACCCTATCAAAACACATATTTAAACTGCATGAGAATTAAAACACACACACATCCAAATAAATATAAATGCTACTATCTTAGGCGATTAAATAATAAACAGACTGAAAAACAAAAAGAAAACATAATTTATTTGGGAATTTAATGTGCCGCATAAAAATTTAACGTATAGCGAATACCCACTCCCAGGACGCGAGGTTGTAATGATATATATCTACCGCCAACTATTTCAGCCTTGAGTAATCGCAAACACTAGTAGTACCCTATTACTGTTTGTCGCATCATTTGCTAAAAAAAAAAAAAAAAAAAAAAAATTAGATGCTTACAGCACCTGGTATTCCCAAGTGGTCACCCATCTAAGTACTGACCAGGCTCTACGTTGCTTAACTTCGGTGATCGGACGAGAACCGGTGTTTTCAGCGTGATATGGCCGTAAGCGGATATCTTACAACATTTTTACCATTAAACCATTAGTTTGCTTCCCTTATTCTATTTACTTTTCATCATCCATTCAAACCTGGTTTTAATCACACTGTTTTTACACTTTTTATTAAATTTACCCTTTCAAAACACATATTTAAACTGCATGAGAATTAAAACACACACACATCCAAATAAATATAAATTCTACTATCTTAGGCGATTAAATAATAAACAGACTGAAAAACAAAAAGAGAACATAATTTATTTGGGAATTTAATGTGCCGCATAAAAATTTAACGTAAAGCGAATAGCCACTCCCAGGACGCGAGGTTGTAATGATTTATATCTACCGCCAACTATTTCAGCCCTGAGTAATCGCAAACACTAGTAGTACCCTATTACTGTTTGTCGCATCATTTGCTAAAAAAACAAAACAAACATTAGATGCTTACAGCACCTGGTATTCCCAAGTGGTCACCCATCTAAGTACTGACCAGGCTCTACGTTGCTTAACTTCGGTGATCGGACGAGAACCGGTGTTTTCAGCGTGATATGGCCGTAAGCGGATATCTTACAACATTTTTACCATTAAACCATTAGTTTGCTTCCCTTATTCTATTTACTTTTCATCATTCATTCAAACCTGCTTTTTAATCACACTGTTTTTACACTTTTTATTTAATTTACCCTATCAAAACACATATTTAAACTGCATGAGAATTAAAACACACACACATCTGAATAAATATAAATGCTACTATCTTAGGCGATTAAATAATAAACAGACTGAAAAACAAAAAGAGAACATAATTTATTTGGGAATTTAATGTGCCGCATAAAAATTTAACGTATAGCGAATACCCACTCCCAGGACGCGAGGTTGTAATGATATATATCTACCGCCAACTATTTCAGCCTTGAGTAATCGCAAACACTAGTAGTACCCTATTACTGTTTGTCGCATCATTTGCTAAAAAAAAAAAAAAAAAAAAAAAAAAAAAAAAAAAAGAAGAAAAATTAGATGCTTACAGCACCTGGTATTCCCAAGTGGTCACCCATCTAAGTACTGACCAGGCTCTACGTTGCTTAACTTCGGTGATCGGACGAGAACCGGTGTTTTCAGCGTGATATGGCCGTAAGCGGATATCTTACAACATTTTTACCATTAAACCATTAGTTTGCTTCCCTTATTCTATTTACTTTTCATCATTCATTCAAACCTGCTTTTTAATCACACTGTTTTTTACACTTTTTATTAAATTTACCCTTTCAAAACACATATTTAAACTGCATGAGAATTAAAACACACACACATCTGAATAAATATAAATGCTACTATCTTAGGCGATTAAATAATAAACAGACTGAAAAACAAAAAGAGAACATAATTTATTTGGGAATTTAATGTGCCGCATAAAAATTTAACGTAAAGCGAATAGCCACTCCCAGGACGCGAGGTTGTAATGATTTATATCTACCGCAAACTATTTCAGCCCTGAGTAATCGCAAACACTAGTAGTACCCTATTACTGTTTGTCGCATCATTTGCTAAAAAAACAAAACAAACATTAGATGCTTACAGCACCTGGTATTCCCAAGTGGTCACCCATCTAAGTACTGACCAGGCTCTACGTTGCTTAACTTCGGTGATCGGACGAGAACCGGTGTTTTCAGCGTGATATGGCCGTAAGCGGATATCTTACAACATTTTTACCATTAAACCATTTGTTTGCTTCCCTTATTCTATTTACTTTTCATCATTCATTCAAACCTGCTTTTTAATCACACTGTTTTTACACTTTTTATTTAATTTACCCTATCAAAACACATATTTAAACTGCATGAGAATTAAAACACACACACATCTAAATAAATATAAATGCTACTATCTTAGGCGATTAAATAATAAACAGACTGAAAAACAAAAAGAGAACATAATTTATTTGGGAATTTAATGTGCCGCATAAAAATTTAACGTATAGCGAATACCCACTCCCAGGACGCGAGGTTGTAATGATATATATCTACCGCCAACTATTTACGCCTTGAGTAATCGCAAACACTAGTAGTACCCTATTACTGTTTGTCGCATCATTTGCTAAAAAAAAAAAAAAAAAAAAAGAAGAAAAATTAGATGCTTACAGCACCTGATATTCCCAAGTGGTCACCCATCTAAGTACTGACCAGGCTCTACGTTGCTTAACTTCGGTGATCGGACGAGAACCGGTGTTTTCAGCGTGATATGGCCGTAAGCGGATATCTTACAACATTTTTACCATTAAACCATTAGTTTGCTTCCCTTATTCTATTTACTTTTCATCATCCATTCAAACCTGGTTTTAATCACACTGTTTTTACACTTTTTATTAAATTTACCCTTTCAAAACACATATTTAAACTGCATGAGAATTAAAACACACACACATCCAAATAAATATAAATTCTACTATCTTAGGCGATTAAATAATAAACAGACTGAAAAACAAAAAGAGAACATAATTTATTTGGGAATTTAATGTGCCGCATAAAAATTACCCGTAAAGCGAATACCCACTCCCAGGACGCGAGGTTGTAATGATTTATATCTACCGCCAACTATTTCAGCCTTGAGTAATCGCAAACACTAGTAGTACCCTATTACTGTTTGTCGCATCATTTGCTAAAAAAAAAAAAAAAAAAAATTAGATGCTTACAGCACCTGGTATTCCCAAGTGGTCACCCATCTAAGTACTGACCAGGCTCTACGTTGCTTAACTTCGGTGATCGGACGAGAACCGGTGTTTTCAGCGTGATATGGCCGTAAGCGGATATCTTACAACATTTTTACCATTAAACAATTAGTTTGCTTCCCTTATTCTATTTACTTTTCATCATTCATTCAAACCTGGTTTTAATCACACTGTTTTTACACTTTTTATTAAATTTACCCTTTCAAAACACATATTTAAACTGCATGAGAATTAAAACACACACACATCCAAATAAATATAAATTCTACTATCTTAGGCGATTAAATAATAAACAGACTGAAAAACAAAAAGAGAACATAATTTATTTGGGAATTTAATGTGCCGCATAAAAATTTAACGTAAAGCGAATACCCACTCCCAGGACGCGAGGTTGTAATGATTTATATCTACCGCCAACTATTTCAGCCCTGAGTAATCGCAAACACTAGTAGTACCCTATTACTGTTTGTCGCATCATTTGCTAAAAAAACAAAACAAACATTAGATGCTTACAGCACCTGGTATTCCCAAGTGGTCACCCATCTAAGTACTGACCAGGCTCTACGTTGCTTAACTTCGGTGATCGGACGAGAACCGGTGTTTTCAGCGTGATATGGCCGTAAGCGGATATCTTACAACATTTTTACCATTAAACCATTTGTTTGCTTCCCTTATTCTATTTACTTTTCATCATTCATTCAAACCTGCTTTTTAATCACACTGTTTTTACACTTTTTATTTAATTTACCCTATCAAAACACATATTTAAACTGCATGAGAATTAAAACACACACACATCTAAATAAATATAAATGCTACTATCTTAGGCGATTAAATAATAAACAGACTGAAAAACAAAAAGAGAACATAATTTATTTGGGAATTTAATGTGCCGCATAAAAATTTAACGTATAGCGAATACCCACTCCCAGGACGCGAGGTTGTAATGATATATATCTACCGCCAACTATTTCAGCCTTGAGTAATCGCAAACACTAGTAGTACCCTATTACTGTTTGTCGCATCATTTGCTAAAAAAAAAAAAAAAAAAAAAAAAAAAGAAGAAAAATTAGATGCTTACAGCACCTGGTATTCCCAAGTGGTCACCCATCTAAGTACTGACCAGGCTCTACGTTGCTTAACTTCGGTGATCTGACGAGAACCGGTTTTTTCAGCGTGATATGGCCGTAAGCGGATATCTTACAACATTTTTACCATTAAACCATTAGTTTGCTTCCCTTATTCTATTTACTTTTCATCATTCATTCAAACCTGGTTTTAATCACACTGTTTTTACACTTTTTATTAAATTTACCCTTTCAAAACACATATTTAAACTGCATGAGAATTAAAACACACACACATCCAAATAAATATAAATTCTACTATCTTAGGCGATTAAATAATAAACAGACTGAAAAACAAAAAGAGAACATAATTTATTTGGGAATTTAATGTGCCGCATAAAAATTTAACGTAAAGCGAATACCCACTCCCAGGACGCGAGGTTGTAATGATTTATATCTACCGCCAACTATTTCAGCCCTGAGTAATCGCAAACACTAGTAGTACCCTATTACTGTTTGTCGCATCATTTGCTAAAAAAAAAAAAAAAAATTAGATGCTTACAGCACCTGGTATTCCCAAGTGGTCACCCATCTAAGTACTGACCAGGCTCTACGTTGCTTAACTTCGGTGATCGGACGAGAACCGGTGTTTTCAGCGTGATATGGCCGTAAGCGGATATCTTACAACATTTTTACCATTAAACCATTAGTTTGCTTCCCTTATTCTATTTACTTTTCATCATTCATTCAAACCTGGTTTTAATCACACTGTTTTTACACTTTTTATTAAATTTACCCTTTCAAAACACATATTTAAACTGCATGAGAATTAAAACACACACACATCCAAATAAATATAAATTCTACTATCTTAGGCGATTAAATAATAAACAGACTGAAAAACAAAAAGAGAACATAATTTATTTGGGAATTTAATGTGCCGCATAAAAATTTAACGTAAAGCGAATACCCACTCCCAGGACGCGAGGTTGTAATGATTTATATCTACCGCCAACTATTTCAGCCTTGAGTAATCGCAAACACTAGTAGTACCCTATTACTGTTTGTCGCATCATTTGCTAAAAAAACAAAACAAACATTAGATGCTTACAGCACCTGGTATTCCCAAGTGGTCACCCATCTAAGTACTGACCAGGCTCTACGTTGCTTAACTTCGGTGATCGGACGAGAACCGGTGTTTTCAGCGTGATATGGCCGTAAGCGGATATCTTACAACATTTTTACCATTAAACCATTAGTTTGCTTCCCTTATTCTATTTACTTTTCATCATTCATTCAAACCTGCTTTTTAATCACACTGTTTTTACACTTTTTATTTAATTTACCTTATCAAAACACATATTTAAACTGCATGAGAATTAAAACACACACACATCTGAATAAATATAAATGCTACTATCTTAGGCGATTAAATAATAAACAGACTGAAAAACAAAAAGAGAACATAATTTATTTGGGAATTTAATGTGCCGCATAAAAATTTAACGTATAGCGAAACCCCACTCCCAGGACGCGAGGTTGTAATGATATATATCTACCGCCAACTATTTCAGCCTTGAGTAATCGCAAACACTAGTAGTACCCTATTACTGTTTGTCGCATCATTTGCTAAAAAAATAAAAAAAAAAGAAGAAAAATTAGATGCTTACAGCACCTGGTATTCCCAAGTGGTCACCCATCTAAGTACTGACCAGGCTCTACGTTGCTTAACTTCGGTGATCGGACGAGAACCGGTGTTTTCAGCGTGATATGGCCGTAAGCGGATATCTTACAACATTTTTACCATTAAACCATTAGTTTGCTTCCCTTATTCTATTTACTTTTCATCATCCATTCAAACCTGGTTTTAATCACACTGTTTTTACACTTTTTATTAAATTTACCCTTTCAAAACACATATTTAAACTGCATGAGAATTAAAACACACACACATCCAAATAAATATAAATTCTACTATCTTAGGCGATTAAATAATAAACAGACTGAAAAACAAAAAGAGAACATAATTTATTTGGGAATTTAATGTGCCGCATAAAAATTTAACGTATAGCGAATACCCACTCCCAGGACACGAGGTTGTAATGATATATATCTACCGCCAACTATTTCAGCCTTGAGTAATCGCAAACACTAGTAGTACCCTATTACTGTTTGTCGCATCATTTGCTAAAAAAAAAAAAAAAAAAAGAAGAAAAATTAGATGCTTACAGCACCTGGTATTCCCAAGTGGTCACCCATCTAAGTACTGACCAGGCTCTACGTTGCTTAACTTCGGTGATCGGACGAGAACCGGTGTTTTCAGCGTGATATGGCCGTAAGCGGATATCTTACAACATTTTTACCATTAAACCATTAGTTTGCTTCCCTTATTCTATTTACTTTTCATCATTCATTCAAACCTGGTTTTAATCACACTGTTTTTACACTTTTTATTAAATTTACCCTTTCAAAACACATATTTAAACTGCATGAGAATTAAAACACACACACATCCAAATAAATATAAATTCTACTATCTTAGGCGATTAAATAATAAACAGACTGAAAAACAAAAAGAGAACATAATTTATTTGGGAATTTAATGTGCCGCATAAAAATTTAACGTAAAGCGAATACCCACTCCCAGGACGCGAGGTTGTAATGATTTATATCTACCGCCAACTATTTCAGCCCTGAGTAATCGCAAACACTAGTAGTACCCTATTACTGTTTGTCGCATCATTTGCTAAAAAAACAAAACAAACATTAGATGCTTACAGCACCTGGTATTCCCAAGTGGTCACCCATCTAAGTACTGACCAGGCTCTACGTTGCTTAACTTCGGTGATCGGACGAGAACCGGTGTTTTCAGCGTGATATGGCCGTAAGCGGATATCTTACAACATTTTTACCATTAAACCATTAGTTTGCTTCCCTTATTCTATTTACTTTTCATCATTCATTCAAACCTGCTTTTTAATCACACTGTTTTTTACACTTTTTATTAAATTTACCCTTTCAAAACACATATTTAAACTGCATGAGAATTAAAACACACACACATCCAAATAAATATAAATTCTACTATCTTAGGCGATTAAATAATAAACAGACTGAAAAACAAAAAGAGAACATAATTTATTTGGGAATTTAATGTGCCGCATAAAAATTTAACGTATAGCGAATACCCACTCCCAGGACGCGAGGTTGTAATGATATATATCTACCGCCAACTATTTCAGCCTTGAGTAATCGCAAACACTAGTAGTACCCTATTACTGTTTGTCGCATCATTTGCTAAAAAAAAACAAAAAAGAAGAAAAATTAGATGCTTACAGCACCTGGTATTCCCAAGTGGTCACCCATCTAAGTACTGACCAGGCTCTACGTTGCTAAACTTCGGTGATCGGACGAGAACCGGTGTTTTCAGCGTGATATGGCCGTAAGCGGATATCTTACAACATTTTTACCATTAAACCATTAGTTTGCTTCCCTTATTCTATTTACTTTTCATCATCCATTCAAACCTGGTTTTAATCACACTGTTTTTACACTTTTTATTAAATTTACCCTTTCAAAACACATATTTAAACTGCATGAGAATTAAAACACACACACATCCAAATAAATATAAATTCTACTATCTTAGGCGATTAAATAATAAACAGACTGAAAAACAAAAAGAGAACATAATTTATTTGGGAATTTAATGTGCCGCATAAAAATTTAACGTATAGCGAATACCCACTCCCAGGACACGAGGTTGTAATGATATATATCTACCGCCAACTATTTCAGCCTTGAGTAATCGCAAACACTAGTAGTACCCTATTACTGTTTGTCGCATCATTTGCTAAAAAAAAAAAAAAAAAAAGAAGAAAAATTAGATGCTTACAGCACCTGGTATTCCCAAGTGGTCACCCATCTAAGTACTGACCAGGCTCTACGTTGCTTAACTTCGGTGATCTGACGAGAACCGGTTTTTTCAGCGTGATATGACCGTAAGCGGATATCTTACAACATTTTTACCATTAAACCATTAGTTTGCTTCCCTTATTCTATTTACTTTTCATCATTCATTCAAACCTGGTTTTAATCACACTGTTTTTACACTTTTTATTAAATTTACCCTTTCAAAACACATATTTAAACTGCATGAGAATTAAAACACACACACATCCAAATAAATATAAATTCTACTATCTTAGGCGATTAAATAATAAACAGACTGAAAAACAAAAAGAGAACATAATTTATTTGGGAATTTAATGTGCCGCATAAAAATTTAACGTAAAGCGAATACCCACTCCCAGGACGCGAGGTTGTAATGATTTATATCTACCGCCAACTATTTCAGCCCTGAGTAATCGCAAACACTAGTAGTACCCTATTACTGTTTGTCGCATCATTTGCTAAAAAAACAAAACAAACATTAGATGCTTACAGCACCTGGTATTCCCAAGTGGTCACCCATCTAAGTACTGACCAGGCTCTACGTTGCTTAACTTCGGTGATCGGACGAGAACCGGTGTTTTCAGCGTGATATGGCCGTAAGCGGATATCTTACAACATTTTTACCATTAAACCATTAGTTTGCTTCCCTTATTCTATTTACTTTTCATCATTCATTCAAACCTGCTTTTTAATCACACTGTTTTTTACACTTTTTATTAAATTTACCCTTTCAAAACACATATTTAAACTGCATGAGAATTAAAACACACACACATCCAAATAAATATAAATTCTACTATCTTAGGCGATTAAATAATAAACAGACTGAAAAACAAAAAGAGAACATAATTTATTTGGGAATTTAATGTGCCGCATAAAAATTTAACGTATAGCGAATACCCACTCCCAGGACGCGAGGTTGTAATGATATATATCTACCGCCAACTATTTCAGCCTTGAGTAATCGCAAACACTAGTAGTACCCTATTACTGTTTGTCGCATCATTTGCTAAAAAAAAAAAAAAAAAAAAAAAGAAGAAAAATTAGATGCTTACAGCACCTGGTATTCCCAAGTGGTCACCCATCTAAGTACTGACCAGGCTCTACGTTGCTTAACTTCGGTGATCTGACGAGAACTGGTTTTTTCAGCGTGATATGGCCGTAAGCGGATATCTTACAACATTTTTACCATTAAACCATTAGTTTGCTTCCATTATTCTATTTACTTTTCATCATTCATTCAAACCTGGTTTTAATCACACTGTTTTTACACTTTTTATTAAATTTACCCTTTCAAAACACATATTTAAACTGCATGAGAATTAAAACACACACACATCCAAATAAATATAAATTCTACTATCTTAGGCGATTAAATAATAAACAGACTGAAAAACAAAAAGAGAACATAATTTATTTGGGAATTTAATGTGCCGCATAAAAATTTAACGTAAAGCGAATACCCACTCCCAGGACGCGAGGTTGTAATGATTTATATCTACCGCCAACTATTTCAGCCCTGAGTAATCGCAAACACTAGTAGTACCCTATTACTGTTTGTCGCATCATTTGCTAAAAAAACAAAACAAACATTAGATGCTTACAGCACCTGGTACTCCCAAGTGGTCACCCATCTAAGTACTGACCAGGCTCTACGTTGCTTAACTTCGGTGATCGGACGAGAACCGGTGTTTTCAGCGTGATATGGCCGTAAGCGGATATCTTACAACATTTTTACCATTAAACCATTAGTTTGCTTCCCTTATTCTATTTACTTTTCATCATTCATTCAAACCTGCTTTTTAATCACACTGTTTTTTACACTTTTTATTAAATTTACCCTTTCAAAACACATATTTAAACTGCATGAGAATTAAAACACACACACATCCAAATAAATATAAATTCTACTATCTTAGGCGATTAAATAATAAACAGACTGAAAAACAAAAAGAGAACATAATTTATTTGGGAATTTAATGTGCCGCATAAAAATTTAACGTATAGCGAATACCCACTCCCAGGACGCGAGGTTGTAATGATATATATCTACCGCCAACTATTTCAGCCTTGAGTAATCGCAAACACTAGTAGTACCCTATTACTGTTTGTCGCATCATTTGCTAAAAAAAAAAAAAAAAAAAAAAAAAAAAAAAAAAGAAGAAAAATTAGATGCTTACAGCACCTGGTATTCCCAAGTGGTCACCCATCTAAGTACTGACCAGGCTCTACGTTGCTTAACTTCGGTGATCGGACGAGAACCGGTGTTTTCAGCGTGATATGGCCGTAAGCGGATATCTTACAACATTTTTACCATTAAACCATTAGTTTGCTTCCCTTATTCTATTTACTTTTCATCATTCATTCAAACCTGGTTTTAATCACACTGTTTTTACACTTTTTATTAAATTTACCCTTTCAAAACACATATTTAAACTGCATGAGAATTAAAACACACACACATCTGAATAAATATAAATTCTACTATCTTAGGCGATTAAATAATAAACAGACTGAAAAACAAAAAGAGAACATAATTTATTTGGGAATTTAATGTGCCGCATAAAAATTTAACGTATAGCGAATACCCACTCCCAGGACACGAGGTTGTAATGATATATATCTACCGCCAACTATTTCAGCCTTGAGTAATCGCAAACACTAGTAGTACCCTATTACTGTTTGTCGCATCATTTACTAAAAAAAAAAAAAAAAAGAAGAAAAATTAGATGCTTACAGCACCTGGTATTCCCAAGTGGTCACCCATCTAAGTACTGACCAGGCTCTACGTTGCTTAACTTCGGTGATCTGACGAGAACCGGTTTTTTCAGCGTGATATGGCCGTAAGCGGATATCTTACAACATTTTTACAATTAAACCATTAGTTTGCTTCCCTTATTCTATTTACTTTTCATCATTCATTCAAACCTGGTTTTAATCACACTGTTTTTACACTTTTTATTAAATTTACCCTTTCAAAACACATATTTAAACTGCATGAGAATTAAAACACACACACATCCAAATAAATATAAATTCTACTATCTTAGGCGATTAAATAATAAACAGACTGAAAAACAAAAAGAGAACATAATTTATTTGGGAATTTAATGTGCCGCATAAAAATTTAACGTAAAGCGAATACCCACTCCCAGGACGCGAGGTTGTAATGATTTATATCTACCGCCAACTATTTCAGCCCTGAGTAATCGCAAACACTAGTAGTACCCTATTACTGTTTGTCGCATCATTTGCTAAAAAAACAAAACAAACATTAGATGCTTACAGCACCTGGTATTCCCAAGTGGTCACCCATCTAAGTACTGACCAGGCTCTACGTTGCTTAACTTCGGTGATCGGACGAGAACCGGTGTTTTCAGCGTGATATGGCCGTAAGCGGATATCTTACAACATTTTTACCATTAAACCATTAGTTTGCTTCCCTTATTCTATTTACTTTTCATCATTCATTCAAACCTGCTTTTTAATCACACTGTTTTTTACACTTTTTATTAAATTTACCCTTTCAAAACACATATTTAAACTGCATGAGAATTAAAACACACACACATCCAAATAAATATAAATTCTACTATCTTAGGCGATTAAATAATAAACAGACTGAAAAACAAAAAGAGAACATAATTTATTTGGGAATTTAATGTGCCGCATAAAAATTTAACGTATAGCGAATACCCACTCCCAGGACGCGAGGTTGTAATGATATATATCTACCGCCAACTATTTCAGCCTTGAGTAATCGCAAACACTAGTAGTACCCTATTACTGTTTGTCGCATCATTTGCTAAAAAAAAAAAAAAAAAAAAAAAAAAAAAAAGAAGAAAAATTAGATGCTTACAGCACCTGGTATTCCCAAGTGGTCACCCATCTAAGTACTGACCAGGCTCTACGTTGCTTAACTTCGGTGATCGGACGAGAACCGGTGTTTTCAGCGTGATATGGCCGTAAGCGGATATCTTACAACATTTTTACCATTAAACCATTAGTTTGCTTCCCTTATTCTATTTACTTTTCATCATTCATTCAAACCTGGTTTTAATCACACTGTTTTTACACTTTTTATTAAATTTACCCTTTCAAAACACATATTTAAACTGCATGAGAATTAAAACACACACACATCCAAATAAATATAAATTCTACTATCTTAGGCGATTAAATAATAAACAGACTGAAAAACAAAAAGAGAACATAATTTATTTGGGAATTTAATGTGCCGCATAAAAATTTAACGTAAAGCGAATACCCACTCCCAGGACGCGAGGTTGTAATGATTTATATCTACCGCCAACTATTTCAGCCCTGAGTAATCGCAAACACTAGTAGTACCCTATTACTGTTTGTCGCATCATTTGCTAAAAAAACAAAACAAACATTAGATGCTTACAGCACCTGGTATTCCCAAGTGGTCACCCATCTAAGTACTGACCAGGCTCTACGTTGCTTAACTTCGGTGATCGGACGAGAACCGGTGTTTTCAGCGTGATATGGCCGTAAGCGGATATCTTACAACATTTTTACCATTAAACCATTAGTTTGCTTCCCTTATTCTATTTACTTTTCATCATTCATTCAAACCTGCTTTTTAATCACACTGTTTTTTACACTTTTTATTAAATTTACCCTTTCAAAACACATATTTAAACTGCATGAGAATTAAAACACACACACATCCAAATAAATATAAATTCTACTATCTTAGGCGATTAAATAATAAACAGACTGAAAAACAAAAAGAGAACATAATTTATTTGGGAATTTAATGTGCCGCATAAAAATTTAACGTATAGCGAATACCCACTCCCAGGACGCGAGGTTGTAATGATATATATCTACCGCCAACTATTTCAGCCTTGAGTAATCGCAAACACTAGTAGTACCCTATTACTGTTTGTCGCATCATTTGCTAAAAAAAAAAAAAAAAAAAAAAAAAAAAAAAAAAAAAGAAGAAAAATTAGATGCTTACAGCACCTGGTATTCCCAAGTGGTCACCCATCTAAGTACTGACCAGGCTCTACGTTGCTTAACTTCGGTGATCGGACGAGAACCGGTGTTTTCAGCGTGATATGGCCGTAAGCGGATATCTTACAACATTTTTACCATTAAACCATTAGTTTGCTTCCCTTATTCTATTTACTTTTCATCATTCATTCAAACCTGCTTTTTAATCACACTGTTTTTACACTTTTTATTAAATTTACCCTTTCAAAACACATATTTAAACTGCATGAGAATTAAAACACACACACATCCAAATAAATATAAATTCTACTATCTTAGGCGATTAAATAATAAACAGACTGAAAAACAAAAAGAGAACATAATTTATTTGGGAATTTAATGTGCCGCATAAAAATTTAACGTAAAGCGAATACCCACTCCCAGGACGCGAGGTTGTAATGATTTATATCTACCGCCAACTATTTCAGCCTTGAGTAATCGCAAACACTAGTAGTACCCTATTACTGTTTGTCGCATCATTTGCTAAAAAAAAAAAAAAAAAAAAAAAAAAAAGAAGAAAAATTAGATGCTTACAGCACCTGGTATTCCCAAGTGGTCACCCATCTAAGTACTGACCAGGCTCTACGTTGCTTAACTTCGGTGATCGGACGAGAACCGGTGTTTTCAGCGTGATATGGCCGTAAGCGGATACCTTACAACATTTTTACCATTAAACCATTAGTTTGCTTCCCTTATTCTATTTACTTTTCATCATTCATTCAAACCTGCTTTTTAATCACACTGTTTTTTACACTTTTTATTAAATTTACCCTTTAAAAACACATATTTAAACTGCATGAGAATTAAAACACACACACATCCAAATAAATATAAATTCTACTATCTTAGGCGATTAAATAATAAACAGACTGAAAAACAAAAAGAGAACATAATTTATTTGGGAATTTAATGTGCCGCATAAAAATTTAACGTAAAGCGAATACCCACTCCCAGGACGCGAGGTTGTAATGA
This sequence comes from Sepiola atlantica, assembly GCA_963556195.1. NCBI lineage: Eukaryota > Metazoa > Mollusca > Cephalopoda > Sepiida > Sepiolidae > Sepiola > Sepiola atlantica. The sequence goes on from CAUVYP010000567.1 coordinate 644,522, forward strand.
TTTATATCTACCGCCAACTATTTCAGCCTTGAGTAATCGCAAACACTAGTAGTACCCTATTACTGTTTGTCGCATCATTTGCTAAAAAAAAAAAAAAAAAAAAAAGAAGAAAAATTTGATGCTTACAGCACCTGGTATTCCCAAGTGGTCACCCATCTAAGTACTGACCAGGCTCTACGTTGCTTAACTTCGGTGATCGGACGAGAACCGGCGTTTTCAGCGTGATATGGCCGTAAGCGGATATCTTACAACATTTTTACCATTAAACCATTAGTTTACTTCCCTTATTCTATTTACTTTTCATCATTCATTCAAACCTGCTTTTTAATCACACTGTTTTTACACTTTTTATTAAATTTACCCTTTCAAAACACATATTTAAACTGCATGAGAATTAAAACACACACACATCCAAATAAATATAAATTCTACTATCTTAGGCGATTAAATAATAAACAGACTGAAAAACAAAAAGAGAACATAATTTATTTGGGAATTTAATGTGCCGCATAAAAATTTAACGTAAAGCGAATACCCACTCCCAGGACGCGAGGTTGTAATGATTTATATCTACCGCCAACTATTTTAGCCTTGAGTAATCGCAAACACTAGTAGTACCCTATTACTGTTTGTCGCATCATTTGCTAAAAAAAAAAAAAAAAAAAAAAAAAAAAAAGAAGAAAAATTAGATGCTTACAGCACCTGGTATTCCCAAGTGGTCACCCATCTAAGTACTGACCAGGCTCTACGTTGCTTAACTTCGGTGATCTGACGAGAACCGGTTTTTTCAGCGTGATATGGCCGTAAGCGGATATCTTACAACATTTTTACAATTAAACCATTAGTTTGCTTCCCTTATTCTATTTACTTTTCATCATTCATTCAAACCTGGTTTTAATCACACTGTTTTTACACTTTTTATTAAATTTACCCTTTCAAAACACATATTTAAACTGCATGAGAATTAAAACACACACACATCCAAATAAATATAAATTCTACTATCTTAGGCGATTAAATAATAAACAGACTGAAAAACAAAAAGAGAACATAATTTATTTGGGAATTTAATGTGCCGCATAAAAATTTAACGTAAAGCGAATACCCACTCCCAGGACGCGAGGTTGTAATGATTTATATCTACCGCCAACTATTTCAGCCCTGAGTAATCGCAAACACTAGTAGTACCCTATTACTGTTTGTCGCATCATTTGCTAAAAAAACAAAACAAACATTAGATGCTTACAGCACCTGGTATTCCCAAGTGGTCACCCATCTAAGTACTGACCAGGCTCTACGTTGCTTAACTTCGGTGATCGGACGAGAACCGGTGTTTTCAGCGTGATATAGCCGTAAGCGGATATCTTACAACATTTTTACCATTAAACCATTAGTTTGCTTCCCTTATTCTATTTACTTTTCATCATTCATTCAAACCTGCTTTTTAATCACACTGTTTTTTACACTTTTTATTAAATTTACCCTTTCAAAACACATATTTAAACTGCATGAGAATTAAAACACACACACATCCAAATAAATATAAATTCTACTATCTTAGGCGATTAAATAATAAACAGACTGAAAAACAAAAAGAGAACATAATTTATTTGGGAATTTAATGTGCCGCATAAAAATTTAACGTATAGCGAATACCCACTCCCAGGACGCGAGGTTGTAATGATATATATCTACCGCCAACTATTTCAGCCTTGAGTAATCGCAAACACTAGTAGTACCCTATTACTGTTTGTCGCATCATTTGCTAAAAAAAAAAAAAAAAAAAAAAAAAAGAAGAAAAATTAGATGCTTACAGCACCTGGTATTTCCAAGTGGTCACCCATCTAAGTACTGACCAGGCTCTACGTTGCTTAACTTCGGTGATCGGACGAGAACCGGTGTTTTCAGCGTGATATGGCCGTAAGCGGATATCTTACAACATTTTTACCATTAAACCATTAGTTTGCTTCCCTTATTCTATTTACTTTTCATCATTCATTCAAACCTGGTTTTAATCACACTGTTTTTACACTTTTTATTAAATTTACCCTTTCAAAACACATATTTAAACTGCATGAGAATTAAAACACACACACATCCAAATAAATATAAATTCTACTATCTTAGGCGATTAAATAATAAACAGACTGAAAAACAAAAAGAGAACATAATTTATTTGGGAATTTAATGTGCCGCATAAAAATTTAACGTAAAGCGAATACCCACTCCCAGGACGCGAGGTTGTAATGATTTATATCTACCGCCAACTATTTCAGCCCTGAGTAATCGCAAACACTAGTAGTACCCTATTACTGTTTGTCGCATCATTTGCTAAAAAAAAAAAAAAAAAAAAAAAAGAAGAAAAATTTGATGCTTACAGCACCTGGTATTCCCAAGTGGTCACCCATCTAAGTACTGACCAGGCTCTACGTTGCTTAACTTCGGTGATCGGACGAGAACCGGTGTTTTCAGCGTGATATGGCCGTAAGCGGATATCTTACAACATTTTTACCATTAAACCATTAGTTTACTTCCCTTATTCTATTTACTTTTCATCATTCATTCAAACCTGCTTTTTAATCACACTGTTTTTACACTTTTTATTAAATTTACCCTTTCAAAACACATATTTAAACTGCATGAGAATTAAAACACACACACATCCAAATAAATATAAATTCTACTATCTTAGGCGATTAAATAATAAACAGACTGAAAAACAAAAAGAGAACATAATTTATTTGGGAATTTAATGTGCCGCATAAAAATTTAACGTATAGCGAATACCCACTCCCAGGACACGAGGTTGTAATGATATATATCTACCGCCAACTATTTCAGCCTTGAGTAATCGCAAACACTAGTAGTACCCTATTACTGTTTGTCGCATCATTTGCTAAAAAAAAAAAAAAAAAAAGAAGAAAAATTAGATGCTTACAGCACCTGGTATTCCCAAGTGGTCACCCATCTAAGTACTGACCAGGCTCTACGTTGCTTAACTTCGGTGATCGGACGAGAACCGGTGTTTTCAGCGTGATATGGCCGTAAGCGGATATCTTACAACATTTTTACCATTAAACCATTAGTTTGCTTCCCTTATTCTATTTACTTTTCATCATTCATTCAAACCTGGTTTTAATCACACTGTTTTTACACTTTTTATTAAATTTACCCTTTCAAAACACATATTTAAACTGCATGAGAATTAAAACACACACACATCCAAATAAATATAAATTCTACTATCTTAGGCGATTAAATAATAAACAGACTGAAAAACAAAAAGAGAACATAATTTATTTGGGAATTTAATGTGCCGCATAAAAATTTAACGTAAAGCGAATACCCACTCCCAGGACGCGAGGTTGTAATGATTTATATCTACCGCCAACTATTTCAGCCCTGAGTAATCGCAAACACTAGTAGTACCCTATTACTGTTTGTCGCATCATTTGCTAAAAAAACAAAACAAACATTAGATGCTTACAGCACCTGGTATTCCCAAGTGGTCACCCATCTAAGTACTGACCAGGCTCTACGTTGCTTAACTTCGGTGATCGGACGAGAACCGGTGTTTTCAGCGTGATATGGCCGTAAGCGGATATCTTACAACATTTTTACCATTAAACCATTAGTTTGCTTCCCTTATTCTATTTACTTTTCATCATTCATTCAAACCTGCTTTTTAATCACACTGTTTTTACACTTTTTATTAAATTTACCCTTTCAAAACACATATTTAAACTGCATGAGAATTAAAACACACACACATCCAAATAAATATAAATTCTACTATCTTAGGCGATTAAATAATAAACAGACTGAAAAACAAAAAGAGAACATAATTTATTTGGGAATTTAATGTGCCGCATAAAAATTTAACGTAAAGCGAATACCCACTCCCAGGACGCGAGGTTGTAATGATTTATATCTACCGCCAACTATTTTAGCCTTGAGTAATCGCAAACACTAGTAGTACCCTATTACTGTTTGTCGCATCATTTGCTAAAAAAAAAAAAAAAAAAAAAAAAAAAAAAAAAGAAGAAAAATTAGATGCTTACAGCACCTGGTATTCCCAAGTGGTCACCCATCTAAGTACTGACCAGGCTCTACGTTGCTTAACTTCGGTGATCGGACGAGAACCGGTGTTTTCAGCGTGATATGGCCGTAAGCGGATACCTTACAACATTTTTACCATTAAACCATTAGTTTGCTTCCCTTATTCTATTTACTTTTCATCATTCATTCAAACCTGCTTTTTAATCACACTGTTTTTTACACTTTTTATTAAATTTACCCTTTCAAAACACATATTTAAACTGCATGAGAATTAAAACACACACACATCCAAATAAATATAAATTCTACTATCTTAGGCGATTAAATAATAAACAGACTGAAAAACAAAAAGAGAACATAATTTATTTGGGAATTTAATGTGCCGCATAAAAATTTAACGTAAAGCGAATACCCACTCCCAGGACGCGAGGTTGTAATGATTTATATCTACCGCCAACTATTTCAGCCTTGAGTAATCGCAAACACTAGTAGTACCCTATTACTGTTTGTCGCATCATTTGCTAAAAAAAAAAAAAAAAAAAAAAGAAGAAAAATTTGATGCTTACAGCACCTGGTATTCCCAAGTGGTCACCCATCTAAGTACTGACCAGGCTCTACGTTGCTTAACTTCGGTGATCGGACGAGAACCGGTGTTTTCAGCGTGATATGGCCGTAAGCGGATATCTTACAACATTTTTACCATTAAACCATTAGTTTACTTCCCTTATTCTATTTACTTTTCATCATTCATTCAAACCTGCTTTTTAATCACACTGTTTTTACACTTTTTATTAAATTTACCCTTTCAAAACACATATTTAAACTGCATGAGAATTAAAACACACACACATCCAAATAAATATAAATTCTACTATCTTAGGCGATTAAATAATAAACAGACTGAAAAACAAAAAGAGAACATAATTTATTTGGGAATTTAATGTGCCGCATAAAAATTTAACGTAAAGCGAATACCCACTCCCAGGACGCGAGGTTGTAATGATTTATATCTACCGCCAACTATTTCAGCCTTGAGTAATCGCAAACACTAGTAGTACCCTATTACTGTTTGTCGCATCATTTGCTAAAAAAAAAAAAAAAAAAAAAAAAAAAAAAAAAAAGAAGAAAAATTAGATGCTTACAGCACCTGGTATTCCCAAGTGGTCACCCATCTAAGTACTGACCAGGCTCTACGTTGCTTAACTTCGGTGATCGGACGAGAACCGGTGTTTTCAGCGTGATATGGCCGTAAGCGGATATCTTACAACATTTTTACCATTAAACCATTAGTTTGCTTCCCTTATTCTATTTACTTTTCATCATTCATTCAAACCTGCTTTTTAATCACACTGTTTTTACACTTTTTATTTAATTTACCCTATCAAAACACATATTTAAACTGCATGAGAATAAAAACACACACACATCTGAATAAATATAAATGCTACTATCTTAGGCGATTAAATAATAAACAGACTGAAAAACAAAAAGAGAACATAATTTATTTGGGAATTTAATGTGCCGCATAAAAATTTAACGTATAGCGAATACCCACTCCCAGGACGCGAGGTTGTAATGATATATATCTACCGCCAACTATTTCAGCCTTGAGTAATCGCAAACACTAGTAGTACCCTATTACTGTTTGTCGCATCATTTGCTAAAAAAAAAAAAAAAAAAAAAAAAAAAGAAGAAAAATTAGATGCTTACAGCACCTGGTATTCCCAAGTGGTCACCCATCTAAGTACTGACCAGGCTCTACGTTGCTTAACTTCGGTGATCGGACGAGAACCGGTGTTTTCAGCGTGATATGGCCGTAAGCGGATATCTTACAACATTTTTACCATTAAACCATTAGTTTGCTTCCCTTATTCTATTTACTTTTCATCATTCATTCAAACCTGGTTTTAATCACACTGTTTTTACACTTTTTATTAAATTTACCCTTTCAAAACACATATTTAAACTGCATGACAATTAAAACACAAACACATCCAAATAAATATAAATTCTACTATCTTAGGCGATTAAATAATAAACAGACTGAAAAACAAAAAGAGAACATAATTTATTTGGGAATTTAATGTGCCGCATAAAAATTTAACGTAAAGCGAATACCCACTCCCAGGACGCGAGGTTGTAATGATTTATATCTACCGCCAACTATTTTAGCCTTGAGTAATCGCAAACACTAGTAGTACCCTATTACTGTTTGTCGCATCATTTGCTAAAAAAAAAAAAAAAAAAAAAAAAAAAAAAAAGAAGAAAAATTAGATGCTTACAGCACCTGGTATTCCCAAGTGGTCACCCATCTAAGTACTGACCAGGCTCTACGTTGCTTAACTTCGGTGATCGGACGAGAACCGGTGTTTTCAGCGTGATATGGCCGTAAGCGGATACCTTACAACATTTTTACCATTAAACCATTAGTTTGCTTCCCTTATTCTATTTACTTTTCATCATTCATTCAAACCTGCTTTTTAATCACACTGTTTTTTACACTTTTTATTAAATTTACCCTTTCAAAACACATATTTAAACTGCATGAGAATTAAAACACACACACATCCAAATAAATATAAATTCTACTATCTTAGGCGATTAAATAATAAACAGACTGAAAAACAAAAAGAGAACATAATTTATTTGGGAATTTAATGTGCCGCATAAAAATTTAACGTAAAGCGAATACCCACTCCCAGGACGCGAGGTTGTAATGATTTATATCTACCGCCAACTATTTCAGCCTTGAGTAATCGCAAACACTAGTAGTACCCTATTACTGTTTGTCGCATCATTTGCTAAAAAAAAAAAAAAAAAAAAAAGAAGAAAAATTTGATGCTTACAGCACCTGGTATTCCCAAGTGGTCACCCATCTAAGTACTGACCAGGCTCTACGTTGCTTAACTTCGGTGATCGGACGAGAACCGGTGTTTTCAGCGTGATATGGCCGTAAGCGGATATCTTACAACATTTTTACCATTAAACCATTAGTTTACTTCCCTTATTCTATTTACTTTTCATCATTCATTCAAACCTGCTTTTTAATCACACTGTTTTTACACTTTTTATTAAATTTACCCTTTCAAAACACATATTTAAACTGCATGAGAATTAAAACACACACACATCCAAATAAATATAAATTCTACTATCTTAGGCGATTAAATAATAAACAGACTGAAAAACAAAAAGAGAACATAATTTATTTGGGAATTTAATGTGCCGCATAAAAATTTAACGTAAAGCGAATACCCACTCCCAGGACGCGAGGTTGTAATGATTTATATCTACCGCCAACTATTTCAGCCTTGAGTAATCGCAAACACTAGTAGTACCCTATTACTGTTTGTCGCATCATTTGCTAAAAAAAAAAAAAAAAAAAAAAAAAAAAAAAAAAGAAGAAAAATTAGATGCTTACAGCACCTGGTATTCCCAAGTGGTCACCCATCTAAGTACTGACCAGGCTCTACGTTGCTTAACTTCGGTGATCGGACGAGAACCGGTGTTTTCAGCGTGATATGGCCGTAAGCGGATATCTTACAACATTTTTACCATTAAACCATTAGTTTGCTTCCCTTATTCTATTTACTTTTCATCATTCATTCAAACCTGCTTTTTAATCACACTGTTTTTACACTTTTTATTTAATTTACCCTATCAAAACACATATTTAAACTGCATGAGAATAAAAACACACACACATCTGAATAAATATAAATGCTACTATCTTAGGCGATTAAATAATAAACAGACTGAAAAACAAAAAGAGAACATAATTTATTTGGGAATTTAATGTGCCGCATAAAAATTTAACGTATAGCGAATACCCACTCCCAGGACGCGAGGTTGTAATGATATATATCTACCGCCAACTATTTCAGCCTTGAGTAATCGCAAACACTAGTAGTACCCTATTACTGTTTGTCGCATCATTTGCTAAAAAAAAAAAAAAAAAAAAAAAAAAAGAAGAAAAATTAGATGCTTACAGCACCTGGTATTCCCAAGTGGTCACCCATCTAAGTACTGACCAGGCTCTACGTTGCTTAACTTCGGTGATCGGACGAGAACCGGTGTTTTCAGCGTGATATGGCCGTAAGCGGATATCTTACAACATTTTTACCATTAAACCATTAGTTTGCTTCCCTTATTCTATTTACTTTTCATCATTCATTCAAACCTGGTTTTAATCACACTGTTTTTACACTTTTTATTAAATTTACCCTTTCAAAACACATATTTAAACTGCATGACAATTAAAACACAAACACATCCAAATAAATATAAATTCTACTATCTTAGGCGATTAAATAATAAACAGACTGAAAAACAAAAAGAGAACATAATTTATTTGGGAATTTAATGTGCCGCATAAAAATTTAACGTAAAGCGAATACCCACTCCCAGGACGCGAGGTTGTAATGATTTATATCTACCGCCAACTATTTTAGCCTTGAGTAATCGCAAACACTAGTAGTACCCTATTACTGTTTGTCGCATCATTTGCTAAAAAAAAAAAAAAAAAAAAAAAAAAAAAAAAAAAAAAGAAGAAGAAAAATTAGATGCTTACAGCACCTGGTATTCCCAAGTGGTCACCCATCTAAGTACTGACCAGGCTCTACGTTGCTTAACTTCGGTGATCGGACGAGAACCGGTGTTTTCAGCGTGATATGGCCGTAAGCGGATATCTTACAACATTTTTACCATTAAACCATTAGTTTGCTTCCCTTATTCTATTTACTTTTCATCATTCATTCAAACCTGCTTTTTAATCACACTGTTTTTACACTTTTTATTTAATTTACCCTATCAAAACACATATTTAAACTGCATGAGAATTAAAACACACACACATCTGAATAAATATAAATGCTACTATCTTAGGCGATTAAATAATAAACAGACTGAAAAACAAAAAGAGAACATAATTTATTTGGGAATTTAATGTGCCGCATAAAAATTTAACGTATAGCGAATACCCACTCCCAGGACGCGAGGTTGTAATGATATATATCTACCGCCAACTATTTCAGCCTTGAGTAATCGCAAACACTAGTAGTACCCTATTACTGTTTGTCGCATCATTTGCTAAAAAAAAAAAAAAAAAGAAAAATTAGATGCTTACAGCACCTGGTATTCCCAAGTGGTCACCCATCTAAGTACTGACCAGGCTCTACGTTGCTTAACTTCGGTGATCGGACGAGAACCGGTGTTTTCAGCGTGATATGGCCGTAAGCGGATATCTTACAACATTTTTACCATTAAACCATTAGTTTGCTTCCCTTATTCTATTTACTTTTCATCATTCATTCAAACCTGCTTTTTAATCACACTGTTTTTTACACTTTTTATTAAATTTACCCTTTCAAAACACATATTTAAACTGCATGAGAATTAAAACACACACACATCCAAATAAATATAAATTCTACTATCTTAGGCGATTAAATAATAAACAGACTGAAAAACAAAAAGAGAACATAATTTATTTGGGAATTTAATGTGCCGCATAAAAATTTAACGTATAGCGAATACCCACTCCCAGGACGCGAGGTTGTAATGATATATATCTACCGCTAACTATTTCAGCCTTGAGTAATCGCAAACACTAGTAGTACCTATTACTGTTTGTCGCATCATTTGCTAAAAAAAAAAAAAAAAAAAAAAAAAAAAAAAAAAAAAAAAAAAAGAAGAAAAATTAGATGCTTACAGCACCTGGTATTCCCAAGTGGTCACCCATCTAAGTACTGACCAGGCTCTACGTTGCTTAACTTCGGTGATCGGACGAGAACCGGTGTTTTCAGCGTGATATGGCCGTAAGCGGATATCTTACAACATTTTTACCATTAAACCATTAGTTTGCTTCCCTTATTCTATTTACTTTTCATCATTCATTCAAACCTGCTTTTTAATCACACTGTTTTTACACTTTTTATTTAATTTACCCTATCAAAACACATATTTAAACTGCATGAGAATTAAAACACACACACATCTGAATAAATATAAATGCTACTATCTTAGGCGATTAAATAATAAACAGACTAGAAAAACAAAAAGAGAACATAATTTATTTGGGAATTTAATGTGCCGCATAAAAATTTAACGTAAAGCGAATACCCACTCCCAGGACGCGAGGTTGTAATGATATATATCTACCGCCAACTATTTCAGCCTTGAGTAATCGCAAACACTAGTAGTACCCTATTACTGTTTGTCGCATCATTTGCTAAAAAAAAAAAAAAAAAAAGAAGAAAAATTAGATGCTTACAGCACCTGGTATTCCCAAGTGGTCACCCATCTAAGTACTGACCAGGCTCTACGTTGCTTAACTTCGGTGATCGGACGAGAACCGGTGTTTTCAGCGTGATATGGCCGTAAGCGGATACCTTACAACATTTTTACCATTAAACCATTAGTTTGCTTCCCTTATTCTATTTACTTTTCATCATTCATTCAAACCTGCTTTTTAATCACACTGTTTTTTACACTTTTTATTAAATTTACCCTTTCAAAACACATATTTAAACTGCATGAGAATTAAAACACACACACATCCAAATAAATATAAATTCTACTATCTTAGGCGATTAAATAATAAACAGACTGAAAAACAAAAAGAGAACATAATTTATTTGGGAATTTAATGTGCCGCATAAAAATTTAACGTAAAGCGAATACCCACTCCCAGGACGCGAGGTTGTAATGATTTATATCTACCGCCAACTATTTCAGCCTTGAGTAATCGCAAACACTAGTAGTACCTATTACTGTTTGTCGCATCATTTGCTAAAAAAAAAAAAAAAAAAAAAAAAAAAGCAGAAAAATTAGATGCTTACAGCACCTGGTATTCCCAAGTGGTCACCCATCTAAGTACTGACCAGGCTCTACGTTGCTTAACTTCGGTGATCGGACGAGAACCGGTGTTTTCAGCGTGATATGGCCGTAAGCGGATATCTTACAACATTTTTACCATTAAACCATTAGTTTGCTTCCCTTATTCTATTTACTTTTCATCATTCATTCAAACCTGCTTTTTAATCACACTGTTTTTACACTTTTTATTTAATTTACCCTATCAAAACACATATTTAAACTGCATGAGAATTAAAACACACACACATCTGAATAAATATAAATGCTACTATCTTAGGCGATTAAATAATAAACAGACTGAAAAACAAAAAGAGAACATAATTTATTTGGGAATTTAATGTGCCGCATAAAAATTTAACGTAAAGCGAATACCCACTCCCAGGACGCGAGGTTGTAATGATTTATATCTACCGCCAACTATTTCAGCCTTGAGTAATCGCAAACACTAGTAGTACCCTATTACTGTTTGTCGCATCATTTGCTAAAAAAAAAAAAAAAAAAAGAAGAAAAATTAGATGCTTACAGCACCTGGTATTCCCAAGTGGTCACCCATCTAAGTACTGACCAGGCTCTACGTTGCTTAACTTCGGTGATCGGACGAGAACCGGTGTTTTCAGCGTGATATGGCCGTAAGCGGATATCTTACAACATTTTTACCATTAAACCATTAGTTTGCTTCCCATATTCTATTTACTTTTCATCATTCATTCAAACCTGCTTTTTAATCACACTGTTTTTTACACTTTTTATTAAATTTACCCTTTCAAAACACATATTTAAACTGCATGAGAATTAAAACACACACACATCCAAATAAATATAAATTCTACTATCTTAGGCGATTAAATAATAAACAGACTGAAAAACAAAAAGAGAACATAATTTATTTGGGAATTTAATGTGCCGCATAAAAATTTAACGTATAGCGAATACCCACTCCCAGGACGCGAGGTTGTAATGATATATATCTACCGCCAACTATTTCAGCCTTGAGTAATCGCAAACACTAGTAGTACCCTATTACTGTTTGTCGCATCATTTGCTAAAAAAAAAAAAAAAAAAAAAAAAAAAAAAAAAAGAAGAAAAATTAGATGCTTACAGCACCTGGTATTCCCAAGTGGTCACCCATCTAAGTACTGACCAGGCTCTACGTTGCTTAACTTCGGTGATCGGACGAGAACCGGTGTTTTCAGCGTGATATGGCCGTAAGCGGATATCTTACAACATTTTTACCATTAAACCATTAGTTTGCTTCCCTTATTCTATTTACTTTTCATCATTCATTCAAACCTGCTTTTTAATCACACTGTTTTTACACTTTTTATTTAATTTACCCTATCAAAACACATATTTAAACTGCATGAGAATTAAAACACACACACATCTGAATAAATATAAATGCTACTATCTTAGGCGATTAAATAATAAACAGACTGAAAAACAAAAAGAGAACATAATTTATTTGGGAATTTAATGTGCCGCATAAAAATTTAACGTATAGCGAATACCCACTCCCAGGACGCGAGGTTGTAATGATATATCTCTACCGCCAACTATTTCAGCCTTGAGTAATCGCAAACACTAGTAGTACCCTATTACTGTTTGTCGCATCATTTGCTAAAAAAAAAAAAAAAAAAAAAAAAAAAAGAAGAAGAAAAATTAGATGCTTACAGCACCTGGTATTCCCAAGTGGTCACCCATCTAAGTACTGACCAGGCTCTACGTTGCTTAACTTCGGTGATCGGACGAGAACCGGTGTTTTCAGCGTGATATGGCCGTAAGCGGATATCTTACAACATTTTTACCATTAAACCATTAGTTTGCTTCCCTTATTCTATTTACTTTTCATCATTCATTCAAACCTGCTTTTTAATCACACTGTTTTTACACTTTTTATTTAATTTACCCTATCAAAACACATATTTAAACTGCATGAGAATTAAAACACACACACATCTGAATAAATATAAATGCTACTATCTTAGGCGATTAAATAATAAACAGACTGAAAAACAAAAAGAGAACATAATTTATTTGGGAATTTAATGTGCCGCATAAAAATTTAACGTATAGCGAATACCCACTCCCAGGACGCGAGGTTGTAATGATATATATCTACCGCCAACTATTTCAGCCTTGAGTAATCGCAAACACTAGTAGTACCCTATTACTGTTTGTCGCATCATTTGCTAAAAAAAAAAAAAAAAAAAAAAAAAAAAAAAAAAAAAAAAAAAAAAAAAAAAAAGAAGAAAAATTAGATGCTTACAGCACCTGGTATTCCCAAGTGGTCACCCATCTAAGTACTGACCAGGCTCTACGTTGCTTAACTTCGGTGATCGGACGAGAACCGGTGTTTTCAGCGTGATATGGCCGTAAGCGGATATCTTACAACATTTTTACCATTAAACCATTAGTTTGCTTCCCTTATTCTATTTACTTTTCATCATTCATTCAAACCTGCTTTTTAATCACACTGTTTTTACACTTTTTATTTAATTTACCCTATCAAAACACATATTTAAACTGCATGAGAATTAAAACACACACACATCTGAATAAATATAAATGCTACTATCTTAGGCGATTAAATAATAAACAGACTGAAAAACAAAAAGAGAACATAATTTATTTGGGAATTTAATGTGCCGCATAAAAATTTAACGTATAGCGAATACCCACTCCCAGGACGCGAGGTTGTAATGATATATCTCTACCGCCAACTATTTCAGCCTTGAGTAATCGCAAACACTAGTAGTACCCTATTACTGTTTGTCGCATCATTTGCTAAAAAAAAAAAAAAAAAAAAAAAAAAAAAGAAGAAGAAAAATTAGATGCTTACAGCACCTGGTATTCCCAAGTGGTCACCCATCTAAGTACTGACCAGGCTCTACGTTGCTTAACTTCGGTGATCGGACGAGAACCGGTGTTTTCAGCGTGATATGGCCGTAAGCGGATATCTTACAACATTTTTACCATTAAACCATTAGTTTGCTTCCCTTATTCTATTTACTTTTCATCATTCATTCAAACCTGCTTTTTAATCACACTGTTTTTACACTTTTTATTTAATTTACCCTATCACAACACATATTTAAACTGCATGAGAATTAAAACACACACACATCTGAATAAATATAAATGCTACTATCTTAGGCGATTAAATAATAAACAGACTGAAAAACAAAAAGAGAACATAATTTATTTGGGAATTTAATGTGCCGCATAAAAATTTAACGTATAGCGAATACCCACTCCCAGGACGCGAGGTTGTAATGATATATATCTACCGCCAACTATTTCAGCCTTGAGTAATCGCAAACACTAGTAGTACCCTATTACTGTTTGTCGCATCATTTGCTAAAAAAAAAAAAAAAAAGAAAAATTAGATGCTTACAGCACCTGGTATTCCCAAGTGGTCACCCATCTAAGTACTGACCAGGCTCTACGTTGCTTAACTTCGGTGATCGGACGAGAACCGGTGTTTTCAGCGTGATATGGCCGTAAGCGGATATCTTACAACATTTTTACCATTAAACCATTAGTTTGCTTCCCTTATTCTATTTACTTTTCATCATTCATTCAAACCTGCTTTTTAATCACACTGTTTTTTACACTTTTTATTAAATTTACCCTTTCAAAACACATATTTAAACTGCATGAGAATTAAAACACACACACATCCAAATAAATATAAATTCTACTATCTTAGGCGATTAAATAATAAACAGACTGAAAAACAAAAAGAGAACATAATTTATTTGGGAATTTAATGTGCCGCATAAAAATTTAACGTATAGCGAATACCCACTCCCAGGACGCGAGGTTGTAATGATATATATCTACCGCTAACTATTTCAGCCTTGAGTAATCGCAAACACTAGTAGTACCTATTACTGTTTGTCGCATCATTTGCTAAAAAAAAAAAAAAAAAAAAAAAAAAAAAAAAAAAAAAAAAAAAAAAAAAAAAAAAAAAAAGAAGAAAAATTAGATGCTTACAGCACCTGGTATTCCCAAGTGGTCACCCATCTAAGTACTGACCAGGCTCTACGTTGCTTAACTTCGGTGATCGGACGAGAACCGGTGTTTTCAGCGTGATATGGCCGTAAGCGGATATCTTACAACATTTTTACCATTAAACCATTAGTTTGCTTCCCTTATTCTATTTACTTTTCATCATTCATTCAAACCTGCTTTTTAATCACACTGTTTTTACACTTTTTATTTAATTTACCCTATCAAAACACATATTTAAACTGCATGAGAATTAAAACACACACACATCTGAATAAATATAAATGCTACTATCTTAGGCGATTAAATAATAAACAGACTGAAAAACAAAAAGAGAACATAATTTATTTGGGAATTTAATG
Organism: Sepiola atlantica; assembly: GCA_963556195.1. Classification (NCBI taxonomy): domain Eukaryota; kingdom Metazoa; phylum Mollusca; class Cephalopoda; order Sepiida; family Sepiolidae; genus Sepiola; species Sepiola atlantica. The sequence goes on from CAUVYP010000567.1 coordinate 659,830, forward strand.
TGCCGCATAAAAATTTAACGTAAAGCGAATACCCACTCCCAGGACGCGAGGTTGTAATGATATATATCTACCGCCAACTATTTCAGCCTTGAGTAATCGCAAACACTAGTAGTACCCTATTACTGTTTGTCGCATCATTTGCTAAAAAAAAAAAAAAAAAAAAAAAAAAAAGAAGAAGAAAAATTAGATGCTTACAGCACCTGGTATTCCCAAGTGGTCACCCATCTAAGTACTGACCAGGCTCTACGTTGCTTAACTTCGGTGATCGGACGAGAACCGGTGTTTTCAGCGTGATATGGCCGTAAGCGGATATCTTACAACATTTTTACCATTAAACCATTAGTTTGCTTCCCTTATTCTATTTACTTTTCATCATTCATTCAAACCTGCTTTTTAATCACACTGTTTTTACACTTTTTATTTAATTTACCCTATCAAAACACATATTTAAACTGCATGAGAATTAAAACACACACACATCTGAATAAATATAAATGCTACTATCTTAGGCGATTAAATAATAAACAGACTGAAAAACAAAAAGAGAACATAATTTATTTGGGAATTTAATGTGCCGCATAAAAATTTAACGTATAGCGAATACCCACTCCCAGGACGCGAGGTTGTAATGATATATATCTACCGCCAACTATTTCAGCCTTGAGTAATCGCAAACACTAGTAGTACCCTATTACTGTTTGTCGCATCATTTGCTAAAAAAAAAAAAAAAAAGAAAAATTAGATGCTTACAGCACCTGGTATTCCCAAGTGGTCACCCATCTAAGTACTGACCAGGCTCTACGTTGCTTAACTTCGGTGATCGGACGAGAACCGGTGTTTTCAGCGTGATATGGCCGTAAGCGGATATCTTACAACATTTTTACCATTAAACCATTAGTTTGCTTCCCTTATTCTATTTACTTTTCATCATTCATTCAAACCTGCTTTTTAATCACACTGTTTTTTACACTTTTTATTAAATTTACCCTTTCAAAACACATATTTAAACTGCATGAGAATTAAAACACACACACATCCAAATAAATATAAATTCTACTATCTTAGGCGATTAAATAATAAACAGACTGAAAAACAAAAAGAGAACATAATTTATTTGGGAATTTAATGTGCCGCATAAAAATTTAACGTATAGCGAATACCCACTCCCAGGACGCGAGGTTGTAATGATATATATCTACCGCTAACTATTTCAGCCTTGAGTAATCGCAAACACTAGTAGTACCTATTACTGTTTGTCGCATCATTTGCTAAAAAAAAAAAAAAAAAAAAAAAAAAAAAAAAAAAAAAAAAAAAAAAAAAAAAAAAAAAGAAGAAAAATTAGATGCTTACAGCACCTGGTATTCCCAAGTGGTCACCCATCTAAGTACTGACCAGGCTCTACGTTGCTTAACTTCGGTGATCGGACGAGAACCGGTGTTTTCAGCGTGATATGGCCGTAAGCGGATATCTTACAACATTTTTACCATTAAACCATTAGTTTGCTTCCCTTATTCTATTTACTTTTCATCATTCATTCAAACCTGCTTTTTAATCACACTGTTTTTACACTTTTTATTTAATTTACCCTATCAAAACACATATTTAAACTGCATGAGAATTAAAACACACACACATCTGAATAAATATAAATGCTACTATCTTAGGCGATTAAATAATAAACAGACTGAAAAACAAAAAGAGAACATAATTTATTTGGGAATTTAATGTGCCGCATAAAAATTTAACGTAAAGCGAATACCCACTCCCAGGACGCGAGGTTGTAATGATATATATCTACCGCCAACTATTTCAGCCTTGAGTAATCGCAAACACTAGTAGTACCCTATTACTGTTTGTCGCATCATTTGCTAAAAAAAAAAAAAAAAAAAAAAAAAAAAGAAGAAGAAAAATTAGATGCTTACAGCACCTGGTATTCCCAAGTGGTCACCCATCTAAGTACTGACCAGGCTCTACGTTGCTTAACTTCGGTGATCGGACGAGAACCGGTGTTTTCAGCGTGATATGGCCGTAAGCGGATATCTTACAACATTTTTACCATTAAACCATTAGTTTGCTTCCCTTATTCTATTTACTTTTCATCATTCATTCAAACCTGCTTTTTAATCACACTGTTTTTACACTTTTTATTTAATTTACCCTATCAAAACACATATTTAAACTGCATGAGAATTAAAACACACACACATCTGAATAAATATAAATGCTACTATCTTAGGCGATTAAATAATAAACAGACTGAAAAACAAAAAGAGAACATAATTTATTTGGGAATTTAATGTGCCGCATAAAAATTTAACGTATAGCGAATACCCACTCCCAGGACGCGAGGTTGTAATGATATATATCTACCGCCAACTATTTCAGCCTTGAGTAATCGCAAACACTAGTAGTACCCTATTACTGTTTGTCGCATCATTTGCTAAAAAAAAAAAAAAAAAGAAAAATTAGATGCTTACAGCACCTGGTATTCCCAAGTGGTCACCCATCTAAGTACTGACCAGGCTCTACGTTGCTTAACTTCGGTGATCGGACGAGAACCGGTGTTTTCAGCGTGATATGGCCGTAAGCGGATATCTTACAACATTTTTACCATTAAACCATTAGTTTGCTTCCCTTATTCTATTTACTTTTCATCATTCATTCAAACCTGCTTTTTAATCACACTGTTTTTTACACTTTTTATTAAATTTACCCTTTCAAAACACATATTTAAACTGCATGAGAATTAAAACACACACACATCCAAATAAATATAAATTCTACTATCTTAGGCGATTAAATAATAAACAGACTGAAAAACAAAAAGAGAACATAATTTATTTGGGAATTTAATGTGCCGCATAAAAATTTAACGTATAGCGAATACCCACTCCCAGGACGCGAGGTTGTAATGATATATATCTACCGCTAACTATTTCAGCCTTGAGTAATCGCAAACACTAGTAGTACCTATTACTGTTTGTCGCATCATTTGCTAAAAAAAAAAAAAAAAAAAAAAAAAAAAAAAAAAAAAAAAAAAAAAAAAAAAAAAAAGCAGAAAAATTAGATGCTTACAGCACCTGGTATTCCCAAGTGGTCACCCATCTAAGTACTGACCAGGCTCTACGTTGCTTAACTTCGGTGATCGGACGAGAACCGGTGTTTTCAGCGTGATATGGCCGTAAGCGGATATCTTACAACATTTTTACCATTAAACCATTAGTTTGCTTCCCTTATTCTATTTACTTTTCATCATTCATTCAAACCTGCTTTTTAATCACACTGTTTTTACACTTTTTATTTAATTTACCCTATCAAAACACATATTTAAACTGCATGAGAATTAAAACACACACACATCTGAATAAATATAAATGCTACTATCTTAGGCGATTAAATAATAAACAGACTGAAAAACAAAAAGAGAACATAATTTATTTGGGAATTTAATGTGCCGCATAAAAATTTAACGTAAAGCGAATACCCACTCCCAGGACGCGAGGTTGTAATGATATATATCTACCGCCAACTATTTCAGCCTTGAGTAATCGCAAACACTAGTAGTACCCTATTACTGTTTGTCGCATCATTTGCTAAAAAAAAAAAAAAAAAAAGAAGAAAAATTAGATGCTTACAGCACCTGGTATTCCCAAGTGGTCACCCATCTAAGTACTGACCAGGCTCTACGTTGCTTAACTTCGGTGATCGGACGAGAACCGGTGTTTTCAGCGTGATATGGCCGTAAGCGGATATCTTACAACATTTTTACCATTAAACCATTAGTTTGCTTCCCATATTCTATTTACTTTTCATCATTCATTCAAACCTGCTTTTTAATCACACTGTTTTTTACACTTTTTATTAAATTTACCCTTTCAAAACACATATTTAAACTGCATGAGAATTAAAACACACACACATCCAAATAAATATAAATTCTACTATCTTAGGCGATTAAATAATAAACAGACTGAAAAACAAAAAGAGAACATAATTTATTTGGGAATTTAATGTGCCGCATAAAAATTTAACGTATAGCGAATACCCACTCCCAGGACGCGAGGTTGTAATGATATATATCTACCGCTAACTATTTCAGCCTTGAGTAATCGCAAACACTAGTAGTACCTATTACTGTTTGTCGCATCATTTGCTAAAAAAAAAAAAAAAAAAAAAAAAAAAAAAAAAAAAAAAAAAAAAAAAAAAAAAAAAAAAAAAAAAAAAAAAAAAGCAGAAAAATTAGATGCTTACAGCACCTGGTATTCCCAAGTGGTCACCCATCTAAGTACTGACCAGGCTCTACGTTGCTTAACTTCGGTGATCGGACGAGAACCGGTGTTTTCAGCGTGATATGGCCGTAAGCGGATATCTTACAACATTTTTACCATTAAACCATTAGTTTGCTTCCCTTATTCTATTTACTTTTCATCATTCATTCAAACCTGCTTTTTAATCACACTGTTTTTACACTTTTTATTTAATTTACCCTATCAAAACACATATTTAAACTGCATGAGAATTAAAACACACACACATCTGAATAAATATAAATGCTACTATCTTAGGCGATTAAATAATAAACAGACTGAAAAACAAAAAGAGAACATAATTTATTTGGGAATTTAATGTGCCGCATAAAAATTTAACGTAAAGCGAATACCCACTCCCAGGACGCGAGGTTGTAATGATATATATCTACCGCCAACTATTTCAGCCTTGAGTAATCGCAAACACTAGTAGTACCCTATTACTGTTTGTCGCATCATTTGCTAAAAAAAAAAAAAAAAAAAGAAGAAAAATTAGATGCTTACAGCACCTGGTATTCCCAAGTGGTCACCCATCTAAGTACTGACCAGGCTCTACGTTGCTTAACTTCGGTGATCGGACGAGAACCGGTGTTTTCAGCGTGATATGGCCGTAAGCGGATATCTTACAACATTTTTACCATTAAACCATTAGTTTGCTTCCCATATTCTATTTACTTTTCATCATTCATTCAAACCTGCTTTTTAATCACACTGTTTTTTACACTTTTTATTAAATTTACCCTTTCAAAACACATATTTAAACTGCATGAGAATTAAAACACACACACATCCAAATAAATATAAATTCTACTATCTTAGGCGATTAAATAATAAACAGACTGAAAAACAAAAAGAGAACATAATTTATTTGGGAATTTAATGTGCCGCATAAAAATTTAACGTATAGCGAATACCCACTCCCAGGACGCGAGGTTGTAATGATATATATCTACCGCCAACTATTTCAGCCTTGAGTAATCGCAAACACTAGTAGTACCCTATTACTGTTTGTCGCATCATTTGCTAAAAAAAAAAAAAAAAAAAAAAAAAAAAAAAAAGAAGAAAAATTAGATGCTTACAGCACCTGGTATTCCCAAGTGGTCACCCATCTAAGTACTGACCAGGCTCTACGTTGCTTAACTTCGGTGATCGGACGAGAACCGGTGTTTTCAGCGTGATATGGCCGTAAGCGGATATCTTACAACATTTTTACCATTAAACCATTAGTTTGCTTCCCTTATTCTATTTACTTTTCATCATTCATTCAAACCTGCTTTTTAATCACACTGTTTTTACACTTTTTATTTAATTTACCCTATCAAAACACATATTTAAACTGCATGAGAATTAAAACACACACACATCTGAATAAATATAAATGCTACTATCTTAGGCGATTAAATAATAAACAGACTGAAAAACAAAAAGAGAACATAATTTATTTGGGAATTTAATGTGCCGCATAAAAATTTAACGTATAGCGAATACCCACTCCCAGGACGCGAGGTTGTAATGATATATCTCTACCGCCAACTATTTCAGCCTTGAGTAATCGCAAACACTAGTAGTACCCTATTACTGTTTGTCGCATCATTTGCTAAAAAAAAAAAAAAAAAAAAAAAAGAAGAAAAATTAGATGCTTACAGCACCTGGTATTCCCAAGTGGTCACCCATCTAAGTACTGACCAGGCTCTACGTTGCTTAACTTCGGTGATCGGACGAGAACCGGTGTTTTCAGCGTGATATGGCCGTAAGCGGATATCTTACAACATTTTTACCATTAACCCATTAGTTTGCTTCCCTTATTCTATTTACTTTTCATCATTCATTCAAACCTGGTTTTAATCACACTGTTTTTACACTTTTTATTAAATTTACCCTTTCAAAACACATATTTAAACTGCATGAGAATTAAAACACACACACATCCAAATAAATATAAATTCTACTATCTTAGGCGATTAAATAATAAACAGACTGAAAAACAAAAAGAGAACATAATTTATTTGGGAATTTAATGTGCCGCATAAAAATTTAACGTAAAGCGAATACCCACTCCCAGGACGCGAGGTTGTAATGATTTATATCTACCGCCAACTATTTCAGCCCTGAGTAATCGCAAACACTAGTAGTACCCTATTACTGTTTGTCGCATCATTTGCTAAAAAAAAAAGAAAAAAAAAAAAAAAAAAAAAAGAAGAAGAAAAATTAGATGCTTACAGCACCTGGTATTCCCAAGTCGTCACCCATCTAAGTACTGACCAGGCTCTACGTTGCTTAACTTCGGTGATCGGACGAGAACCGGTGTTTTCAGCGTGATATGGCCGTAAGCGGATATCTTACAACATTTTTACTATTAAACCATTAGTTTACTTCCCTTATTCTATTTACTTTTCATCATTCATTCAAACCTGCTTTTTAATCACACTGTTTTTACACTTTTTATTAAATTTACCCTTTCAAAACACATATTTAAACTGCATGAGAATTAAAACACACACACATCCAAATAAATATAAATTCTACTATCTTAGGCGATTAAATAATAAACAGACTGAAAAACAAAAAGAGAACATAATTTATTTGGGAATTTAATGTGCCGCATAAAAATTTAACGTAAAGCGAATACCCACTCCCAGGACGCGAGGTTGTAATGATTTATATCTACCGCCAACTATTTTAGCCTTGAGTAATCGCAAACACTAGTAGTACCCTATTACTGTTTGTCGCATCATTTGCTAAAAAAAAAAAAAAAAAAAAAAAAAAAAAAAAAGAAAAATTAGATGCTTACAGCACCTGGTATTCCCAAGTGGTCACCCATCTAAGTACTGACCAGGCTCTACGTTGCTTAACTTCGGTGATCTGACGAGAACCGGTTTTTTCAGCGTGATATGGCCGTAAGCGGATATCTTACAACATGTTTACCATTAAACCATTAGTTTGCTTCCCTTATTCTATTTACTTTTCATCATTCATTCAAACCTGGTTTTAATCACACTGTTTTTACACTTTTTATTAAATTTACCCTTTCAAAACACATATTTAAACTGCATGAGAATTAAAACACACACACATCCAAATAAATATAAATTCTACTATCTTAGGCGATTAAATAATAAACAGACTGAAAAACAAAAAGAGAACATAATTTATTTGGGAATTTAATGTGCCGCATAAAAATTTAACGTAAAGCGAATACCCACTCCCAGGACGCGAGGTTGTAATGATTTATATCTACCGCCAACTATTTCAGCCCTGAGTAATCGCAAACACTAGTAGTACCCTATTACTGTTTGTCGCATCATTTGCTAAAAAAAAACAACAAACATTAGATGCTTACAGCACCTGGTATTCCCAAGTGGTCACCCATCTAAGTACTGACCAGGCTCTACGTTGCTTAACTTCGGTGATCGGACGAGAACCGGTGTTTTCAGCGTGATATGGCCGTAAGCGGATATCTTACAACATTTTTACCATTAAACCATTAGTTTGCTTCCCTTATTCTATTTACTTTTCATCATTCATTCAAACCTGCTTTTTAATCACACTGTTTTTTACACTTTTTATTAAATTTACCCTTTCAAAACACATATTTAAACTGCATGAGAATTAAAACACACACACATCCAAATAAATATAAATTCTACTATCTTAGGCGATTAAATAATAAACAGACTGAAAAACAAAAAGAGAACATAATTTATTTGGGAATTTAATGTGCCGCATAAAAATTTAACGTATAGCGAATACCCACTCCCAGGACGCGAGGTTGTAATGATATATATCTACCGCCAACTATTTCAGCCTTGAGAAATCGCAAACACTAGTAGTACCCTATTACTGTTTGTCGCATCATTTGCTAAAAAAAAAAAAAAAAAAAAAAAGAAGAAAAATTTGATGCTTACAGCACCTGGTATTCCCAAGTGGTCACCCATCTAAGTACTGACCAGGCTCTACGTTGCTTAACTTCGGTGATCGGACGAGAACCGGTGTTTTCAGCGTGATATGGCCGTAAGCGGATATCTTACAACATTTTTACCATTAAACCATTAGTTTGCTTCCCTTATTCTATTTACTTTTCATCATTCATTCAAACCTGGTTTTAATCACACTGTTTTTACACTTTTTATTAAATTTACCCTTTCAAAACACATATTTAAACTGCATGAGAATTAAAACACACACACATCCAAATAAATATAAATTCTACTATCTTAGGCGATTAAATAATAAACAGACTGAAAAACAAAAAGAGAACATAATTTATTTGGGAATTTAATGTGCCGCATAAAAATTTAACGTAAAGCGAATACCCACTCCCAGGACGCGAGGTTGTAATGATTTATATCTACCGCCAACTATTTCAGCCTTGAGTAATCGCAAACACTAGTAGTACCCTATTACTGTTTGTCGCATCATTTGCTAAAAAAAAAAAAAAAAAAAAAAGAAGAAGAAAAATTAGATGCTTACAGCACCTGGTATTCCCAAGTGGTCACCCATCTAAGTACTGACCAGGCTCTACGTTGCTTAACTTCGGTGATCGGACGAGAACCGGTGTTTTCAGCGTGATATGGCCGTAAGCGGATATCTTACAACATTTTTACCATTAAACCATTAGTTTGCTTCCCTTATTCTATTTACTTTTCATCATTCATTCAAACCTGCTTTTTAATCACACTGTTTTTACACTTTTTATTAAATTTACCCTTTCAAAACACATATTTAAACTGCATGAGAATTAAAACACACACACATCCAAATAAATATAAATTCTACTATCTTAGGCGATTAAATAATAAACAGACTGAAAAACAAAAAGAGAACATAATTTATTTGGGAATTTAATGTGCCGCATAAAAATTTAACGTAAAGCGAATACCCACTCCCAGGACGCGAGGTTGTAATGATTTATATCTACCGCCAACTATTTTAGCCTTGAGTAATCGCAAACACTAGTAGTACCCTATTACTGTTTGTCGCATCATTTGCTAAAAAAAAAAAAAAAAAAAAAAAAAAGAAGAAAAATTAGATGCTTACAGCACCTGGTATTCCCAAGTGGTCACCCATCTAAGTACTGACCAGGCTCTACGTTGCTTAACTTCGGTGATCGGACGAGAACCGGTGTTTTCAGCGTGATATGGCCGTAAGCGGATATCTTACAACATTTTTACCATTAAACCATTAGTTTGCTTCCCTTATTCTATTTACTTTTCATCATTCATTCAAACCTGCTTTTTAATCACACTGTTTTTACACTTTTTATTTAATTTACCCTATCAAAACACATATTTAAACTGCATGAGAATTAAAACACACACACATCTGAATAAATATAAATGCTACTATCTTAGGCGATTAAATAATAAACAGACTGAAAAACAAAAAGAGAACATAATTTATTTGGGAATTTAATGTGCCGCATAAAAATTTAACGTATAGCGAATACCCACTCCCAGGACGCGAGGTTGTAATGATATATCTCTACCGCCAACTATTTCAGCCTTGAGTAATCGCAAACACTAGTAGTACCCTATTACTGTTTGTCGCATCATTTGCTAAAAAAAAAAAAAAAAAAAAAAAAGAAGAAAAATTAGATGCTTACAGCACCTGGTATTCCCAAGTGGTCACCCATCTAAGTACTGACCAGGCTCTACGTTGCTTAACTTCGGTGATCGGACGAGAACCGGTGTTTTCAGCGTGATATGGCCGTAAGCGGATATCTTACAACATTTTTACCATTAACCCATTAGTTTGCTTCCCTTATTCTATTTACTTTTCATCATTCATTCAAACCTGGTTTTAATCACACTGTTTTTACACTTTTTATTAAATTTACCCTTTCAAAACACATATTTAAACTGCAT
>CAUVYP010000567.1:675000-1196000 GCA_963556195.1 Sepiola atlantica
TTCATTCAAACATGGTTTTAATCACACTGTTTTTACACTTTTTATTAAATTTACCCTTTCAAAACACATATTTAAACTGCATGAGAATTAAAACACACACACATCCAAATAAATATAAATTCTACTATCTTAGGCGATTAAATAATAAACAGACTGAAAAACAAAAAGAGAACATCATTTATTTGGGAATTTAATGTGCCGCATAAAAATTTAACGTAAAGCGAATACCCACTCCCAGGACGCGAGGTTGTAATGATTTATATCTACCGCCAACTATTTCAGCCCTGAGTAATCGCAAACACTAGTAGTACCCTATTACTGTTTGTCGCATCATTTGCTAAAAAAAAAAAAAAAAAAAAAAAAAGAAGAAAAATTAGATGCTTACAGCACCTGGTATTCCCAAGTGGTCACCCATCTAAGTACTGACCAGGCTCTACGTTGCTTAACTTCGGTGATCTGACGAGAACCGGTGTTTTCAGCGTGATATGGCCGTAAGCGGATATCTTACAACATTTTTACCATTAAACCATTAGTTTGCTTCCCTTATTCTATTTACTTTTCATCATTCATTCAAACCTGGTTTTAATCACACTGTTTTTACACTTTTTATTAAATTTACCCTTTCAAAACACATATTTAAACTGCATGAGAATTAAAACACACACACATCCAAATAAATATAAATTCTACTATCTTAGGCGATTAAATAATAAACAGACTGAAAAACAAAAAGAGAACATAATTTATTTGGGAATTTAATGTGCCGCATAAAAATTTAACGTAAAGCGAATACCCACTCCCAGGACGCGAGGTTGTAATGATTTATATCTACCGCCAACTATTTCAGCCCTGAGTAATCGCAAACACTAGTAGTACCCTATTACTGTTTGTCGCATCATTTGCTAAAAAAACAAAACAAACATTAGATGCTTACAGCACCTGGTATTCCCAAGTGGTCACCCATCTAAGTACTGACCAGGCTCTACGTTACTTAACTTCGGTGATCGGACGAGAACCGGTGTTTTCAGCGTGATATGGCCGTAAGCGGATATCTTACAACATTTTTACCATTAAACCATTAGTTTGCTTCCCTTATTCTATTTACTTTTCATCATTCATTCAAACCTGCTTTTTAATCACACTGTTTTTTACACTTTTTATTAAATTTACCCTTTCAAAACACATATTTAAACTGCATGAGAATTAAAACACACACACATCCAAATAAATATAAATTCTACTATCTTAGGCGATTAAATAATAAACAGACTGAAAAACAAAAAGACAACATAATTTATTTGGGAATTTAATGTGCCGCATAAAAATTTAACGTATAGCGAATACCCACTCCCAGGACGCGAGGTTGTAATGATATATATCTACCGCCAATTATTTCAGCCTTGAGTAATCGCAAACACTAGTAGTACCCTATTACTGTTTGTCGCATCATTTGCTAAAAAAAAAAAAAAAAAAAAAAAAAAAAAAGAAGAAAAATTAGATGCTTACAGCACCTGGTATTCCCAAGTGGTCACCCATCTAAGTACTGACCAGGCTCTACGTTGCTTAACTTCGGTGATCTGACGAGAACCGGTGTTTTCAGCGTGATATGGCCGTAAGCGGATATCTTACAACATTTTTACCATTAAACCATTAGTTTGCTTCCCTTATTCTATTTACTTTTCATCATTCATTCAAACCTGGTTTTAATCACACTGTTTTTACACTTTTTATTAAATTTACCCTTTCAAAACACATATTTAAACTGCATGAGAATTAAAACACACACACATCCAAATAAATATAAATTCTACTATCTTAGGCGATTAAATAATAAACAGACTGAAAAACAAAAAGAGAACATAATTTATTTGGGAATTTAATGTGCCGCATAAAAATTTAACGTAAAGCGAATACCCACTCCCAGGACGCGAGGTTGTAATGATTTATATCTACCGCCAACTATTTCAGCCCTGAGTAATCGCAAACACTAGTAGTACCCTATTACTGTTTGTCGCATCATTTGCTAAAAAAACAAAACAAACATTAGATGCTTACAGCACCTGGTATTCCCAAGTGGTCACCCATCTAAGTACTGACCAGGCTCTACGTTGCTTAACTTCGGTGATCGGACGAGAACCGGTGTTTTCAGCGTGATATGGCCGTAAGCGGATATCTTACAACATTTTTACCATTAAACCATTAGTTTGCTTCCCTTATTCTATTTACTTTTCATCATTCATTCAAACCTGCTTTTTAATCACACTGTTTTTTACACTTTTTATTAAATTTACCCTTTCAAAACACATATTTAAACTGCATGAGAATTAAAACACACACACATCCAAATAAATATAAATTCTACTATCTTAGGCGATTAAATAATAAACAGACTGAAAAACAAAAAGACAATATAATTTATTTGGGAATTTAATGTGCCGCATAAAAATTTAACGTATAGCGAATACCCACTCCCAGGACGCGAGGTTGTAATGATATATATCTACCGCCAACTATTTCAGCCTTGAGTAATCGCAAACACTAGTAGTACCCTATTACTGTTTGTCGCATCATTTGCTAAAAAAAAAAAAAAAAAAAAAAAAAAGAAGAAAAATTAGATGCTTACAGCACCTGGTATTCCCAAGTGGTCACCCATCTAAGTACTGACCAGGCTCTACGTTGCTTAACTTCGGTGATCGGACGAGAACCGGTGTTTTCAGCGTGATATGGCCGTAAGCGGATATCTTACAACATTTTTACCATTAAACCATTAGTTTGCTTCCCTTATTCTATTTACTTTTCATCATTCATTCAAACCTGGTTTTAATCACACTGTTTTTACACTTTTTATTAAATTTACCCTTTCAAAACACATATTTAAACTGCATGAGAATTAAAACACACACACATCCAAATAAATATAAATTCTACTATCTTAGGCGATTAAATAATAAACAGACTGAAAAACAAAAAGAGAACATAATTTATTTGGGAATTTAATGTGCCGCATAAAAATTTAACGTAAAGCGAATACCCACTCCCAGGACGCGAGGTTGTAATGATTTATATCTACCGCCAACTATTTCAGCCCTGAGTAATCGCAAACACTAGTAGTACCCTATTACTGTTTGTCGCATCATTTGCTAAAAAAACAAAACAAACATTAGATGCTTACAGCACCTGGTATTCCCAAGTGGTCACCCATCTAAGTACTGACCAGGCTCTACGTTGCTTAACTTCGGTGATCGGACGAGAACCGGTGTTTTCAGCGTGATATGGCCGTAAGCGGATATCTTACAACATTTTTACCATTAAACCATTAGTTTGCTTCCCTTATTCTATTTACTTTTCATCATTCATTCAAACCTGCTTTTTAATCACACTGTTTTTTACACTTTTTATTAAATTTACCCTTTCAAAACACATATTTAAACTGCATGAGAATTAAAACACACACACATCCAAATAAATATAAATTCTACTATCTTAGGCGATTAAATAATAAACAGACTGAAAAACAAAAAGAGAACATAATTTATTTGGGAATTTAATGTGCCGCATAAAAATTTAACGTAAAGCGAATACCCACTCCCAGGACGCGAGGTTGTAATGATTTATATCTACCGCCAACTATTTCAGCCTTGAGTAATCGCAAACACTAGTAGTACCCTATTACTGTTTGTCGCATCATTTGCTAAAAAAAAAAAAAAAAAAAAAAAAAAGAAGAAAAATTAGATGCTTACAGCACCTGGTATTCCCAAGTGGTCACCCATCTAAGTACTGACCAGGCTCTACGTTGCTTAACTTCGGTGATCTGACGAGAACCGGTGTTTTCAGCGTGATATGGCCGTAAGCGGATATCTTACAACATTTTTACCATTAAACCATTAGTTTGCTTCCCTTATTCTATTTACTTTTCATCATTCATTCAAACCTGGTTTTAATCACACTGTTTTTACACTTTTTATTAAATTTACCCTTTCAAAACACATATTTAAACTGCATGAGAATTAAAACACACACACATCTAAATAAATATAAATTCTACTATCTTAGGCGATTAAATAATAAACAGACTGAAAAACAAAAAGAGAACATAATTTATTTGGGAATTTAATGTGCCGCATAAAAATTTAACGTAAAGCGAATACCCACTCCCAGGACGCGAGGTTGTAATGATTTATATCTACCGCCAACTATTTCAGCCCTGAGTAATCGCAAACACTAGTAGTACCCTATTACTGTTTGTCGCATCATTTGCTAAAAAAACAAAACAAACATTAGATGCTTACAGCACCTGGTATTCCCAAGTGGTCACCCATCTAAGTACTGACCAGGCTCTACGTTGCTTAACTTCGGTGATCGGACGAGAACCGGTGTTTTCAGCGTGATATGGCCGTAAGCGGATATCTTACAACATTTTTACCATTAAACCATTAGTTTGCTTCCCTTATTCTATTTACTTTTCATCATTCATTCAAACCTGGTTTTAATCACACTGTTTTTACACTTTTTATTAAATTTACCCTTTCAAAACACATATTTAAACTGCATGAGAATTAAAACACACACAAATCCAAATAAATATAAATTCTACTATCTTAGGCGATTAAATAATAAACAGACTGAAAAACAAAAAGAGAACATAATTTATTTGGGAATTTAATGTGCCGCATAAAAATTTAACGTAAAGCGAATACCCACTCCCAGGACGCGAGGTTGTAATGATTTATATCTACCGCCAACTATTTCAGCCCTGAGTAATCGCAAACACTAGTAGTACCCTATTACTGTTTGTCGCATCATTTGCTAAAAGAAAAAAAAAAAAAAAAAAAAAAAAAAAAAAAAAAGAAGAAGAAAAATTAGATGCTTACAGCACCTGGTATTCCCAAGTGGTCACCCATCTAAGTACTGACCAGGCTCTACGTTGCTTAACTTCGGTGATCGGACGAGAACCGGTGTTTTCAGCGTGATATGGCCGTAAGCGGATATCTTACAACATTTTTACCATTAAACCATTAGTTTGCTTCCCTTATTCTATTTACTTTTCATCATTCATTCAAACCTGCTTTTTAATCACACTGTTTTTACACTTTTTATTAAATTTACCCTTTCAAAACACATATTTAAACTGCATGAGAATTAAAACACACACACATCCAAATAAATATAAATTCTACTATCTTAGGCGATTAAATAATAAACAGACTGAAAAACAAAAAGAGAACATAATTTATTTGGGAATTTAATGTGCCGCATAAAAATTTAACGTAAAGCGAATACCCACTCCCAGGACGCGAGGTTGTAATGATTTATATCTACCGCCAACTATTTCAGCCTTGAGTAATCGCAAACACTAGTAGTACCCTATTACTGTTTGTCGCATCATTTGCTAAAAAAAAAAAAAAAAAAAAAAAAAAAAAGAAGAAAAATTAGATTCTTACAGCACCTGGTATTCCCAAGTGGTCACCCATCTAAGTACTGACCAGGCTCTACGTTGCTTAACTTCGGTGATCGGACGAGAACCGGTGTTTTCAGCGTGATATGGCCGTAAGCGGATATCTTACAACATTTTTACCATTAAACCATTAGTTTGCTTCCCTTATTCTATTTACTTTTCATCATTCATTCAAACCTGCTTTTTAATCACACTGTTTTTTACACTTTTTATTAAATTTACCCTTTCAAAACACATATTTAAACTGCATGAGAATTAAAACACACACACATCCAAATAAATATAAATTTTACTATCTTAGGCGATTAAATAATAAACAGACTGAAAAACAAAAAGACAACATAATTTATTTGGGAATTTAATGTGCCGTATAAAAATTTAACGTATAGCGAATACCCACTCCCAGGACGCGAGGTTGTAATGATATATATCTACCGCCAACTATTTCAGCCTTGAGTAATCGCAAACACTAGTAGTACCCTATTACTGTTTGTCGCATCATTTGCTAAAAAAAAAAAAAAAAAAAAAAAAAAAGAAGAAAAATTAGATCCTTACAGCACCTGGTATTCCCAAGTGGTCACCCATCTAAGTACTGACCAGGCTCTACGTTGCTTAACTTCGGTGATCGGACGAGAACCGGTGTTTTCAGCGTGATATGGCCGTAAGCGGATATCTTACAACATTTTTACCATTAAACCATTAGTTTGCTTCCCTTATTCTATTTACTTTTCATCATTCATTCAAACCTGCTTTTTAATCACACTGTTTTTACACTTTTTATTAAATTTACCCTTTCAAAACACATATTTAAACTGCATGAGAATTAAAACACACACACATCCAAATAAATATAAATTCTACTATCTTAGGCGATTAAATAATAAACAGACTGAAAAACAAAAAGAGAACATAATTTATTTGGGAATTTAATGTGCCGCATAAAAATTTAACGTAAAGCGAATACCCACTCCCAGGACGCGAGGTTGTAATGATTTATATCTACCGCCAACTATTTCAGCCTTGAGTAATCGCAAACACTAGTAGTACCCTATTACTGTTTGTCGCATCATTTGCTAAAAAAAAAAAAAAAAAAAAAAAAAAAAAAAGAAGAAAAATTAGATGCTTACAGCACCTGGTATTCCCAAGTGGTCACCCATCTAAGTACTGACCAGGCTCTACGTTGCTTAACTTCGGTGATCTGACGAGAACCGGTGTTTTCAGCGTGATATGGCCGTAAGCGGATATCTTACAACATTTTTACCATTAAACCATTAGTTTGCTTCCCTTATTCTATTTACTTTTCATCATTCATTCAAACCTGCTTTTTAATCACACTGTTTTTACACTTTTTATTAAATTTACCCTTTCAAAACACATATTTAAACTGCATGAGAATTAAAACACACACACATCCAAATAAATATAAATTCTACTATCTTAGGCGATTAAATAATAAACAGACTGAAAAACAAAAAGAGAACATAATTTATTTGGGAATTTAATGTGCCGCATAAAAATTTAACGTAAAGCGAATACCCACTCCCAGGACGCGAGGTTGTAATGATTTATATCTACCGCCAACTATTTCAGCCTTGAGTAATCGCAAACACTAGTAGTACCCTATTACTGTTTGTCGCATCATTTGCTAAAAAAAAAAAAAAAAAAAAAAAAAAAAAAAAGAAGAAAAATTAGATGCTTACAGCACCTGGTATTCCCAAGTGGTCACCCATCTAAGTACTGACCAGGCTCTACGTTGCTTAACTTCGGTGATCTGACGAGAACCGGTGTTTTCAGCGTGATATGGCCGTAAGCGGATATCTTACAACATTTTTACCATTAAACCATTAGTTTGCTTCCCTTATTCTATTTACTTTTCATCATTCATTCAAACCTGGTTTTAATCACACTGTTTTTACACTTTTTATTAAATTTACCCTTTCAAAACACATATTTAAACTGCATGAGAATTAAAACACACACACATCCAAATAAATATAAATTCTACTATCTTAGGCGATTAAATAATAAACAGACTGAAAAACAAAAAGAGAACATAATTTATTTGGGAATTTAATGTGCCGCATAAAAATTTAACGTAAAGAGAATACCCACTCCCAGGACGCGAGGTTGTAATGATTTATATCTACCGCCAACTATTTCAGCCCTGAGTAATCGCAAACACTAGTAGTACCCTATTACTGTTTGTCGCATCATTTGCTAAAAAAACAAAACAAACATTAGATGCTTACAGCACCTGGTATTCCCAAGTGGTCACCCATCTAAGTACTGACCAGGCTCTACGTTGCTTAACTTCGGTGATCGGACGAGAACCGGTGTTTTCAGCGTGATATGGCCGTAAGCGGATGTCTTACAACATTTTTACCATTAAACCATTAGTTTGCTTCCCTTATTCTATTTACTTTTCATCATTCATTCAAACCTGCTTTTTAATCACACTGTTTTTTACACTTTTTATTAAATTTACCCTTTCAAAACACATATTTAAACTGCATGAGAATTAAAACACACACACATCCAAATAAATATAAATTCTACTATCTTAGGCGATTAAATAATAAACAGACTGAAAAACAAAAAGACAATATAATTTATT
This sequence comes from Sepiola atlantica, assembly GCA_963556195.1. NCBI lineage: Eukaryota > Metazoa > Mollusca > Cephalopoda > Sepiida > Sepiolidae > Sepiola > Sepiola atlantica. Next base: position 683,070 of record CAUVYP010000567.1, read on the forward strand.
TGGGAATTTAATGTGCCGCATAAAAATTTAACGTATAGCGAATACCCACTCCCAGGACGCGAGGTTGTAATGATATATATCTACCGCCAACTATTTCAGCCTTGAGTAATCGCAAACACTAGTAGTACCCTATTACTGTTTGTCGCATCATTTGCTAAAAAAAAAAAAAAAAAAAAAAAAAAAAAAAGAAGAAAAATTAGATGCTTACAGCACCTGGTATTCCCAAGTGGTCACCCATCTAAGTACTGACCAGGCTCTACGTTGCTTAACTTCGGTGATCGGACGAGAACCGGTGTTTTCAGCGTGATATGGCCGTAAGCGGATATCTTACAACATTTTTACCATTAAACTATTAGTTTGCTTCCCTTATTCTATTTACTTTTCATCATTCATTCAAACCTGGTTTTAATCACACTGTTTTTACACTTTTTATTAAATTTACCCTTTCAAAACACATATTTAAACTGCATGAGAATTAAAACACACACAAATCCAAATAAATATAAATTCTACTATCTTAGGCGATTAAATAATAAACAGACTGAAAAACAAAAAGAGAACATAATTTATTTGGGAATTTAATGTGCCGCATAAAAATTTAACGTAAAGCGAATACCCACTCCCAGGACGCGAGGTTGTAATGATTTATATCTACCGCCAACTATTTCAGCCCTGAGTAATCGCAAACACTAGTAGTACCCTATTACTGTTTGTCGCATCATTTGCTAAAAAAAAAAAAAAAAAAAAAAAAAAGAAGAAAAATTAGATGCTTACAGCACCTGGTATTCCCAAGTGGTCACCCATCTAAGTACTGACCAGGCTCTACGTTGCTTAACTTCGGTGATCGGACGAGAACCGGTGTTTTCAGCGTGATATGGCCGTAAGCTGATATCTTACAACATTTTTACCATTAAACCATTAGTTTGCTTCCCTTATTCTATTTACTTTTCATCATTCATTCAAACCTGCTTTTTAATCACACTGTTTTTACACTTTTTATTAAATTTACCCTTTCAAAACACATATTTAAACTGCATGAGAATTAAAACACACACACATCCAAATAAATATAAATTCTACTATCTTAGGCGATTAAATAATAAACAGACTGAAAAACAAAAAGACAATATAATTTATTTGGGAATTTAATGTGCCGCATAAAAATTTAACGTAAAGCGAATACCCACTCCCAGGACGCGAGGTTGTAATGATTTATATCTACCGCCAACTATTTCAGCCCTGAGTAATCGCAAACACTAGTAGTACCCTATTACTGTTTGTCGCATCATTTGCTAAAAGAAAAAAAAAAAAAAAAAAAAAAAAAAAAAAAAGAAGAAGAAAAATTAGATGCTTACAGCACCTGGTATTCCCAAGTGGTCACCCATCTAAGTACTGACCAGGCTCTACGTTGCTTAACTTCGGTGATCGGACGAGAACCGGTGTTTTCAGCGTGATATGGCCGTAAGCGGATATCTTACAACATTTTTACCATTAAACCATTAGTTTGCTTCCCTTATTCTATTTACTTTTCATCATTCATTCAAACCTGGTTTTAATCACACTGTTTTTACACTTTTTATTAAATTTACCCTTTCAAAACACATATTTAAACTGCATGAGAATTAAAACACACACAAATCCAAATAAATATAAATTCTACTATCTTAGGCGATTAAATAATAAACAGACTGAAAAACAAAAAGAGAACATAATTTATTTGGGAATTTAATGTGCCGCATAAAAATTTAACGTAAAGCGAATACCCACTCCCAGGACGCGAGGTTGTAATGATTTATATCTACCGCCAACTATTTCAGCCCTGAGTAATCGCAAACACTAGTAGTACCCTATTACTGTTTGTCGCATCATTTGCTAAAAAAAAAAAAAAAAAAAAAAAAAAAAAAAAAAAGAAGAAGAAAAATTAGATGCTTACAGCACCTGGTATTCCCAAGTGGTCACCCATCTAAGTACTGACCAGGGTCTACGTTGCTTAACTTCGGTGATCGGACGAGAACCGGTGTTTTCAGCGTGATATGGCCGTAAGCGGATATCTTACAACATTTTTACCATTAAACCATTAGTTTGCTTCCCTTATTCTATTTACTTTTCATCATTCATTCAAACCTGCTTTTTAATCACACTGTTTTTTACACTTTTTATTAAATTTACCCTTTCAAAACACATATTTAAACTGCATGAGAATTAAAACACACACACATCCAAATAAATATAAATTCTACTATCTTAGGCGATTAAATAATAAACAGACTGAAAAACAAAAAGAGAACATAATTTATTTGGGAATTTAATGTGCCGCATAAAAATTTAACGTAAAGCGAATACCCACTCCCAGGACGCGAGGTTGTAATGATTTATATCTACCGCCAACTATTTCAGCCTTGAGTAATCGCAAACACTAGTAGTACCCTATTACTGTTTGTCGCATCATTTGCTAAAAAAACAAAACAAACATTAGATGCTTACAGCACCTGGTATTCCCAAGTGGTCACCCATCTAAGTACTGACCAGGCTCTACGTTGCTTAACTTCGGTGATCGGACGAGCACCGGTGTTTTCAGCGTGATATGGCCGTAAGCGGATATCTTACAACATTTTTACCATTAAACCATTAGTTTGCTTCCCTTATTCTATTTACTTTTCATCATTCATTCAAACCTGCTTTTTAATCACACTGTTTTTACACTTTTTATTTAATTTACCCTATCAAAACACATATTTAAACTGCATGAGAATTAAAACACACACACATCTAAATAAATATAAATGCTACTATCTTAGGCGATTAAATAATAAACAGACTGAAAAACAAAAAGAGAACATAATTTATTTGGGAATTTAATGTGCCGCATAAAAATTTAACGTAAAGCGAATACCCACTCCCAGGACGCGAGGTTGTAATGATTTATATCTACCGCCAACTATTTCAGCCTTGAGTAATCGCAAACACTAGTAGTACCCTATTACTGTTTGTCGCATCATTTGCTAAAAAAAAAAAAAAAAAAAAAAAAAGAAGAAAAATTAGATGCTTACAGCACCTGGTATTCCCAAGTGGTCACCCATCTAAGTACTGACCACGCTCTACGTTGCTTAACTTCGGTGATCGGACGAGAACCGGTGTTTTCAGCGTGATATGGCCGTAAGCGGATATCTTACAACATTTTTACCATTAAACCATTAGTTTGCTTCCCTTATTCTATTTACTTTTCATCATTCATTCAAGCCTGCTTTTTAATCACACTGTTTTTACACTTTTTATTAAATTTACCCTTTCAAAACACATATTAAAACTGCATGAGAATAAAAACCCACACACATCTAAATAAATATAAATTCTACTATCTTAGGCGATTAAATAATAAACAGACTGAAAAACAAAAAGAGAACATAATTTATTTGGGAATTTTATGTGCCGCATAAAAATTTAACGTAAAGCGAATACCCACTCCCAGGACGCGAGGTTGTAATGATTTATATCTACCGCCAACTATTTCAGCCTTGAGTAATCGCAAACATTAGTAGTACCTTATTACTGTTTTCTGCATCATTTGCTAAAAAAAAAAAAAAAAAAAAAAAAAAGAAGAAAAATTAGATGCTTACAGCACCTGGTATTCCCAAGTGGTCACCCATCTAAGTACTGACCAGGCTCTACGTTGCTTAACTTCGGTGATCGGACGAGAACCGGTGTTTTCAGCGTGATATGGCCGTAAGCGGATATCTTACAACATTTTTACCATTAAACCATTAGTTTGCTTCCCTTATTCTATTTACTTTTCATCATTCATTCAAACCTGGTTTTTAATCACACTGTTTTTACACTTTTTATTAAATTTACCCTTTCAAAACACATATTTAAACTGCATGAGAATTAAAACACACACACATCCAAATAAATATAAATTCTACTATCTTAGGTGATTAAATAATAAACAGACTGAAAAACAAAAAGAGAACATAATTTATTTGGGAATTTAATGTGCCGCATAAAAATTTAACGTAAAGCGAATACCGACTCCCAGGACGCGAGGTTGTAATGATTTATATCTACCGCCAACTATTTCAGCCTTGAGTAATCGCAAACATTAGTAGTACCCTATTACTGTTTGCTGCATCATTTGCTAAAAAAAAAAAAAAAAAAAAAAAAAAAAAAGAAGAAAAATTAGATGCTTACAGCACCTGGTATTCCCAAGTGGTCACCCATCTAAGTACTGACCAGGCTCTACGTTGCTTAACTTCGGAGATCGGACGAGAACCGGTGTTTTCAGCGTGATATGGCCGTAAGCGGATATCTTACAACATTTTTACCATTAAACCATTAGTTTGCTTCCCTTATTCTATTTACTTTTCATCATTCATTCAAACCTGGTTTTAATCACACTGTTTTTACACTTTTTATTAAATTTACCCTTTCAAAACACATATTTAAACTGCATGAGAATTAAAACACACACAAATCTAAATAAATATAAATTCTACTATCTTAGGCGATTAAATAATAAACAGACTGAAAAACAAAAAGAGAACATAATTTATTTGGGAATTTAATGTGCCGCATAAAAATTTAACGTAAAGCGAATACCCACTCCCAGGACGCGAGGTTGTAATGATTTATATCTACCGCCAACTATTTCAGCCTTGAGTAATCGCAAACACTAGTAGTACCCTATTACTGTTTGTCGCATTATTTGCTAAAAAAAAAAAAAAAAAAAAAAAAAAAAGAAGAAAAATTAGATGCTTACAGCACCTGGTATTCCCAAGTGGTCACCCATCTAAGTACTGACCAGGCTCTACGTTGCTTAACTTCGGTGATCGGACGAGAACCGGTGTTTTCAGCGTGATATGGCCGTAAGCGGATATCTTACAACATTTTTACCATTAAACCATTAGTTTGCTTCCCTTATTCTATTTACTTTTCATCATTCATTCAAACCTGGTTGTAATCACACTGTTTTTACACTTTTTATTAAATTTACCCTTTCAAAACACATATTTAAACTGCATGAGAATTAAAACGCACACACATCCAAATAAATATAAATTCTACTATCTTAGGCGATTAAATAATAAACAGACTGAAAAACAAAAAGAGAACATAATTTATTTGGGAATTTAATGTGCCGCATAAAAATTTAACGTAAAGCGAATACCCACTCCCAGGACGCGAGGTTGTAATGATTTATATCTACCGCCAACTATTTCAGCCTTGAGTAATCGCAAACACTAGTAGTACCCTATTACTGTTTGTCGCATCATTTGCTAAAAAAACAAAACAAACATTAGATGCTTACAGCACCTGGTATTCCCAAGTGGTCACCCATCTAAGTACTGACCAGGCTCTACGTTGCTTAACTTCGGTGATCGGACGAGAACCGGTGTTTTCAGCGTGATATGGCCGTAAGCGGATATCTTACAACATTTTTACCATTAAACCATTAGTTTGCTTCCCTTATTCTATTTACTTTTCATCATTTATTCAAACCTGCTTTTTAATCACACTGTTTTTACACTGTTTATTTAATTTACCCTATCAAAACACATATTTAAACTGCATGAGAATTAAAACACACACACATCCAAATAAATATAAATTCTACTATCTTAGGCGATTAAATAATAAACAGACTGAAAAACAAAAAGAGAACATAATTTATTTGGGAATTTAATGTGCCGCATAAAAATTTAACGTAAAGCGAATACCCACTCCCAGGACGCGAGGTTGTAATGATTTATATCTACCGCCAACTATTTCAGCCTTGAGTAATCGCAAACACTAGTAGTACCCTATTACTGTTTGTCGCATCATTTGCTAAAAAAAAAAAAAAAAAAAAAAAAAGAAGAAAAATTAGATGCTTACAGCACCTGGTATTCCCAAGTGGTCACCCATCTAAGTACTGACCACGCTCTACGTTGCTTAACTTCGGTGATCGGACGAGAACCGGTGTTTTCAGCGTGATATGGCCGTAAGCGGATATCTTACAACATTTTTACCATTAAACCATTAGTTTGCTTCCCTTATTCTATTTACTTTTCATCATTCATTCAAGCCTGCTTTTTAATCACACTGTTTTTACACTTTTTATTAAATTTACCCTTTCAAAACACATATTAAAACTGCATGAGAATAAAAACCCACACACATCTAAATAAATATAAATTCTACTATCTTAGGCGATTAAATAATAAACAGACTGAAAAACAAAAAGAGAACATAATTTATTTGGGAATTTAATGTGCCGCATAAAAATTTAACGTAAAGCGAATACCCACTCCCAGGACGCGAGGTTGTAATGATTTATATCTACCGCCAACTATTTCAGCCTTGAGTAATCGCAAACACTAGTAGTACCCTATTACTGTTTGTCGCATCATTTGCTAAAAAAAAAAAAAAAAAAAAAAGAAGAAAAATGTGATGCTTACAGCACCTGGTATTCCCAAGTGGTCACCCATCTAAGTACTGACCAGGCTCTACGTTGCTTAACTTCGGTGATCGGACGAGAACCGGTGTTTTCAGCGTGATATGGCCGTAAGCGGATATCTTACAACATTTTTACCATTAAACCATTAGTTTGCTTCCCTTATTCTATTTACTTTTCATCATTCATTCAAACCTGGTTTTAATCACACTGTTTTTACACTTTTTATTAAATTTACCTTTTCAAAACACATATTTAAACTGCATGAGAATTTAAACACACACACATCCAAATAAATATAAATTCTACTATCTTAGGCGATTAAATAATAAACAGACTGAAAAACAAAAAGAGAACATAATTTATTTGGGAATTTAATGTGCCGCATAAAAATTTAACGTAAAGCGAATACCCACTCCCAGGACGCGAGGTTGTAATGATTTATATCTACCGCCAACTATTTCAGCCTTGAGTAATCGCAAACACTAGTAGTACCCTATTACTCTTTGTCGCATCATTTGCTAAAAAAAAAAAAAAAAAAAAAAAAAAAAAAGAAGAAAAATTAGATGCTTACAGCACCTGGTATTCCCAAGTGGTCACCCATCTAAGTACTGACCAGGCTCTACGTTGCTTAACTTCGGTGATCGGACGAGAACCGGTGTTTTCAGCGTGATATGGCCGTAAGCGGATATCTTACAACATTTTTACCATTAAACCATTAGTTTGCTTCCCTTATTCTATTTACTTTTCATCATTCATTCAAACCTGCTTTTTAATCACACTGTTTTTACACTTTTTATTAAATTTACCCTTTCAAAACACATATTTAAACTGCATGAGAATTAAAACACACATACATCCAAATAAATATAAATTCTACTATCTTAGGCGATTAAATAATAAACAGACTGAAAAACAAAAAGAGAACATAATTTATTTGGGAATTTAATGTGCCGCATAAAAATTTAACGTAAAGCGAATACCCACTCCCAGGACGCGAGGTTGTAATGATTATTATCTACCGCCAACTATTTCAGCCTTGAGTAATCGCAAACACTAGTAGTACCCTATTACTGTTTGTCGCATCATTTGCTAAAAAAACAAAAAAAAAAAAAAGAAGAAAAATTTGATGCTTACAGCACCTGGTATTCCCAAGTGGTCACCCATCTAAGTACTGACCAGGCTCTACGTTGCTTAACTTCGGTGATCGGACGAGAACCGGTGTTTTCAGCGTGATATGGCCGTAAGCGGATATCTTACAACATTTTTACCATTAAACCATTAGTTTGCTTCCCTTATTCTATTTACTTTTCATCATTCATTCAAACCTGGTTTTAATCACACTGTTTTTACACTTTTTATTAAATTTACCCTTTCAAAACACATATTTAAACTGCATGAGAATTTAAACACACACACATCCAAATAAATATAAATTCTACTATCTTAGGCGATTAAATAATAAACAGACTGAAAAACAAAAAGAGAACATAATTTATTTGGGAATTTAATGTGCCGCATAAAAATTTAACGTAAAGCGAATACCCACTCCCAGGACGCGAGGTTGTAATGATTTATATCTACCGCCAACTATTTCAGCCTTGAGTAATCGCAAACACTAGTAGTACCCTATTACTGTTTGTCGCATCATTTGCTAAAAAAAAAAAAAAAAAAAAAAAAAAGAAGAAAAATTAGATGCTTACAGCACCTGGTATTCCCAAGTGGTCACCCATCTAAGTACTGACCACGCTCTACGTTGCTTAACTTCGGTGATCGGACGAGAACCGGTGTTTTCAGCGTGATATGGCCGTAAGCGGATATCTTACAACATTTTTACCATTAAACCATTAGTTTGCTTCCCTTATTCTATTTACTTTTCATCATTCATTCAAGCCTGCTTTTTAATCACACTGTTTTTACACTTTTTATTAAATTTACCCTTTCAAAACACATATTAAAACTGCATGAGAATAAAAACCCACACACATCTAAATAAATATAAATTCTACTATCTTAGGCGATTAAATAATAAACAGACTGAAAAACAAAAAGAGAACATAATTTATTTGGGAATTTTATGTGCCGCATAAAAATTTAACGTAAAGCGAATACCCACTCCCAGGACGCGAGGTTGTAATGATTTATATCTACCGCCAACTATTTCAGCCTTGAGTAATCGCAAACATTAGTAGTACCTTATTACTGTTTTCTGCATCATTTGCTAAAAAAAAAAAAAAAAAAAAAAAAAAAGAAGAAAAATTAGATGCTTACAGCACCTGGTATTCCCAAGTGGTCACCCATCTAAGTACTGACCAGGCTCTACGTTGCTTAACTTCGGTGATCGGACGAGAACCGGTGTTTTCAGCGTGATATGGCCGTAAGCGGATATCTTACAACATTTTTACCATTAAACCATTAGTTTGCTTCCCTTATTCTATTTACTTTTCATCATTCATTCAAACCTGGTTTTTAATCACACTGTTTTTACACTTTTTATTAAATTTACCCTTTCAAAACACATATTTAAACTGCATGAGAATTAAAACACACACACATCCAAATAAATATAAATTCTACTATCTTAGGTGATTAAATAATAAACAGACTGAAAAACAAAAAGAGAACATAATTTATTTGGGAATTTAATGTGCCGCATAAAAATTTAACGTAAAGCGAATACCGACTCCCAGGACGCGAGGTTGTAATGATTTATATCTACCGCCAACTATTTCAGCCTTGAGTAATCGCAAACACTAGTAGTACCCTATTACTGTTTGTCGCATCATTTGCTAAAAAAACAAAACAAACATTAGATGCTTACAGCACCTGGTATTCCCAAGTGGTCACCCATCTAAGTACTGACCAGGCTCTACGTTGCTTAACTTCGGTGATCGGACGAGAACCGGTGTTTTCAGCGTGATATGGCCGTAAGCGGATATCTTACAACATTTTTACCATTAAACCATTAGTTTGCTTCCCTTATTCTATTTACTTTTCATCATTCATTCAAACCTGCTTTTTAATCACACTGTTTTTTACACTTTTTATTAAATTTACCCTTTCAAAACACATATTTAAACTGCATGAGAATTAAAACACACACACATCCAAATAAATATAAATTCTACTATCTTAGGCGATTAAATAATAAACAGACTGAAAAACAAAAAGAGAACATAATTTATTTGGGAATTTAATGTGCCGCATAAAAATTTAACGTAAAGCGAATACCCACTCCCAGGACGCGAGGTTGTAATGATTTATATCTACCGCCAACTATTTCAGCCTTGAGTAATCGCAAACACTAGTAGTACCCTATTACTCTTTGTCGCATCATTTGCTAAAAAAAAAAAAAAAAAAAAAAAAAAAAAAAAAAAAAGAAGAAAAATTAGATGCTTACAGCACCTGGTATTCCCAAGTGGTCACCCATCTAAGTACTGACCAGGCTCTACGTTGCTTAACTTCGGTGATCGGACGAGAACCGGTGTTTTCAGCGTGATATGGCCGTAAGCGGATATCTTACAACATTTTTACCATTAAACCATTAGTTTGCTTCCCTTATTCTATTTACTTTTCATCATTCATTACAACCTGGTTTTAATCACACTGTTTTTACACTTTTTATTAAATTTACCCTTTCAAAACACATATTTAAACTGCATGAGAATTAAAACACACACACATCCAAATAAATATAAATTCTACTATCTTAGGCGATTAAATAATAAACAGACTGAAAAACAAAAAGAGAACATAATTTATTTGGGAATTTAATGTGCCGCATAAAAATTTAACGTAAAGCGAATACCCACTCCCAGGACGCGAGGTTGTAATGATTTATATCTACCGCCAACTATTTCAGCCTTGAGTAATCGCAAACACTAGTAGTACCCTATTACTCTTTGTCGCATCATTTGCTAAAAAAAAAAAAAAAAAAAAAAAAAGAAGAAAAATTAGATGCTTACAGCACCTGGTATTCCCAAGTGGTCACCCATCTAAGTACTGACCAGGCTCTACGTTGCTTAACTTCGGTGATCGGACGAGAACCGGTGTTTTCAGCGTGATATGGCCGTAAGCGGATATCTTACAACATTTTTACCATTAAACCATTAGTTTGCTTCCCTTATTCTATTTACTTTTCATCATTCATTCAAACCTGCTTTTTAATCACACTGTTTTTTACACTTTTTATTAAATTTACCCTTTCAAAACACATATTTAAACTGCATGAGAATTAAAACACACACACATCCAAATAAATATAAATTCTACTATCTTAGGCGATTAAATAATAAACAGACTGAAAAACAAAAAGAGAACATAATTTATTTGGGAATTTAATGTGCCGCATAAAAATTTAACGTACAGCGAATACCCACTCCCAGGACGCGAGGTTGTAATGATTTATATCTACCGCCAACTATTTCAGCCTTGAGTAATCGCAAACACTAGTAGTACCCTATTACTGTTTGTCGCATCATTTGCTAAAAAAACAAAACAAACATTAGATGCTTACAGCACCTGGTATTCCCAAGTGGTCACCTATCTAAGTACTGACCAGGCTCTACGTTGCTTAACTTCGGTGATCGGACGAGAACCGGTGTTTTCAGCGTGATATGGCCGTAAGCGGATATCTTACAACATTTTTACCATTAAACCATTAGTTTGCTTCCCTTATTCTATTTACTTTTCATCATTCATTCAAACCTGCTTTTTAATCACACTGTTTTTACACTGTTTATTTAATTTACCCTATCAAAACACATATTTAAACTGCATGAGAATTAAAACACACACACATCTAAATAAATATAAATGCTACTATCTTAGGCGATTAAATAATAAACAGACTGAAAAACAAAAAGAGAACATAATTTATTTGGGAATTTAATGTGCCGCATAAAAATTTTACGTAAAGCGAATACCCACTCCGAGGACGCGAGGTTGTAATGATTTATATCTACCGCCAACTATTTCAGCCTTGAGTAATCGCAAACACTAGTAGTACCCTATTACTGTTTGTCGCATCATTTGCTAAAAAAAAAAAAAAAAAAAAAAAAGAAGAAAAATTAGATGCTTACAGCACCTGGTATTCCCAAGTGGTCACCCATCTAAGTACTGACCAGGCTCTACGTTGCTTAACTTCGGCGATCGGACGAGAACCGGTGTTTTCAGCGTGATAGGGCCGTAAGCGGATATCTTACAACATTTTTACCATTAAACCATTAGTTTGCTTCCCTTATTCTATTTACTTTTCATCATTCATTCAAACCTGCTTTTTAATCACACTGTTTTTACACTTTTTATTAAATTTACCCTTTCAAAACACATATTAAAACTGCATGAGAATAAAAACCCACACACATCTAAATAAATATAAATTCTACTATCTGAAGCGATTAAATAATAAACAGACTGAAAAACAAAAAGAGAACATAATTTATTTGGGAATTTAATGTGCCGCATAAAAATTTAACGTAAAGCGAATACCCACTCCCAGGACGCGAGGTTGTAATGATTTATATCTACCGCCAACTATTTCAGCCTTGAGTAATCGCAAACACTAGTAGTACCCTATTACTGTTTGTCGCATCATTTGCTAAAAAAAAAAAAAAAAAAAAAAAAAAAGAAAAATTAGATGCTTACAGCACCTGGTATTCCCAAGTGGTCACCCATCTAAGTACTGACCAGGCTCTACGTTGCTTAACTTCGGCGATCGGACGAGAACCGGTGTTTTCAGCGTGATATGGCCGTAAGCGGATATCTTACAACATTTTTACCATTAAACCATTAGTTTGCTTCCCTTATTCTATTTACTTTTCATCATTCATTCAAACCTGCTTTTTAATCACACTGTTTTTACACTTTTTATTAAATTTACCCTTTCAAAACACATATTTATACTGCATGAGAATTAAAACACACACACATCCAAATAAATATAAATTCTACTATCTTAGGCGATTAAATAATAAACAGACTGAAAAACAAAAAGAGAACATAATTTATTTGGGAATTTAATGTGCCGCATAAAAATTTTACGTAAAGCGAATACCCACTCCCAGGACGCGAGGTTGTAATGATTTATATCTACCGCCAACTATTTGAGCCTTGAGTAATCGCAAACACTAGTAGTACCCTATTACTGTTTGTCGCATCATTTGCTAAAAAAAAAAAAAAAAAAAAAAAAGAAAAATTAGATGCTTACAGCACCTGGTATTCCCAAGTGGTCACCCATCTAAGTACTGACCAGGCTCTACGTTGCTTCACTTCGGCGATCGGACGAGAACCGGTGTTTTCAGCGTGATATGGCCGTAAGCGGATATCTTACAACATTTTTACCATTAAACCATTAGTTTGCTTCCCTTATTCTATTTACTTTTCATCATTCATTCAAACCTGCTTTTTAATCACACTGTTTTTACACTTTTTATTAAATTTACCCTTTCAAACCATATATTTAAACTGCATGAGAATTAAAACACACACACATCTAAATAAATATAAATGCTACTATCTTAGGCGATTAAATAATAAACAGACTGAAAAACAAAAAGAGAACATAATTTATTTGGGAATTTAATGTGCCGCATAAAAATTTTACGTAAAGCGAATACCCACTCCGAGGACGCGAGGTTGTAATGATTTATATCTACCGCCAACTATTTCAGCCTTGAGTAATCGCAAACACTAGTAGTACCCTATTACTGTTTGTCGCATCATTTGCTAAAAAAAAAAAAAAAAAAAAAAAAGAAGAAAAATTAGATGCTTACAGCACCTGGTATTCCCAAGTGGTCACCCATCTAAGTACTGACCACGCTCTACGTTGCTTAATTTCGGTGATCGGACGAGAACCGGTGTTTTCAGCGTGATATGGCCGTAAGCGGATATCTTACAACATTTTTACCATTAAACCATTAGTTTGCTTCCCTTATTCTATTTACTTTTCATCATTCATTCAAACCTGCTTTTTAATCACACTGTTTTTACACTTTTTATTAAATTTACCCTTTCAAAACACATATTTAAACTGCATGAGAATAAAAACCCACACACATCTAAATAAATATAAATTCTACTATCTTAAGCGATTAAATAATAAACAGACTGAAAAACAAAAAGAGAACATAATTTATTTGGGAATTTAATGTGCCGCATAAAAATTTAACGTAAAGCGAATACCCACTCCCAGGACGCGAGGTTGTAATGATTTATATCTACCGCCAACTATTTCAGCCTTGAGTAATCGCAAACACTAGTAGTACCCTATTACTGTTTGTCGCATCATTTGCTAAAAAAAAAAAAAAAAAAAAAAGAAGAAAAATTAGATGCTTACAGCACCTGGTATTCCCAAGTGGTCACCCATCTAAGTACTGACCAGGCTCTACGTTGCTTAACTTCGGCGATCGGACGAGAACCGGTGTTTTCAGCGTGATAGGGCCGTAAGCGGATATCTTACAACATTTTTACCATTAAACCATTAGTTTGCTTCCCTTATTCTATTTACTTTTCATCATTCATTCAAACCTGCTTTTTAATCACACTGTTTTTACACTTTTTATTAAATTTACCCTTTCAAAACACATATTTAAACTGCATGAGAATTAAAACACACACACATCCAAATAAATATAAATTCTACTATCTTAGGCGATTAAATAATAAACAGACTGAAAAACAAAAAGAGAACATAATTTATTTGGGAATTTAATGTGCCGCATAAAAATTTAACGTAAAGCGAATACCCACTCCCAGGACGCGAGGTTGTAATGATTTATATCTACCGCCAACTATTTCAGCCTTGAGTAATCGCAAACACTAGTAGTACCCTATTACTGTTTGTCGCATCATTCGCTAAAAAAACAAAACAAACATTAAATGCTTACAGCACCTGGTATTCCCAAGTGGTCACCCATCTAAGTACTGACCAGGCTCTACGTTGCTTAACTTCGGTGATCGGACGAGAACCGGTGTTTTCAGTGTGATATGGCCGTAAGCGGATATCTTACAACATTTTTACCATTAAACCATTAGTTTGCTTCCCTTATTCTATTTACTTTTCATCATTCATTCAAACCTGCTTTTTAATCACACTGTTTTTACACTTTTTATTAAATTTACCCTTTCAAAACACATATTTAAACTGCATGAGAATTAAAACACACACACATCCAAATAAATATAAATTCTACTATCTTAGGCGATTAAATAATAAACAGACTGAAAAACAAAAAGAGAACATAATTTATTTGGGAATTTAATGTGCCGCATAAAAATTTTACGTAAAGCGAATACCCACTCCCAGGACGCGAGGTTGTAATGATTTATATCTACCGCCAACTATTTGAGCCTTGAGTAATCGCAAACACTAGTAGTACCCTATTACTGTTTGTCGCATCATTTGCTAAAAAAACAAAACAAACATTTAATGCTTACAGCACCTGGTATTCCCAAGTGGTCACCCATCTAAGTACTGACCACGCTCTACGTTGCTTAACTTCGGTGATCGGACGAGAACCGGTGTTTTCAGCGTGATATGGCTGTAAGCGGATATCTTACAACATTTTTACCATTAAACCATTAGTTTGCTTCCCTTATTCTATTTACTTTTCATCATTCATTCAAACCTGCTTTTTAATCACACTGTTTTTACACTTTTTATTAAATTTACCCTTTCAAACCATATATTTAAACTGCATGAGAATTAAAACACACACACATCTAAATAAATATAAATTCTACTATCTTAGGCGATTAAATAATAAACAGACTGAAAAACAAAAAGAGAGTATAATTTATTTGGGAATTTAATGTGCCGCATAAAAATTTAACGTAAAGCGAATACCCACTCCCAGGACGCGAGGTTGTAATGATTTATATCTACCGCCAACTATTTCAGCCTTGAGTAATCGCAAACACTAGTAGTACCCTATTACTGTTTGTCGCATCATTTGCTAAAAAAAAAAAAAAAAAAAAAAAAAGAAGAAAAATTAGATGCTTACAGCACCTGGTATTCCCAAGTGGTCACCCATCTAAGTACTGACCAGGCTCTACGTTGCTTAACTTCGGTGATCGGACGAGAACCGGTGTTTTCAGCGTGATATGGCCGTAAGCGGATATCTTACAACATTTTTACCATTAAACCATTAGTTTGCTTCCCTTATTCTATTTACTTTTCATCATTCATTCAAACCTGGTTTTAATCACACTGTTTTTACACTTTTTATTAAATTTACCCTTTCAAAACACATATTTAAACTGCATGAGAATTAAAACACACACACATCCAAATAAATATAAATTCTACTATCTTAGGCGATTAAATAATAAACAGACTGAAAAACAAAAAGAGAACATAATTTATTTGGGAATTTAATGTGCCGCATAAAAATTTAACGTAAAGCGAATACCCACTCCCATTACGCGAGGTTGTAATGATTTATATCTACCGCCAACTATTTCAGCCTTGAGTAATCGCAAACACTAGTAGTACCCTATTACTGTTTGTCGCATCATTTGCTAAAAAAACAAAACAAACATTAGATGCTTACAGCACCTGGTATTCCCAAGTGGTCACCCATCTAAGTACTGACCAGGCTCTACGTTGCTTAACTTCGGTGATCGGACGAGAACCGGTGTTTTCAGCGTGATATGGCCGTAAGCGGATATCTTACAACATTTTTACCATTAAACCATTAGTTTGCTTCCCTTATTCTATTTACTTTTCATCATTCATTCAAACCTGCTTTTTAATCACACTGTTTTTACACTTTTTATTAAATTTACCCTTTCAAAACACATATTTAAACTGCATGAGAATTAAAACACACACACATCCAAATAAATATAAATTCTACTATCTTAGGCGATTAAATAATAAACAGACTGAAAAACAAAAAGAGAACATAATTTATTTGGGAATTTAATGTGCCGCATAAAAATTTAACGTAAAGCGAATACCCACTCCCATTACGCGAGGTTGTAATGATTTATATCTACCGCCAACTATTTCAGCCTTGAGTAATCGCAAACACTAGTAGTACCCTATTACTGTTTGTCGCATCATTTGCTAAAAAAACAAAACAAACATTAGATGCTTACAGCACCTGGTATTCCCAAGTGGTCACCCATCTAAGTACTGACCAGGCTCTACGTTGCTTAACTTCGGTGATCGGACGAGAACCGGTGTTTTCAGCGTGATATGGCCGTAAGCGGATATCTTACAACATTTTTACCATTAAACCATTAGTTTGCTTCCCTTATTCTATTTACTTTTCATCATTCATTCAAACCTGCTTTTTAATCACACTGTTTTTACACTTTTTATTAAATTTACCCTTTCAAAACACATATTTAAACTGCATGAGAATTAAAACACACACACATCCAAATAAATATAAATTCTACTATCTTAGGCGATTAAATAATAAACAGACTGAAAAACAAAAAGAGAACATAATTTATTTGGGAATTTAATGTGCCGCATAAAAATTTAACGTAAAGCGAATACCCACTCCCAGGACGCGAGGT
Source organism: Sepiola atlantica (assembly GCA_963556195.1). Lineage (NCBI taxonomy): Eukaryota > Metazoa > Mollusca > Cephalopoda > Sepiida > Sepiolidae > Sepiola > Sepiola atlantica. Next base: position 700,030 of record CAUVYP010000567.1, read on the forward strand.
TGTAATGATTTATATCTACCGCCAACTATTTCAGCCTTGAGTAATCGCAAACACTAGTAGTACCCTATTACTGTTTGTCGCATCATTTGCTAAAAAAACAAAACAAACATTAGATGCTTACAGCACCTGGTATTCCCAAGTGGTCACCCATCTAAGTACTGACCAGGCTCTACGTTGCTTAACATCGGTGATCGGACGAGAACCGGTGTTTTCAGCGTGATATGGCCGTAAGCGGATATCTTACAACATTTTTACCATTAAACCATTAGTTTGCTTCCCTTATTCTATTTACTGTTCATCATTCATTCAAACCTGCTTTTTAATCACACTGTTTTTACACTTTTTATTAAATTTACCCTTTCAAAACACATATTAAAACTGCATGAGAATAAAAACACACACACATCCAAATAAATATAAATTCTACTATCTTAGGCGATTAAATAATAAACAGACTGAAAAACAAAAAGAGAACATAATTTATTTGGGAATTTAATGTGCCGCATAAAAATTTTACGTAAAGCGAATACCCACTCCGAGGACGCGAGGTTGTAATGATTTATATCTACCGCCAACTATTTCAGCCTTGAGTAATCGCAAACACTAGTAGTACCCTATTACTGTTTGTCGCATCATTTGCTAAAAAAAAAAAAAAAAAAAAAAAAGAAGAAAAATTAGATGCTTACAGCACCTGGTATTCCCAAGTGGTCACCCATCTAAGTACTGACCACGCTCTACGTTGCTTAATTTCGGTGATCGGACGAGAACCGGTGTTTTCAGCGTGATATGGCCGTAAGCGGATATCTTACAACATTTTTACCATTAAACCATTAGTTTGCTTCCCTTATTCTATTTACTTTTCATCATTCATTCAAACCTGCTTTTTAATCACACTGTTTTTACACTTTTTATTAAATTTACCCTTTCAAAACACATATTAAAACTGCATGAGAATAAAAACCCACACACATCTAAATAAATATAAATTCTACTATCTTAAGCGATTAAATAATAAACAGACTGAAAAACAAAAAGAGAACATAATTTATTTGGGAATTTAATGTGCCGCATAAAAATTTAACGTAAAGCGAATACCCACTCCCAGGACGCGAGGTTGAAATGATTTATATCTACCGCCAACTATTTCAGCCTTGAGTAATCGCAAACACTAGTAGTACCCTATTACTGTTTGTCGCATCATTTGCTAAAAAAAAAAAAAAAAAAAAAAAAGAAGAAAAATTAGATGCTTACAGCACCTGGTATTCCCAAGTGGTCACCCATCTAAGTACTGACCAGGCTCTACGTTGCTTAACTTCGGCGATCGGACGAGAACCGGTGTTTTCAGCGTGATATGGCCGTAAGCGGATATCTTACAACATTTTTACCATTAAACCATTAGTTTGCTTCCCTTATTCTATTTACTTTTCATCATTCATTCATAACTGCTTTTTAATCACACTGTTTTTACACTTTTTATTAAATTTACCCTTTCAAAACACATATTTAAACTGCATGAGAATTAAAACACACACACATCCAAATAAATATAAATTCTACTATCTTAGGCGATTAAATAATAAACAGACTGAAAAACAAAAAGAGAACATAATTTATTTGGGAATTTAATGTGCCGCATAAAAATTTAACGTAAAGCGAATACCCACTCCCAGGACGCGAGGTTGTAATGATTTATATCTACCGCCAACTATTTCAGCCTTGAGTAATCGCAAACACTAGTAGTACCCTATTACTGTTTGTCGCATCATTTGCTAAAAAAACAAAATAAACATTAAATGCTTACAGCACCTGGTATTCCCAAGTGGTCACCCATCTAAGTACTGACCAGGCTCTACGTTGCTTAACTTCGGTGATCGGACGAGAACCGGTGTTTTCAGTGTGATATGGCCGTAAGCGGATATCTTACAACATTTTTACCATTAAACCATTAGTTTGCTTCCCTTATTCTATTTACTTTTCATCATTCATTCAAACCTGGTTTTAATCACACTGTTTTTACACTTTTTATTAAATTTACCCTTTCAAAACACATATTTAAACTGCATGAGAATTAAAACACACACACATCCAAATAAATATATATTCTACTATCTTAGGCGATTAAATAATAAACAGACTGAAAAACAAAAAGAGAACATAATTTGTTTGGGAATTTAATGTGCCGCATAAAAATTTAACGTAAAGCGAATACCCACTCCCAGGACGCGAGGTTGTAATGATTTATATCTACCGCCAACTATTTCAGCCTTGAGTAATCGCAAACACTAGTAGTACCCTATTACTCTTTGTCGCATCATTTGCTAAAAAAAAAAAAAAAAAAAGAAGAAAAATTAGATGCTTACAGCACCTGGTATTCCGAAGTGGTCACCCATCTAAGTACTGACCAGGCTCTACGTTGCTTAACTTCGGTGATCGGACGAGAACCGGTGTTTCTAGCGTGATATGGCCGTAAGCGGATATCTTACAACATTTTTACCATTAAACCATTAGTTTGCTTCCCTTATTCTATTTACTTTTCATCATTCATTACAAACCTGCTTTTTAATCACACTGTTTTTACACTTTTTATTAAATTTACCCTTTCAAAACACATATTTAAACTGCATGAGAATTAAAACACACACACATCTAAATAAATATAAATTCTACTATCTTAGGCGATTAAATAATAAACAGACTGAAAAACAAAAAGAGAACATAATTTATTTGGGAATTTAATGTGCCGCATAAAAATTTAACGTAAAGCGAATACCCACTCCCAGGACGCGAGGTTGTAATGATTTATATCTACCGCCAACTATTTCAGCCTTGAGTAATCGCAAACACTAGTAGTACCCTATTACTGTTTGTCGCATCATTTGCTAAAAAAAAAAAAAAAAAAAAAAAAAAAAGAGAAAAAAGAAGAAAAATTGGATCCTTACAGCACCTGGTATTCCCAAGTGGTCACCCATCTAAGTACTGACCAGGCTCTACGTTGCTTAACTTCGGTGATCGGACGAGAACCGGTGTTTTCAGCGTGATATGGCCGTAAGCGGATATCTTACAACTTTTTTACCATTAAACCATTAGTTTGCTTCCCTTATTCTATTTACTTTTCATCATTCATTCAAACCTGCTTTTTAATCACACTGTTTTTACACTTTTTATTAAATTTACCCTTTCAAAACACATATTTAAACTGCATGAGAATTAAAACACACACACATCCAAATAAATATAAATTCTACTATCTTAGGCGATTAAATAATAAACAGACTGAAAAACAAAAAGAGAACATAATTTATTTGGGAATTTAATGTGCCGCATAAAAATTTAACGTAAAACGAATACCCACTCCAAGGACGCGAGGTTGTAATGATTTATATCTACCGCCAACTATTTCAGCTTTGAGTAATCGCAAACACTAGTAGTACCCTATTACTGTTTGTCGCATCATTTGCTAAAAAAAAAAAAAAAAAAAAAAAAAAGAAGAAAAATTCGATGCTTACAGCACCTGGTATTCCCAAGTGGTCACCCATCTAAGTACTGACCAGGCTCTACGTTGCTTAACTTCGGCGATCGGACGAGAACCGGTGTTTTCAGCGTGATATGGCCGTAAGCGGATATCTTACAACATTTTTACCATTAAACCATTAGTTTGCTTCCCTTATTCTATTTACTTTTCATCATTCATTCAAACCTGCTTTTTAATCACACTGTTTTTACACTTTTTATTAAATTTACCCTTTCAAAACACATATTAAAACTGCATGAGAATTAAAACACACACACATCCAAATAAATATAAATTCTACTATCTTAGGCGATTAAATAATAAACAGACTGAAAAACAAAAAGAGAACATAATTTATTTGGGAATTTAATGTGCCGCATAAAAATTTAACGTAAAGCGAATACCCACTCCCAGGACGCGAGGTTGTAATGATTTATATCTACCGCCAACTATTTCAGCCTTGAGTAATCGCAAACACTAGTAGTACCCTATTACTGTTTGTCGCATCATTTGCTAAAAAAAAAAAACAAACATTAGATGCTTACAGCACCTGGTATTCCCAAGTGGTCACCCATCTAAGTACTGACCACGCTCTACGTTGCTTAACTTCGGTGATCGGACGAGAACCGGTGTTTTCAGCGTGATATGGCCGTAAGCGGATATCTTACAACATTTTTACCATTAAACCATTAGTTTGCTTCCCTTATTCTATTTACTTTTCATCATTCATTCAAACCTGCTTTTTAATCACACTGTTTTTACACTTTTTATTAAATTTACCCTTTCAAAACACATATTAAAACTGCATGAGAATAAAAACCCACACACATCTAAATAAATATAAATTCTACTATCTTAGGCGATTAAATAATAAACAGACTGAAAAACAAAAAGAGAACATAATTTATTTGGGAATTTAATGTGCCGCATAAAAATTTAACGTAAAGCGAATACCCACTCCCAGGACGCGAGGTTGTAATGATTTATATCTACCGCCAACTATTTCAGCCTTGAGTAATCGCAAACACTAGTAGTACCCTATTACTGTTTGTCGCATCATTTGCTAAAAAAACAAAACAAACATTAGATGCTTACAGCACCTGGTATTCCCAAGTGGTCACCCATCTAAGTACTGACCAGGCTCTACGTTGCTTAACTTCGGCGATCGGACGAGAACCGGTGTTTTCAGCGTGATATGGCCGTAAGCGGATATCTTACAACATTTTTACCATTATACCATTAGTTTGCTTCTCCTTATTCTATTTACTTTTCATCATTCATTCAAACCTGCTTTTTAATCACACTGTTTTTACACTTTTTATTAAATTTACCCTTTCAAAACACATATTTAAACTGCATGAGAATTAAAACACACACACATCCAAATAAATATAAATTCTACTATCTTAGGCGATTAAATAATAAACAGACTGAAAAACAAAAAGAGAACCTAATTTATTTGGGAATTTAATGTGCCGCATAAAAATTTAACGTAAAGCGAATACCCACTCCCAGGACGCGAGGTTGTAATGATTTATATCTACCGCCAACTATTTCAGCTTGAGTAATCGCAAACACTAGTAGTACCCTATTACTGTTTGTCGCATCATTTGCTAAAAAAAAAAAAAAAAAAAATTAGATGCTTACAGCACCTTGTATTCCCAAGTGGTCACCCATCTAAGTACTGACCACGCTCTACGTTGCTTAACTTCGGTGATCGGACGAGAACCGGTGTTTTCAGCGTGATATGGCCGTAAGCGGATATCTTACAACATTTTTACCATTAAACCATTAGTTTGCTTCCCTTATTCTATTTACTTTTCATCATTCATTCAAACCTGCTTTTTAATCACACTGTTTTTACACTTTTTATTAAATTTACCCTTTCAAAACACATATTAAAACTGCATGAGAATAAAAACCCACACACATCTAAATAAATATAAATTCTACTATCTTAGGCGATTAAATAATAAACAGACTGAAAAACAAAAAGAGAACATCATTTATTTGGGAATTTAATGTGCCGCATTAAAATTTAACGTAAAGCGAATACCCACTCCCAGGACGCGAGGTTGTAATGATTTATATCTACCGCCAACTATTTCAGCCTTGAGTAATCGCAAACACTGGTAGTACCCTATTACTGTTTGTCGCATCATTTGCTAAAAAAAAAAAAAAAAAAAAAAAAAAGAAGAAAAATTAGATGCTTACAGCACCTGGTATTCCCAAGTGGTCACCCATCTAAGTACTGACCAGGCTCTACGTTGCTTAACTTCGGCGATCGGACGAGAACCGGTGTTTTCAGCGTGTTTAGCCGTAAGCGGATATCTTACAACATTTTTACCATTATACCATTAGTTTGCTTCTCCTTATTCTATTTACTTTTCATCATTCATTCAAACCTGCTTTTTAATCACACTGTTTTTACACTTTTTATTAAATTTACCCTTTCAAAACACATATTAAAACTGCATGAGAATAAAAACCCACACACATCTAAATAAATATAAATTCTACTATCTTAGGCGATTAAATAATAAACAGACTGAAAAACAAAAAGAGAACATCATTTATTTGGGAATTTAATGTGCCGCATTAAAATTTAACGTAAAGCGAATACCCACGCCCACGACGCGAGGTTGTAATGATTTATATCTGCCGCCAACTATTTCAGCCTTGAGTAATCGCAAACACTGGTAGTACCCTATTACTGTTTGTCGCATCATTTGCTAAAAAAAAAAAAAAAAAAAAAAAAAAGAAGAAAAATTAGATGCTTACAGCACCTGGTATTCCCAAGTGGTCACCCATCTAAGTACTGACCAGGCTCTACGTTGCTTAACTTCGGCGATCGGACGAGAACCGGTGTTTTCAGCGTGATATGGCCGTAAGCGGATATCTTACAACATTTTTACCATTATACCATTAGTTTGCTTCTCCTTATTCTATTTACTTTTCATCATTCATTCAAACCTGCTTTTTAATCACACTGTTTTTACACTTTTTATTAAATTTACCCTTTCAAAACACATATTTAAACTGCATGAGAATTAAAACACACACACATCCAAATAAATATAAATTCTACTATCTTAGGCGATTAAATAATAAACAGACTGAAAAACAAAAAGAGAACCTAATTTATTTGGGAATTTAATGTGCCGCATAAAAATTTAACGTAAAGCGAATACCCACTCCCAGGACGCGAGGTTGTAATGATTTATATCTACCGCCAACTATTTCAGCTTGAGTAATCGCAAACACTAGTAGTACCCTATTACTGTTTGTCGCATCATTTGCTAAAAAAAAAAAAAAAAAAAATTAGATGCTTACAGCACCTTGTATTCCCAAGTGGTCACCCATCTAAGTACTGACCACGCTCTACGTTGCTTAACTTCGGTGATCGGACGAGAACCGGTGTTTTCAGCGTGATATGGCCGTAAGCGGATATCTTACAACATTTTTACCATTAAACCATTAGTTTGCTTCCCTTATTCTATTTACTTTTCATCATTCATTCAAACCTGCTTTTTAATCACACTGTTTTTACACTTTTTATTAAATTTACCCTTTCAAAACACATATTAAAACTGCATGAGAATAAAAACCCACACACATCTAAATAAATATAAATTCTACTATCTTAGGCGATTAAATAATAAACAGACTGAAAAACAAAAAGAGAACATCATTTATTTGGGAATTTAATGTGCCGCATTAAAATTTAACGTAAAGCGAATACCCACTCCCAGGACGCGAGGTTGTAATGATTTATATCTACCGCCAACTATTTCAGCCTTGAGTAATCGCAAACACTGGTAGTACCCTATTACTGTTTGTCGCATCATTTGCTAAAAAAAAAAAAAAAAAAAAAAAAAAGAAGAAAAATTAGATGCTTACAGCACCTGGTATTCCCAAGTGGTCACCCATCTAAGTACTGACCAGGCTCTACGTTGCTTAACTTCGGCGATCGGACGAGAACCGGTGTTTTCAGCGTGATATGGCCGTAAGCGGATATCTTACAACATTTTTACCATTATACCATTAGTTTGCTTCTCCTTATTCTATTTACTTTTCATCATTCATTCAAACCTGCTTTTTAATAACACTGTTTTTACACTTTTTATTAAATTTACCCTTTCAAAACACATATTTAAACTGCATGAGAATTAAAACACACACACATCCAAATAAATATAAATTCTACTATCTTAGGCGATTAAATAATAAACAGACTGAAAAACAAAAAGAGAACCTAATTTATTTGGGAATTTAATGTGCCGCATAAAAATTTAACGTAAAGCGAATACCCACTCCCAGGACGCGAGGTTGTAATGATTTATATCTACCGCCAACTATTTCAGCTTGAGTAATCGCAAACACTAGTAGTACCCTATTACTGTTTGTCGCATCATTTGCTAAAAAAAAAAAAAAAAAAAAAAGAAGAAAAATTAGATGCTTACAGCACCTGGTATTCCCAAGTGGTCACCCATCTAAGTACTGACCACGCTCTACGTTGCTTAACTTCGGTGATCGGACGAGAACCGGTGTTTTCAGCGTGATATGGCCGTAAGCGGATATCTTACAACATTTTTACCATTAAACCATTAGTTTGCTTCCCTTATTCTATTTACTTTTCATCATTCATTCAAACCTGCTTTTTAATCACACTGTTTTTACACTTTTTATTAAATTTACCCTTTCAAAACACATATTAAAACTGCATGAGAATAAAAACCCACACACATCTAAATAAATATAAATTCTACTATCTTAGGCGATTAAATAATAAACAGACTGAAAAACAAAAAGAGAACATAATTTATTTGGGAATTTAATGTGCCGCATAAAAATTTAACGTAAAGCGAATACCCACTCCCAGGACGCGAGGTTGTAATGATTTATATCTACCGCCAACTATTTCAGCCTTGAGTAATCGCAAACACTAGTAGTACCCTATTACTGTTTGTCGCATCATTTGCTAAAAAAAAAAAAAAAAAAAAAAGAAGAAAAATTAGATGCTTACAGCACCTGGTATTCCCAAGTGGTCACCCATCTAAGTACTGACCACGCTCTACGTTGCTTAACTTCGGTGATCGGACGAGAACCGGTGTTTTCAGCGTGATATGGCCGTAAGCGGATATCTTACAACATTTTTACCATTAAACCATTAGTTTGCTTCCCTTATTCTATTTACTTTTCATCATTCATTCAAACCTGCTTTTTAATCACACTGTTTTTACACTTTTTATTAAATTTACCCTTTCAAAACACATATTAAAACTGCATGAGAATAAAAACCCACACACATCTAAATAAATATAAATTCTACTATCTTAGGCGATTAAATAATAAACAGACTGAAAAACAAAAAGAGAACATAATTTATTTGGGAATTTAATGTGCCGCATAAAAATTTAACGTAAAGCGAATACCCACTCCCAGGACGCGAGGTTGTAATGATTTATATCTACCGCCAACTATTTCAGCTTGAGTAATCGCAAACACTAGTAGTACCCTATTACTGTTTGTCGCATCATTTGCTAAAAAAAAAAAAAAAAAAAAAAGAAGAAAAATTAGATGCTTACAGCACCTGGTATTCCCAAGTGGTCACCCATCTAAGTACTGACCAGGCTCTACGTTGCTTAACTTCGGCGATCGGACGAGAACCGGTGTTTTCAGCGTGATATGGCCGTAAGCGGATATCTTACAACATTTTTACCATTATACCATTAGTTTGCTTCCCTTATTCTATTTACTTTTCATCATTCATTCAAACCTGCTTTTTAATCACACTGTTTTTACACTTTTTATTAAATTTACCCTTTCAAAACACATATTTAAACTGCATGAGAATTAAAACACACACACATCCAAATAAATATAAATTCTACTATCTTAGGCGATTAAATAATAAACAGACTGAAAAACAAAAAGAGAACATAATTTATTTTGGAATTTAATGTGCCGCATAAAAATTTAACGTAAAGCGAATACCCACTCCCAGGACGCGAGGTTGTAATGATTTATATCTACCGCCAACTATTTCAGCCTTGAGTAATCGCAAACACTAGTAGTACCCTATTACTGTTTGTCGCATCATTTGCTAAAAAAAAAAAAAAAAAAAAAAAAAGAAGAAAAATTAGATGGTTACAGCACCTGGTATTCCCAAGTGGTCACCCATCTAAGTACTGACCACGCTCTACGTTGCTTAACTTCGGTGATCGGACGAGAACCGGTGTTTTCAGCGTGATATGGCCGTAAGCGGATATCTTACAACATTTTTACCATTAAACCATTAGTTTGCTTCCCTTATTCTATTTACTTTTCATCATTCATTCAAACCTGGTTTTAATCACACTGTTTTTACACTTTTTATGAAATTTACCCTTTCAAAACACATATTTAAACTGCATGAGAATTAAAACACACACACATCCAAATAAATATAAATTCTACTATCTTAGGCGATTAAATAATAAACAGACTGAAAAACAAAAAAGAGAACATAATTTATTTGGGAATTTAATGTGCCGCATAAAAATTTAACGTAAAGCGAATACCCACTCCCAGGACGCGAGGTTGTAATGATTTATATCTACCGCCAACTATTTCAGCCTTGAGTAATCGCAAACACTGGTAGTACCCTATTACTGTTTGTCGCATCATTTGCTAAAAAAAAAAAAAAAAAAAAAAAAAAGAAGAAAAATTAGATGCTTACAGCACCTGGTATTCCCAAGTGGTCACCCATCTAAGTACTGACCAGGCTCTACGTTGCTTAACTTCGGCGATCGGACGAGAACCGGTGTTTTCAGCGTGATATGGCCGTAAGCGGATATCTTACAACATTTTTACCATTATACCATTAGTTTGCTTCCCTTATTCTATTTACTTTTCATCATTCATTCAAACCTGCTTTTTAATCACACTGTTTTTACACTTTTTATTTAATTTACCCTTTCAAAACACATATTTAAACTGCATGAGAATTAAAACACACACACATCCAAATAAATATAAATTCTACTATCTTAGGCGATTAAATAATAAACAGACTGAAAAACAAAAAGAGAACATAATTTATTTGGGAATTTAATGTGCCGCATAAAAATTTAACGTAAAGCGAATACCCACTCCCAGGACGCGAGGTTGTAATGATTTATATCTACCGCCAACTATTTCAGCCTTGAGTAATCGCAAACACTAGTAGTACCCTATTACTGTTTGTCGCATCATTTGCTAAAAAAAAAAAAAAAAAGAAGAAAAATTAGATGCTTACAGCACCTGGTATTCCCAAGTGGTCACCCATCTAAGTACTGACCAGGCTCTACGTTGCTTAACTTCGGTGATCGGACGAGAACCGGTGTTTTCAGCGTGATATGGCCGTAAGCGGATATCTTACAACATTTTTACCATTAAACCATTAGTTTGCTTCCCTTATTCTATTTACTTTTCATCATTCATTCAAACCTGCTTTTTAATCACACTGTTTTTACACTTTTTATTAAATTTACCCTTTCAAAACACATATTTAAACTGCATGAGAATTAAAACACACACACATCCAAATAAATATAAATGCTACTATCCTAGGCGATTAAATAATTAACAGACTGAAAAACAAAAAGAGAACATAATTTATTTGGGAATTTAATGTGCCGCATAAAAATTTAACGTAAAACGAATACCCACTCCAAGGACGCGAGGTTGTAATGATTTATATCTACCGCCAACTATTTCAGCCTTGAGTAATCGCAAACACTAGTAGTACCCTATTACTGTTTGTCGCATCATTTGCTGAAAAAAAAAAAAAAAAAAAAAAAAAGAAAAATTAGATGCTTACAGCACCTGGTATTCCCAAGTGGTCACCCATCTAAGTACTGACCAGGCTCTACGTTGCTTAACTCCGGTGATCGGACGAGAACCGGTGTTTTCAGCGTGATATGGCCGTAAGCGGATATCTTACAACATTTTTACCATTATACCATTAGTTTGCTTCCCTTATTCTATTTACTTTTCATCATTCATTCAAACCTGCTTTTTAATCACACTGTTTTTACACTTTTTATTAAATTTACCCTTTCAAAACACATATTAAAACTGCATGAGAATAAAAACCCACACACATCTAAATAAATATAAATTCTACTATCTTAGGCGATTAAATAATAAACAGACTGAAAAACAAAAAGAGAACATAATTTATTTGGGAATTTAATGTGCCGCATAAAAATTTAACGTAAAGCGAATACCCACTCCCAGGACGCGAGGTTGTAATGATTTATATCTACCGCCAACTATTTCAGCCTTGAGTAATCGCAAACACTAGTTGTACCCTATTACTTTTTGTCGCATCATTTGCTAAAAAAAAAAAAAAAAAAAGAAAAAAGACGAAAAATTAGATGCTTACAGCACCTGGTATTCCCAAGTGGTCACCCATCTAAGTACTGACCAGGCTCTACGTTGCTTAACTTCGGTGATCGGACGAGAACCGGTTTTTTCAGCGTGATATGCCCGTAAGCGCATATCTTACAACATTTTTACCATTAAACCATTAGTTTGCTTCCCTTATTCTATTTACTTTTCATCATTCATTCAAACCTGCTTTTTAATCACACTGTTTTTACACTTTTTATTAAATTTACCCTTTCAAAACACATATTTAAACTGCATGAGAATTAAAACACACACACATCCAAATAAATAAAAAATTCTACTATCTTAGGCGATTAAATAATAAACAGACTGAAAAACAAAAAGAGAACATAATTTATTTGGGAATTTAATGTGCCGCATAAAAATTTAACGTAAAGCGAATACCCACTCCCAGGACGCGAGGTTGTAATGATTTATATCTACCGCCAACTATTTCAGCCTTGAGTAATCGCAAACACTAGTAGTACCCTATTACTGTTTGTCGCATCATTTGCTAAAAAAAAAAAAAAAAAAGAAAAAAGAAGAAAAATTAGATGCTTACAGCACCTGGTATTCCCAAGTGGTCACCCATCTAAGTACTGACCAGGCTCTACGTTGCTTAACTTCGGTGATCGGACGAGAACCGGTGTTTTCAGCGTGATATGCCCGTAAGCGGATATCTTACAACATTTTTACCATTAAACCATTAGTTTGCTTCCCTTATTCTATTTACTTTTCATCATTCATTCAAACCTGCTTTTTAATCACACTGTTTTTACACTTTTTATAAAATTTACCCTTTCAAAACACATATTTAAACTGCATGAGAATTAAAACACACACACATCCAAATAAATATAAATTCTACTATCTTAGGCGATTAAATAATAAACAGACTGAAAAACAAAAAGAGAACATAATTTATTTGGGAATTTAATGTGCCGCATAAAAATTTAACGTAAAGCGAATACCCACTCCCAGGACGCGAGGTTGTAATGATTTATATCTACCGCCAACTATTTCAGCCTTGAGTAATCGCAAACACTAGTAGTACCCTATTACTGTTTGTCGCATCATTTGCTAAAAAAAAAAAAAAAAAAAAAAAAAAAGAAGAAAAATTAGATGCTTACAGCACCTGGTATTCCCAAGTGGTCACCCATCTAAGTACTGACCAGGCTCTACGTTGCTTAACTTCGGTGATCGGACGAGAACCGGTGTTTTCAGCGTGATATGGCCGTAAGCGGATATCTTTCAACATTTTTACCATTAAACCATTAGTTTGCTTCCCTTATTCTATTTACTTTTCATCATTCATTCAAACCTGCTTTTTAATCACACTGTTTTTACACTTTTTATTCAATTTACCCTTTCCAAACACATATTTAAACTGCATGAGAATTAAAACACACACACATCGAAATAAATATAAATTCTTAGGCGATTAAATAATAAACAGACTGAAAAACAAAAAGAGAACATAATTTATTTGGGAATTTATTGTGCCGCACAAAAAATTAACGTAAAGCGAATACCCACTCCCAGGACGCGAAGTTGTAATGAGTTATATCTACCGCCAACTATTTCAGCCTTGAGTAATCGCAAACACTAGTAGTACCCTATTACTGTTTGTCGCATCATTTGCTGAAAAAAAAAATAATTAGATGCTTACAGCACATGGTATTCCCAAGTGGTCACCCATCTAAGTACTGACCAGGTTCTACGTTGCTTAACTTCGGTGATCGGACGAGAACCGGTGTTTTCAGCGTGATATAGCCGCAAGCGGATATCTTACAACATTTTTACCATTAAACCATTAGTTTGCTTCCCTTATTCTATTTACTTTTCATCATTCATTCAAACCTGCTTTTTAATCACACTGTTTTTACACTTTTTATTAAATTTACCCTTTCAAAACACATATTTAAACTGCATGAGAATAAAAACACACACACACATCCAAATAAATATAAATTCTACTATCTTAGGCGATTAAATAATAAACAGACTGAAAAACAAAAAGAGAACATAATTTATTTGGGAATTTAATGTGCCGCATAAAAATTTAACGTAAAGCGAATACCCACTCCCAGGACGCGAGGTTGTAATGATTTATATCTACCGCCAACTATGTCAGCTTTGAGTAATCGCAAACACTAGTAGTAGCCTATTACTGTTTGTCGCATCATTTGATAAAAAAAAAAAATTAGATGCTTACAGCACATGGTATTCCCAAGTGGTCACCCATCTAAGTACTGACCAGGCTCTACGTTGCTTAAATTCGGTGATCGGACGAGAACCGGTGTTTTCAGCGTGATATGGCCGTAAGCGGATATCTTACAACATTTCTACCATTAAACCATTAGTTTGCTTCCTTTATTCTATTTACTTTTCATCATTCATGTAAACCTGCTTTTTAATCACACTTTTTTACACTTTTTATTAAATTTACCCTTTAAAAACACATATTTAAACTGCATGAAGATTAAAACACACACACATCTTAATCAATATAAATTCTACTATCTTAGGCGATTAAATAATAAACAGACTGAAAAACAAAAAGAGAACATAATTTATTTGGGAATTTAATGTGCCGCATAAAAATTTAACGTAAAGCGAATACCCACTCCCAGGACGCGAGGTTGTAATGATTTATATCTACCGCCAACTATTTCAGCCTTGAGTAATCGCAAACACTAGTAGTACCCTATTACTGTTTGTCGCATCATTTGCTAAAAAAAATTAAAAAATTATATGCTTACAGAACCTGGTATTCCCAAGTGGTCACCCATCTAAGTACTGCCCAGGCTCTATGTTGCTTAACTTCGGTGATCGGACGAGAACCGGTGTTTTCAGCGTGATATGGCCGTAAGCGGATATCTTACAACATTTTTACCATTAAACCATTAGTTTGCTTCCCTTATTCTATTTACTTTTAATCATTCATTCAAACCTGCTTTTTAATCACACTGTTTTTACACTTTTTATTAAATTTACCCTTTCAAAACACATATTAAAGCTGCATGAGAATTAAAACACACACACATCTACATAAATACAAATTCTACTATCTTAGGCGATTTAATAATAAACAGACTGAAAAACAAAAAGAGAACATAATTTATTTGGGAATTTAATGTGCCGCATAAAAATTTAACGTAAAGCGAATACCCACTCCCAGGACACGAGGTTGTAATGATTTATATCTACCGCCAACTATTTCAGCCTTGAGTAATCGAAAACACTAGTAGTACCCTATTACTGTTTGTCGCATCATTTGCTAAAAAAAAAAAAAAAAAAAAAAAAGAAGAAAAATTAGATGCTTACAGCACCTGGTATTCCCAAGTGGTCACCCATCTAAGTACTGACCAGGCTCTACGTTGCTTAACTTCGGTGATCGGACGAGAACCGGTGTTTTCAGCGTGATATGGCCGTAAGCGGATATCTTACAACATTTTTACCATTAAACCATTAGTTTGCTTCCCTTATTCTATTTACTTTTCATCATTCATTCAAACCTGGTTTTAATCACACTGTTTTTACACTTTTTATTAAATTTACCCTTTCAAAACCCATATTTAAACTGCATGAGAATTAAAACACACATCTTAATAAATATAAATTCTACTATCTTAGGCGATTAAATAATAAACAGACTAAAAAACAAAAAGAGAACATAATTTATTTGGGAATTTAATGTGCCGCATAAAAATTTAACCTAAAGCGAATACCATCTCCCAGGACGCGAGGTTGTAATGAATTATATCTACCGCCAACTATTTCAGCCTTGAGTAATCGAAAACACTAGTAGTACTGTGGCGGGGACCCCACACCTCCTCTTCCTTGCGACTCCGTGACGGCATCAAATGTAATGAGAACCGTCTCGGTGCAGGAATCCTTCCTGACTGTGAACACTTTTTCTTTGGCTCGTGATTTCGTCTGTAGTGGCTGTAAAAAGAAAGATGGCTCGAATCTCCCCCGGGTCAGATGAATGACGACTTCGTGATTCTGTGAAGGCAAGATTACCTAGCAGGACAACTCGATAACAGAATAACTCGACAAACGGCTAGGTCTTTTCATAACAATAATTATTTAATAAAAATGAACGGTGGGTTTTTAACTTTAACCCAAAGGCTATTCTTCAATAATGGCTTCTTTACTAACTATTGTATAACTCTGTGTGTATGAATCTCTTTTTACGATTTCCCAGTTGTTAAATAAGTTGTAACTTAATCTATGTTTGGAGAACCGTGTGTGTGTGAAACTCCCTTTACGAGTGTTAATCCTTAATCGAGATATAACTTGTCTACTCAAAACGGTGGGTGTGGACTCTTACGACTGTTGGTATTAATTGAGACATTAATCTCTGTTGGAAAACGATGGTGGGGCCCGGGACAGCGGCTCCCTCGGGATCCGAGGGAATCACGACCAGCTCCCGAGAACGCGTCCGTACCGAACGAAATCTTGGATCTAACTCTTTTGTGATCGCATTTTCGCGTCAAATAACAAAGACGAAAAACGTATAACTCATACTCTCTCTCTCTCTCTCTCTCTCTCTCTCTTCTCGTCGTGTGGTACGCGCGATGCTGACTTACTCTCTTTCTTTCCCCCATCCCTTCTTCTGTGTCCCCACTCCTCCCCCGGAGTGGGGTGGTACGGGCAATTGTAATTCGTCGTTTTAGTTTCTCTTTAGATCTTATCTACACTAAAGAAAACCATTAGCCTCTCTTTCTCTATTGGACCACCCCTCGAGTTGACATTCATCGTATCTAAAGGACCCATGACCAAATTGTTCAGCTGGTCAAACTCATCCATTGTATCTGGTTAAGTGCCACTGACAACCTACACGCTCTCTCCCGCCAGGCTGGCGCCGCCTCTCGGCCAAGGTTTGGACAGTCAAAAATATGTACTAGCTCCCAGACTTCCACTTGTCTCTACGTGGGGCCTGATCTCCCCGATGCATTCCAGTGCACCCCGGGGTGCAGACTCCGTCGCTGAAGCCACTGTTTCACATCCGCCCAATCCTTATTTCGTGTCAATTGGTCGAAATTGACACCTCCCAGACCGTCACCTTTCTCTACGTGGGGGGCTGATCTCTCCGATGCATATCGGTGCGCCATAAAGGGGGCAGATACGTCGGATGAAATCACTGTTTCACATCCGTCCACCCTTATTTCGTGTCACTTGGTTGCAATTGACATCTCCCAGACCGTTACCTTTCCCCACACACAGAGAGAACAACGGATAATACAATCAAAACAATAATAATCAAAAATTAAGAAAAAACTGTAGCTAAACAATGGAACAAAAAGTTTTCTTTTTCTGTTCTGTTTTCTTTTGGTCTGTCCTTCTTTTTCTCTTTCCAGTCTATTAAAACATCAGGACTACGTATGTATGTGTGTATGTGCGTATGCATTTTGTGGTTTCTGTGTTGGGAGGTGGGTAGGTGACAAAATGAATTATTATGCATGCAATTAAAAGTTTGTTAATACAGATTGGAGCTCGCAACGCCCCTTACAAATTACGTCACCATCACCCTCTCCTCGGAATCAATCTCTACTTCTTCACTGGTCATCCACCCGGATTTCCGACACGGGCAGCGATTCCTGCTCCCGCTCGCGATCTGGGTGAAGTGTACTCAGGGGTAACCCTCCCTCGCTCATGCACTCGGCCGTCGGTGTGCTCGCGCCGTCCAATTTCTCCCTATGTCTTTCTCGCGCCCTTTGTCTTTTCTGCAAAAGCTAACCCTATTATTTATGTGCAAAATTCTCACTAACATCGACCAAGCCCTATCGTGCCCGTGTCTAGTCCTACCTTTTAACGTGAATTTTCCCTTCCTGACGGGGTTAATCGAACCCTCCAATCTTTTTAAAGCTATGCAACGTATTTTAACACATTATAATACTTTCATAACTGTTCGATGGGGTCGACCGGTAATCTCAAACGATTTGGTAATTCGGCCTGTATCCGTAACAGAACCTCCCTTAATCTGCCGAGGTGATTATATTCGGCGACAAGTGTCTTAGCGATTGCATATCCAACTGTGCACCTGTGCACTCACTCGTCAGTGTCAACAACTGAAATTCTCTTGGTACGGACCTGTCTGGTTCGCATACCGTCACTATCATTGCGTCGGCCACCTCGGCCGGATTCTCCTCGTTCCCTTCTCTGGGAAAAACAATTTTCTCAGACTAACACCTTCTTGGCTCACTTCGGCCCGGTGACATTCGATATCGATGCGCCTTCTCTGGCTGCATGCGACAGTAACCCTTTTGGTTCTTCCCTATAACTTCCAATTTCTTCATAATCATTCTCTCATCGCTTCCCGACACTGTCCCTAATTACTCATCGAGTGCCTCTCCCAGCAACGGGGGGGCCACTGATTTCTTCTGCTTCGTCTGTATCAACACTATCTATCTTAGATAGGATCTCATATCCTTCTCTTCGCTTATCATTACTTCTGTGCCCTTTCGTAAGGTGCACCACAATCTGTCATATTCACGGTGGTTCGAACATCTGTCGATTACCTCAACTTTCTTTTGCTTTTACAACTCACTATATATCTGCCTGGTCGTTCGGCAACAGCCCATCCAGCTGCAGGTATATTACTACTTGTGATCGATCATTTGGATCTAACCACGACGACCCTCCATCGGTCCCAGTTATGCATCTCTTTCTATCCTTATATGTCCGTTTATCTCGGGGGGGGGGGGCATCCAAGACAACTGTCCGCGCCACAACCACCAGCACCGCACACGCATGGGGGCCCTCCCTGCGCGCGGTGGAGCCAACGAATGCGACACAGCACAACCTCGGCCTCTCCCCCAGGTCCTTGACTATCTTTGGCTTGGCTTTCCTGCTATTCTGTGGTGGGGCGTTCTGCTCCCCTCTACCGTAACTTCATAGGTAATTCCTCTACCTTTTTGGCTAACCGATTTTCTCTCAGTCTCTTCTGGGGCTGGGTAGGGGGGTATTTTGCCGCTCTCCTCCCACTCGCTGGACTGGTCAACCGACCTAGCAGTCGCGTTTAATTCGATCTCTCTCTACGGGGGGGTTCATTGCTTCTTGCGGTTTCTCATAAACCGGCGAACAAAACCCAAGCCCGTCTTCCTCCCATTCTACCGTAACTTCATAGGTAATTCCTCTACCTTTTTGGCTAACCGATTTTCTCTCAGTCTCTTCTGGAGCTGGGCAGGGGGGTATTTTGCCTCTCTCCTCCCACTCGCTGGACTGGTCAACCGACCTAGCAGTCGCGTTTAATTCGATCTCTCTCTACGGGGGGGTTCATTGCTTCTTGCGGTTTCTCATAAACCGGCGAACAAAACCCAAGCCCGTCTTCTTCCCATTTAATTTCGCTATCTTTCACTAAACTTATCATTCTGGGGGCCACCCTACTTTTTATACTCTGTGGGGTGGCCTCTGGGCGCTTCCCTGGTTCTTTACCCTAGCGTCAGGTGGCACACTAAGGTTCGGAATCCTAATTCCTCACCTCCGATCTATGCTGCTGTGCACCACCGACTCTCATGTCCGAACCGACCACACCTAGTACAGTTCGGTCTAACCGAGCCGCGTGGGCGCCCATAATTTGTGGGACACTCTGCTGCTCTATGCCCCTCACCCCTGCAGGTCCAGCGGACTGATGCCTGCCTGGCCGGTGCGGGCCTATCGTACTCATTTTGAAGGTCCCATGCCTTCCTTCTAGGATCGGAGTCTGCCTCCCAGTCCTCTCCGCCCCCTCTCTCCATTCGGGGCCCCGGGCTCGCCCTGCCCCCACCGTTTTCCTTCTCCCAGGCCTTTCCTCGCCATTGCTTAACCTTAGCCGGGTCAACTCGCGTACGGCCTCAATCGCGGTTCGCTCGCTGGCGTATTGCCTCACTGGCTGCTCGCGGAGCTCCGTCCAAGTGATCCCCGGGTTCTCTACATACCTCCCCTCAATGAATCTCGACACTGGGCCCCTCGCTCCCTCTAGAGCGAGCAGCACCATCTCTAAATCTTCTAGTCCATAAATCACCCTCTTCTTCTGAATTACTGCTAACCACTCTATTGAACCGACGGGATCCCCTTTGTGGGGGGGGGTATTCGTATCCCTCCTATCGGCCTTTCTATCTTTCTGGTCTCTTCTCTCCCCATGCCTGTTACACTATTTACTAGGTCTTCCTCCGAACCCATTCCCTTTGCGTTCTAGCTTACCACCCCCAACAACAGAACTACCCAAACCGCGTGCAAAGTTTGGACAACAATCGACACACCGACAAAACCGAGCAAGCGAACAAGAGAAATCAACGAGTCACTTACCCCTCTCCTCTGCTGCTCCTGTGGTCTTTCGTCTCTGGGTTGGTTGCTTGTTATTTCTCGAGTCCGTCTGGGCCTTTCAATCAATTGACTAAAGGTTCGCGGTCCCAGACCGATCTCAAAGTCTAAAAAACGTTTTTTCTTTCAGTCTATTTTTTTTTCTATCTTTCTCTTCTTTTTTTTTTCAAACACGGGTGTCGATGTCCTTTCTCCCTGCCGGTAAAACAGATCGTTTGATCTGCCGCGGATCTGTTTGTCCGTCTGTCTACTTTTTTTCCAAAGTGTTCTGCCGGTAAAAAAAAAATCGTCTGATCTGCCGCGGATCTGTTTGTCCGTCTATCTATTTTCTTTTTCAAAGTGTTCTGCCGGTAAAAAAAAATTGTTTGTTGTGCCCGTGGGTTTTTAAAAATTTGTCTGTCTATTTTTTTTTTTAAAGTGTTCTGCCGGCAAAAAAAATTGTTTTTTTTTTTTTTTTTTTTCTTGCCGTGGGTTGGCTCTGCTCTTTCTTTTCCCGAGGTTACCAGGCACTCCTCCCAGTACCATGATCCTGGTCACGGCACCATTGTGGCGGGGACCCCACACCTCCTCTTCCTTGCGACTCCGTGACGGCATCAAATGTAATGAGAACCGTCTCGGTGCAGGAATCCTTCCTGACTGTGAACACCTTTTCTTTGGCTCGTGATTTCGTCTGTAGTGGCTGTAAAAAGAAAGATGGCTCGAATCTCCCCCGGGTCAGATGAATGACGACTTCGTGATTCTGTGAAGGCAAGATTACCTAGCAGGACAACTCGATAACAGAATAACTCGACAAACGGCTAGGTCTTTTCATAACAATAATTATTTAATAAAAATGAACGGTGGGTTTTTAACTTTAACCCAAAGGCTATTCTTCGATAATGGCTTCTTTACTAACTATTGTATCTCTCTGTGTGTATGAATCTCTATTTACGATTTCCCAGTTGTTAAATAAGTTGTAACTTAATCTATGTTTGGAGAACCGTGTGTGTGTGAAACTCCCTTTACGAGTGTTAATCCTTAATCGAGATATAACTTGTCTACTCAAAACGGTGGGTGTGGACTCTTACGACTGTTGGTATTAATTGAGACATTAATCTCTGTTGGAAAACGATGGTGGGGCCCGGGACAGCGGCTCCCTCGGGATCCGAGGGAATCACGACCAGCTCCCGAGAACGCGTCCGTACCGAACGAAATCTTGGATCTAACTCTTTTGTGATCGCATTTTCGCGTCAAATAACAAAGACGAAAAACGTATAACTCATACTCTCTCTCTCTCTCTCTCTCTCTCTCTCTCTTCTCGTCGTGTGGTACGCGCGATGCTGACTTACTCTCTTTCTTTCCCCCATCCCTTCTTCTGTGTCCCCACTCCTTCCCCGGAGTGGGGTGGTACGGGCAATTGTAATTCGTCGTTTTAGTTTCTCTTTAGATCTTATCTACACTAAAGAAAACCATTAGCCTCTCTTTCTCTATTGGACCACCCCTCGAGTTGACATTCATCGTATCTAAAGGACACATGACCAAATTGTTCAGCTGGTCAAACTCATCCATTGTATCTGGTTAAGTGCCACTGACAACCTACACGCTCTCTCCCGCCAGGCTGGCGCCGCCTCTCGGCCAAGGTTTGGACAGTCAAAAATATGTACTAGCTCCCAGACTTCCACTTGTCTCTACGTGGGGCCTGATCTCCCCGATGCATTCCAGTGCACCCCGGGGTGAAGACTCCGTCGCTGTTTGTCGCATCATTTGCTAAAAAAAAAAAAAATTATATGCTTACAGCACCTGGTATTCCCAAGTGGTCACCCATCTAAGTACTGCCCAGGCTCTATGTTGCTTAACTTCGGTGATCGGACGAGAACCGGTGTTTTCAGCGTTATATGGCCGTAAGCGGATATCTTACAATATTTTTACCATTAAACCATTAGTTTGCTTCCCTTATTCTATTTACTTTTCATCATTCATTCAAACCTGCTTTTTAATCACACTGTTTTTACACTTTTTATTAAATTTAACCTTTTAAAAACACATATTTAAACTGCATGAGAATTAAAACACACACACATCCAAATAAATATAAATTCTACTATCTTAGGCGATTAAATAATAAACAGACTGAAAAACAAAAAGAGAACATAATTTATTTGGGAATTTAATGTGCCGCATAAAAATTTAACGTAAAGCGAATTACCACTCCCAGGACGCGAGGTTGTAATGATTTATATCTACCGCCAACTATTTCAGCCTTGAGTAATCGCAAACACTAGTAGTACCCTATTACTGTTTGTCGCATCATTTGCTAAAAAAAAAAAAAAAATTAGATGCTTACAGCACCTGGTATTCCCAAGTGGTCACCCATCTAAATACTGACCAGGCTCTACGTTGCTTAACTTCGGTGATCGGACGAGAACCGGTGTTTTCAGCGTGATATGGCCGTAAGCGGTTATCTTGCAACATTTTTACCATTAAACCATTAGATTGCTTCCCTTATTCTATTTACTTTTCATCATTCATTCAAACCTGCTTTTTAATCACAGTTTTTACACTTTTTATTAAATTTACCCTTTCAAAACCCATATTTAAACTGCATGAGAATTAAAACACACATCTTAATAAATATAAATTCTACTATCTTAGGCGATTAAATAATAAACAGACTAAAAACAAAAAGAGAACATAATTTATTTGGGAATTTAATGTGCCGCATAAAAATTTAACCTAAAGCGAATACCATCTCCCAGGACGCGAGGTTGTAATGAATTATATCTACCGCCAACTATTTCAGCCTTGAGTAATCGAAAACACTAGTAGTACTGTGGCGGGGACCCCACACCTCCTCTTCCTTGCGACTCCGTGACGGCATCAAATGTAATGAGAACCGTCTCGGTGCAGGAATCCTTCCTGACTGTGAACACCTTTTCTTTGGCTCGTGATTTCGTCTGTAGTGGCTGTAAAAAGAAAGATGGCTCGAATCTCCCCCGGGTCAGATGAATGACGACTTCGTGATTCTGTGAAGGCAAGATTACCTAGCAGGACAACTCGATAACAGAATAACTCGACAAACGGCTAGGTCTTTTCATAACAATAATTATTTAATAAAAATGAACGGTGGGTTTTTAACTTTAACCCAAAGGCTATTCTTCGATAATGGCTTCTTTACTAACTATTGTATCTCTCTGTGTGTATGAATCTCTATTTACGATTTCCCAGTTGTTAAATAAGTTGTAACTTAATCTATGTTTGGAGAACCGTGTGTGTGTGAAACTCCCTTTACGAGTGTTAATCCTTAATCGAGATATAACTTGTCTACTCAAAACGGTGGGTGTGGACTCTTACGACTGTTGGTATTAATTGAGACATTAATCTCTGTTGGAAAACGATGGTGGGGCCCGGGACAGCGGCTCCCTCGGGATCCGAGGGAATCACGACCAGCTCCCGAGAACGCGTCCGTACCGAACGAAATCTTGGATCTAACTCTTTTGTGATCGCATTTTCGCGTCAAATAACAAAGACGAAAAACGTATAACTCATACTCTCTCTCTCTCTCTCTCTCTCTCTCTCTTCTCGTCGTGTGGTACGCGCGATGCTGACTTACTCTCTTTCTTTCCCCCATCCCTTCTTCTGTGTCCCCACTCCTTCCCCGGAGTGGGGTGGTACGGGCAATTGTAATTCGTCGTTTTAGTTTCTCTTTAGATCTTATCTACACTAAAGAAAACCATTAGCCTCTCTTTCTCTATTGGACCACCCCTCGAGTTGACATTCATCGTATCTAAAGGACCCATGACCAAATTGTTCAGCTGGTCAAACTCATCCATTGTATCTGGTTAAGTGCCACTGACAACCTACACGCTCTCTCCCGCCAGGCTGGCGCCGCCTCTCGGCCAAGGTTTGGACAGTCAAAAATATGTACTAGCTCCCAGACTTCCACTTGTCTCTACGTGGGGCCTGATCTCCCCGATGCATTCCAGTGCACCCCGGGGTGCAGACTCCGTCGCTGAAGCCACTGTTTCACATCCGCCCAATCCTTATTTCGTGTCAATTGGTCGAAATTGACACCTCCCAGACCGTCACCTTTCTCTACGTGGGGGGCTGATCTCTCCGATGCATATCGGTGCGCCATAAAGGGGGCAGATACGTCGGATGAAATCACTGTTTCACATCCGTCCACCCTTATTTCGTGTCACTTGGTTGCAATTGACATCTCCCAGACCGTTACCTTTCCCCACACACAGAGAGAACAACGGATAATACAATCAAAACAATAATAATCAAAAATTAAGAAAAAACTGTAGCTAAACAATGGAACAAAAAGTTTTCTTTTTCTGTTCTGTTTTCTTTTGGTCTGTCCTTCTTTTTCTCTTTCCAGTCTATTAAAACATCAGGACTACGTATGTATGTGTGTATGTGCGTATGCATTTTGTGGTTTCTGTGTTGGGAGGTGGGTAGGTGACAAAATGAATTATTATGCATGCAATTAAAAGTTTGTTAATACAGATTGGAGCTCGCAACGCCCCTTACAAATTACGTCACCATCACCCTCTCCTCGGAATCAATCTCTACTTCTTCACTGGTCATCCACCCGGATTTCCGACACGGGCAGCGATTCCTGCTCCCGCTCGCGATCTGGGTGAAGTGTACTCAGGGGTAACCCTCCCTCGCTCATGCACTCGGCCGTCGGTGTGCTCGCGCCGTCCAATTTCTCCCTATGTCTTTCTCGCGCCCTTTGTCTTTTCTGCAAAAGCTAACCCTATTATTTATGTGCAAAATTCTCACTAACATCGACCAAGCCCTATCGTGCCCGTGTCTAGTCCTACCTTTTAACGTGAATTTTCCCTTCCTGACGGGGTTAATCGAACCCTCCAATCTTTTTAAAGCTATGCAACGCATTTTAACACATTATAATACTTTCATAACTGTTCGATGGGGTCGACCGGTAATCTCAAACGATTTGGTAATTCGGCCTGTATCCGTAACAGAACCTCCCTTAATCTGCCGAGGTGATTATATTCGGCGACAAGTGTCTTAGCGATTGCATATCCAACTGTGCACCTGTGCACTCACTCGTCAGTGTCAACAACTGAAATTCTCTTGGTACGGACCTGTCTGGTTCGCATACCGTCACTATCATTGCGTCGGCCACCTCGGCCGGATTCTCCTCGTTCCCTTCTCTGGGAAAAACAATTTTCTCAGACTAACACCTTCTTGGCTCACTTCGGCCCGGTGACATTCGATATCGATGCGCCTTCTCTGGCTGCATGCGACAGTAACCCTTTTGGTTCTTCCCTATAACTTCCAATTTCTTCATAATCATTCTCTCATCGCTTCCCGACACTGTCCCTAATTACTCATCGAGTGCCTCTCCCAGCAACGGGGGGGCCACTGATTTCTTCTGCTTCGTCTGTATCAACACTATCTATCTTAGATAGGATCTCATATCCTTCTCTTCGCTTATCATTACTTCTGTGCCCTTTCGTAAGGTGCACCACAATCTGTCATATTCACGGTGGTTCGAACATCTGTCGATTACCTCAACTTTCTTTTGCTTTTACAACTCACTATATATCTGCCTGGTCGTTCGGCAACAGCCCATCCAGCTGCAGGTATATTACTACTTGTGATCGATCATTTGGATCTAACCACGACGACCCTCCATCGGTCCCAGTTATGCATCTCTTTCTATCCTTATATGTCCGTTTATCTCGGGGGGGGGCATCCAAGACAACTGTCCGCGCCACAACCACCAGCACCGCACACGCATGGGGGCCCTCCCTGCGCGCGGTGGAGCCAACGAATGCGACACAGCACAACCTCGGCCTCTCCCCCAGGTCCTTGACTATCTTTGGCTTGGCTTTCCTGCTATTCTGTGGTGGGGCGTTCTGCTCCCCTCTACCGTAACTTCATAGGTAATTCCTCTACCTTTTTGGCTAACCGATTTTCTCTCAGTCTCTTCTGGGGCTGGGTAGGGGGGTATTTTGCCGCTCTCCTCCCACTCGCTGGACTGGTCAACCGACCTAGCAGTCGCGTTTAATTCGATCTCTCTCTACGGGGGGGTTCATTGCTTCTTGCGGTTTCTCATAAACCGGCGAACAAAACCCAAGCCCGTCTTCCTCCCATTCTACCGTAACTTCATAGGTAATTCCTCTACCTTTTTGGCTAACCGATTTTCTCTCAGTCTCTTCTGGAGCTGGGCAGGGGGGTATTTTGCCTCTCTCCTCCCACTCGCTGGACTGGTCAACCGACCTAGCAGTCGCGTTTAATTCGATCTCTCTCTACGGGGGGGTTCATTGCTTCTTGCGGTTTCTCATAAACCGGCGAACAAAACCCAAGCCCGTCTTCTTCCCATTTAATTTCGCTATCTTTCACTAAACTTATCATTCTGGGGGCCACCCTACTTTTTATACTCTGTGGGGTGGCCTCTGGGCGCTTCCCTGGTTCTTTACCCTAGCGTCAGGTGGCACACTAAGGTTCGGAATCCTAATTCCTCACCTCCGATCTATGCTGCTGTGCACCACCGACTCTCATGTCCGAACCGACCACACCTAGTACAGTTCGGTCTAACCGAGCCGCGTGGGCGCCCATAATTTGTGGGACACTCTGCTGCTCTATGCCCCTCACCCCTGCAGGTCCAGCGGACTGATGCCTGCCTGGCCGGTGCGGGCCTATCGTACTCATTTTGAAGGTCCCATGCCTTCCTTCTAGGATCGGAGTCTGCCTCCCAGTCCTCTCCGCCCCCTCTCTCCATTCGGGGCCCCGGGCTCGCCCTGCCCCCACCGTTTTCCTTCTCCCAGGCCTTTCCTCGCCATTGCTTAACCTTAGCCGGGTCAACTCGCGTACGGCCTCAATCGCGGTTCGCTCGCTGGCGTATTGCCTCACTGGCTGCTCGCGGAGCTCCGTCCAAGTGATCCCCGGGTTCTCTACATACCTCCCCTCAATGAATCTCGACACTGGGCCCCTCGCTCCCTCTAGAGCGAGCAGCACCATCTCTAAATCTTCTAGTCCATAAATCACCCTCTTCTTCTGAATTACTGCTAACCACTCTATTGAACCGACGGGATCCCCTTTGTGGGGGGGGGGTATTCGTATCCCTCCTATCGGCCTTTCTATCTTTCTGGTCTCTTCTCTCCCCATGCCTGTTACACTATTTACTAGGTCTTCCTCCGAACCCATTCCCTTTGCGTTCTAGCTTACCACCCCCAACAACAGAACTACCCAAACCGCGTGCAAAGTTTGGACAACAATCGACACACCGACAAAACCGAGCAAGCGAACAAGAGAAATCAACGAGTCACTTACCCCTCTCCTCTGCTGCTCCTGTGGTCTTTCGTCTCTGGGTTGGTTGCTTGTTATTTCTCGAGTCCGTCTGGGCCTTTCAATCAATTCGCGACCGATCCCAGACCGATCTCAAAGTCTAAAAAACGTTTTTTCTTTCAGTCTATTTTTTTTTCTATCTTTCTCTTCTTTTTTTTTTCAAACACGGGTGTCGATGTCCTTTCTCCCTGCCGGTAAAACAGATCGTTTGATCTGCCGCGGATCTGTTTGTCCGTCTGTCTACTTTTTTTCCAAAGTGTTCTGCCGGTAAAAAAAAAATCGTCTGATCTGCCGCGGATCTGTTTGTCCGTCTATCTATTTTCTTTTTCAAAGTGTTCTGCCGGTAAAAAAAAATTGTTTGTTGTGCCCGTGGGTTTTTAAAAATTTGTCTGTCTATTTTTTTTTTAAAGTGTTCTGCCGGCAAAAAAAATTGTTTTTTTTTTTTTTTTTTTTTCTTGCCGTGGGTTGGCTCTGCTCTTTCTTTTCCCGAGGTTACCAGGCACTCCTCCCAGTACCATGATCCTGGTCACGGCACCATTGTGGCGGGGACCCCACACCTCCTCTTCCTTGCGACTCCGTGACGGCATCAAATGTAATGAGAACCGTCTCGGTGCAGGAATCCTTCCTGACTGTGAACACCTTTTCTTTGGCTCGTGATTTCGTCTGTAGTGGCTGTAAAAAGAAAGATGGCTCGAATCTCCCCCGGGTCAGATGAATGACGACTTCGTGATTCTGTGAAGGCAAGATTACCTAGCAGGACAACTCGATAACAGAATAACTCGACAAACGGCTAGGTCTTTTCATAACAATAATTATTTAATAAAAATGAACGGTGGGTTTTTAACTTTAACCCAAAGGCTATTCTTCGATAATGGCTTCTTTACTAACTATTGTATCTCTCTGTGTGTATGAATCTCTATTTACGATTTCCCAGTTGTTAAATAAGTTGTAACTTAATCTATGTTTGGAGAACCGTGTGTGTGTGAAACTCCCTTTACGAGTGTTAATCCTTAATCGAGATATAACTTGTCTACTCAAAACGGTGGGTGTGGACTCTTACGACTGTTGGTATTAATTGAGACATTAATCTCTGTTGGAAAACGATGGTGGGGCCCGGGACAGCGGCTCCCTCGGGATCCGAGGGAATCACGACCAGCTCCCGAGAACGCGTCCGTACCGAACGAAATCTTGGATCTAACTCTTTTGTGATCGCATTTTCGCGTCAAATAACAAAGACGAAAAACGTATAACTCATACTCTCTCTCTCTCTCTCTCTCTCTCTCTTCTCGTCGTGTGGTACGCGCGATGCTGACTTACTCTCTTTCTTTCCCCCATCCCTTCTTCTGTGTCCCCACTCCTCCCCCGGAGTGGGGTGGTACGGGCAATTGTAATTCGTCGTTTTAGTTTCTCTTTAGATCTTATCTACACTAAAGAAAACCATTAGCCTCTCTTTCTCTATTGGACCACCCCTCGAGTTGACATTCATCGTATCTAAAGGACACATGACCAAATTGTTCAGCTGGTCAAACTCATCCATTGTATCTGGTTAAGTGCCACTGACAACCTACACGCTCTCTCCCGCCAGGCTGGCGCCGCCTCTCGGCCAAGGTTTGGACAGTCAAAAATATGTACTAGCTCCCAGACTTCCACTTGTCTCTACGTGGGGCCTGATCTCCCCGATGCATTCCAGTGCACCCCGGGGTGAAGACTCCGTCGCTGTTTGTCGCATCATTTGCTAAAAAAAAAAAAAATTATATGCTTACAGCACCTGGTATTCCAAAGTGGTCACCCATCTAAGTACTGCCCAGGCTCTATGTTGCTTAACTTCGGTGATCGGACCAGAACCGGTGTTTTCAGCGTTATATGGCCGTAAGCGGATATCTTACAATATTTTTACCATTAAACCATTAGTTTGCTTCCCTTATTCTATTTACTTTTCATCATTCATTCAAACCTGCTTTTTAATCACACTGTTTTTACACTTTTTATTAAATTTAACCTTTTAAAAACACATATTTAAACTGCATGAGAATTAAAACACACACACATCCAAATAAATATAAATTCTACTATCTTAGGCGATTAAATAATAAACAGACTGAAAAACAAAAAGAGAACATAATTTATTTGGGAATTTAATGTGCCGCATAAAAATTTAACGTAAAGCGAATTACCACTCCCAGGACGCGAGGTTGTAATGATTTATATCTACCGCCAACTATTTCAGCCTTGAGTAATCGCAAACACTAGTAGTACCCTATTACTGTTTGTCGCATCATTTGCTAAAAAAAAAATTAGATGCTTACAGCACCTGATATTCCCAAGTGGTCACCCATCTAAGTACTGACCAGGCTCTCCGTTCCTTAACTTCGGTGATCGGACGAGTACCGGTGTTTTCAGCGTGATATGGCCGTAAGCGGATATCTTACAACATTTTTACCATTAAACCATTAGTTTGCTTCCCTTATTCTACTCACTTTTCATCATTCATTCAAACCTGCTTTTTAATCACACTGTTTTTACACTTTTTATTAAATTTACCCTTTCAAAACCCATATTTAAACTGCATGAGAATTAAAACACACATCTTAATAAATATAAATTCTACTATCTTAGGCGATTAAATAATAAACAGACTAAAAAACAAAAAGAGAACATAATTTATTTGGGAATTTAATGTGCCGCATAAAAATTTAACCTACCGCGAATACCATCTCCCAGGACGCGAGGTTGTAATGAATTATATCTACCACCAACTATTTCAGCCTTGAGTAATCGCAAACACTAGTAGTACCCTATTACTGTTTGTCGCATCATTTGCTAAAAAAAAAAATTAGATGCTTACAGCACCTGGTATTCCCAAGTGGTCACCCATCTAAGTACTGACCAGCCTCTACGTTGGTTAGCTTCGGTGATCGGACGAGAACCGGTGTTTTCAGCGTGATATGGCCGTAAGCGGATATCTTACAACATTTTTACCATTAAACCATTAGTTTGCTTCTCATTGTTCTATTCACTTTTAATTTTTCATTGAAACCTGCTTTTATATCACACTGTCTTTACACTTTTTATTAAATTTACCCTTTCAAAACACATATTAAAATTGCATGAGAATTAAAACATACACACATCCAAATAAATATAAATTCTACTATCTAAGCCGATTAAATAATAAACAGAGTTAAAAACAAAAAAAGAACATAATTTATTTGGGAATTTAATGTGCCGCATAAAAATTTAACGTAAAGCGAATACCCACTCCCAGGACGCGAGGTTGTAATGATTTATATCTACCGCCAACTATTTCAGCCTTGAGTAATCGCAAACACTAGTAGTACCCTATTACTGTGTGTCGCATCACTTGCTCAAAAAAAAAGGAGAAATATTTGATGCTTACAGCACCTGGTATTCCCAAGTGGTCACCCATCTAAGTACTGACCAGGCTCTACGTTGCTTAACTTCGGTGATCGGACGAGAACCGGTGTTTTCAGCGTGATATGGCCGTAAGCGGAGGTTTTACAACATTTTTACTATTAGTTTGCTTCCCTTATTCTATTTACTTTTCATCATTCATTCAAACCTGCTTTTTAATCACACTGTTTTTACAATTTTTATTAAATTTACCCTTTTAAAACACATATTAAAACTGCATGAGAATTAAAACACACACACATCCAAATAAATATAAATTCTACTATCTTAGGCGATTAAATAATAAACAGATTTAAAAACAAAAAGAGAACATAATTTATTTGGGAATTTAATGTGCCGCATAAAAATTTAACGTAAAGCGAATACCCACTCCCAGGACGCGAGGTTGTAATGATTTATATCTACCGCCAACTATTTCAGCCTTGAGTAATCGAAAACACTAGTAGTACCCTATTACTGTTTGTCGCATCATTTGCTAAAAAAAATAAAAAAATTATATGCTTACAGAACCTGGTATTCCCAAGTGGTCACCCATCTAAGTACTGCCCAGGCTCTATGTTGCTTAACTTCGGTGATCGGACGAGAACCGGTGTTTTAAGCGTGATATGGCCGTAAGCGGATATCTTACAACATTTTTACCATTAAACCATTAGTTTGCTTCCCTTATTCTATTTACTTTTCATCATTCATTCAAACCTGCTTTTTAATCACACTATTTTTACACTTTTTATTAAATTTACCCTTTCAAAACACATATTAAAGCTGCATGAGAATTAAAACACACACACATCTACATAAATACAAATTCTACTATCTTAGGCGATTTAATAATAAACAGACTGAAAAACAAAAAGAGAACATAATTTATTTGGGAATTTAATGTGCCGCATAAAAATTTAACGTAAAGCGAATACCCACTCCCAGGACGCGAGGTTGTAATGATTTATATCTACCGCCAACTATTTCAGCCTTGAGTAATCGAAAACACTAGTAGTACCCTATTACTGTTTGTCGCATCATTTGCTAAAAAAAAAAAAAAAAAAAAAAAATTAGATGCTTACAGCACCTGGTATTCCCAAGTGGTCACCCATCTAAGTACTGACCAGGCTCTACGTTTGTTAGCTTCGGTGATCGGACGAGAACCAGTGTTTTCAGCGTGATATGGCTGTAAGCGAATATCTTACAACATTTTTACCATTAAACTATTAGTTTGCTTCCCTTATTCTATTTACTTTTCATCATTCATTCAAACCTGCTTTTTAATCACACTGTTTTTACACTTTTTAATAAATTTACCCTTTCAAAACACATATTTAAACTGCATGAGAATTAAAACACACACACATCCAAATAAATATAAATTCTACTATCTTAGGCGATTAAATAATAAACAGACTGAAAAACAAAAAGAGAACATAATTTATTTGGGAATTTAATGTGCCGCATAAAAATTTAACGTAAAGCGAATACCCACTCCCAGGACGCGAGGTTGTAATGATTTATATCTACCGCCAACTATTTCAGCCTTGAGTAATCGCAAACACTAGTAGTATCGTATTACTGTTTGTCGCATCATTTGCTAAAAAAACAAAAAAAAAAAGAAAAAAATAAGAAAAGAAAAATTAGATGCTTACAGCACCGTGTATTCCCAAGTGGTCACCCATCTAAGTACTGCCCAGGCTCTATGTTGCTTTACTTCGGTGATCGGACGAGAACCGGTGTTTTCAGCGTGATATGGCCGTAAGCGGATATCTTACAACATTTTCACCATTAAACCATTAGTTTGCTTCCCTTATTGTATTTACTGTTCATCATTCATTCAAACCTGCTTTTTAATCACACTGTTTTTACACTTTTTATTAAATTTACCCTTTCAAAACACATATTAAAGCTGCATGAGAATAAAAACACACACACATCCAAATAAATATAAATTCTACTATCTTAGGCGATTCAATAATAAACAGACTGAAAAACAAAAAGAGAACATAATTTATTTGGGAATTTAATGTGCCGCATAAAAAAATTAACGTAAAGCGAATACCCACTCCCAGGACGCGAGGTTGTAATGATTTATATCTACCGCCAACTATTTCAGCCTTGAGTAATCGCAAACACTAGTAGTACCCTATTACTGTTTGTCGCATCATTTGCTCAAAAAAAAAAAAAAAAAGAAAAAAAAAAAAGAAGAAAAATTAGATGCCTACAGCACCTGGTATTCCCAAGTGGTCACCCATCTAAGTACTGACCAGGCTCTACGTTGGTTAGCTTCGGTGATCGGACGAGAACCGGTGTTTTCAGCGTGATATGGCCGTAAGCGGATATCTTACAACATTTTTACCATTAAACCATTAGTTTTCTTCTCATTGTTCTATTCCCTTTTCATTTTTCATACAAACCTGCTTTTATATCACACTGTTTTTACACTTTTTATTAAATGTAGCCTTTCAAAACACATATTTAAACTGCATGAGAATTAAAACACACACACATCCAAATAAATATAAATTCTACTATCTTGGGCGATTAAATAATAAACAGACTGAAAAACAAAAAGAGAACATAATTTATTTGGGAATTTAATGTGCCGCATAAAAATTTAACGTAAAGCGAATTACCACTCCCAGGACGCGAGGTTGTAATGATTTATATCTACCGCCAACTATTTCAGCCTTGAGTAATCGCAAACACTAGTAGTACCCTATTACTGTTTGTCGCATCATTTGCTAAAAAAAATAAAAAAATTAGATGCTTACAGCACCTGGTATTCCCAAGTGGTCACCCATCTAAGTACTGACCAGGCGCTACGTTGCTTAACTTCGGTGATCGGACGAGAACCGGTGTTTTCAGCGTGATATGGCCGTAAGCGGATGTTTTACAACATTTTTACTATTAGGTTGCTTCCCTTATTCTATTTACATTTCATCATTCATTCAAACCTGCTTTTTAATAACACTGTTTTTACACTTTTTATTAAATTTACCCTTTTAAAACACATATTAAAATTGCATGAGAATTAAAACACACACACATCCAAATAAATATAAATTCTACTATCTTAGGCGATTAAATAATACACAGACTGAAAAAAAAAAAAAGAGAACATAATTTATTTGGGAATTTAATGTGCCGCATAAAAATTTAACTTAAAGCGAATACCCACTCCCAGGACGCGAGGTTGTAATGATTTATATCTACCGCCAACTATTTCAGCCTTGAGTAATCGAAAACACTAGTAGTACCCTATTACTGTTTGTCGCATCATTTGCTAACAAAAATAAAAAAATTATATGCTTACAGAACCTGGTATTCCCAAGTAGTCATCCATCTAAGTACTGCCCAGGCTCTATGTTGCTTAACTTCGGTGATCGGACGCGAACCGGTGTTTTCAGCGTGATATGGCCGTAAGCGGATATCTTACAACATTTTTACCATTAAACCATTAGTTTGCTTCCCTTATTCTATTTACTTTTAATCATTCATTCAAACCTGCTTTTTAATCACACTGTTTTTACACTTTTTATTAAATTTACCCTTTCAAAACACATATTAAAGCTGCATGAGAATTAAAACACACACACATCCAAATAAATATAAATTCTACTATCTTAGGCGATTAAATAATAAACAGACTGAAAAACAAAAAGAGAACATAATTTATTTGGGAATTTAATGTGCCGCATAAAAATTTAACGTAAAGCGAATACCCACTCCCAGGACGCGAGGTTGTAATGATTTATATCTACCGCCAACTATTTCAGCCTTGAGTAATCGCAAACACTAGTAGTACCCTATTACTGTTTGTCGCATCATTTGCTAAAAAAAAAAGAAAAAAAAAGAAAAATTAGATGCTTACAGCACCTGGTATTCCCAAGTGGTCACCCATCTAAGTACTGACCAGGCTCTACGTTACTTAACTTCGATGATCGGACGAGAACCGGTATTTTCAGCGTGATATGGCCGTAAGCGGATATCTTACAAAATTTTTACCATTAAACCATTAGTTTGCTTCCCTTATTCTATTTACTTTTCATCATTCATTCAAACCTGCTTTTTAATCACACTGTTTTTACAGTTTTTATTAAATTTACCCTTTCAAAACACATATTAAAGCTGCATGAGAATTAAAACACACACACATCCACAGAAATATAAATTCTACTATCTTAGGCGATTAAATAATAAACAGACTGAAAAACAAAAAGAGAACATAATTTATTTGGGAATTTAATGTGCCGCATAAAAATTTAACGTAACGCGAATACCCACTCCCAGGACGCGAGGTTGTAATTATTTATATCTACCGCCAACTATTTGAGCCTTGAGTAATCGCAAACACTAGTAGTACCCTATTACTGTTTGTCGCATCATTTGCTAAAAAAAGAAGAAAAATTAGATGCTTACAGCACCTGGTATTCCCAAGTGGTCACCCATCTAAGTACTGACCAGGCTCTACATTACTTAACTTCGATGATCGGACGAGAACCGGTGTTTTCAGCGTGATATGGCCGTAAGCGGATATCTTACAACATTTTTACCATTAAACCATTAGTTTGCTTCCCTTATTCTATTTACTTTTCATCATTTATTCAAACCTGCTTTTTAATCACACTGTTTTTACACTTTTTATTAAATTTACCCTTTCAAAACACATATTAAAGCTGCATGAGAATTAAAACACACACACATCCACAGAAATATAAATTCTACTATCTTAGGCGATTAAATAATAAACAGACTGAAAAACAAAATGAGAACATTATTTATTTGGGAATTTAATGTGCCGCATAAAAATTTAACGTAAAGCGAATACCCACTCCCACGACGCGAGGTTGTAATGATTTATATCTACCGCCAACTATTTCAGCCTTGAGTAATCGCAAACACTAGTAGAACCCTATTACTGTTTGTCGCATCATTTATTAAAAAAAAAAAAAAAGAAATGAGATGCTTACAGCACCTGGTATTCCAAAGTGGTCACCCATCTAAGTACTGACCAGGCTGTACGTCGCTTAACTTCGGTGATCGGACGAGAACCGGTGTTTTCAGCGTGATATGGCCGTAAGCGGATATCTTACAACATTTTTACCATTAAACCATTAGTTTGCTTTCTCTTATTCTATTTACTTTTCGCCATTCATTCAAACCTGCTTTTTAATCACACTGTTTTTACAGATTTATTAAATTTACCCTTTCAAAACACATATTACAGCTGCATGAGAATTAAAACACACACACATCCACATAAATATAAATTCTACTATCTTAGGCGATTAAATAATAAACAAAAAGAGAACATATTTTATTTGGGAATTCAATGTGCCGCATAAACATTTAACGTAAAGCGAATACCCACTCCCAGGATGCGAGGTTGTAATGATTTATATCTACCGCCAACAATTTCAGCCTTGAGTAATCGCAAACACTAGTAGTACCCTATTACTCTTTGTCGCATCATTTGCTAAAAAAAAAAAAAGAAAAAAAAAAGAAAAAAAAAAAGAAAAAAAGAAAAAGAAAAAAGGAGATGCTTACAGCACCTGGTATTCCCAAGTGGTCGCCCATCTAAGTACTGACCAGACTCTACGTTGCTTAACTTCGGTGATCGGACGAGAACTGGTGTTTTCAGCGTGATATGGCCGTAAGCTTATATCTTACAACATTTTTACCATTATACCATTAGTTTGCTTCCCTTATTCTATTTACTTTTCATCATTCATTAAAACCTGCTTTTTAATCACACTGTTTTTACACTTTTTATAAAAGTTACCCTTTCAAAACACATATTTAAACTGCATGAGAATTAAAACACACACACATCCAAATAACTATAAATTCTACTATCTTAGGCGATTAAATAATAAACAGACTGAAAAACCAAAAAGAGAACATAATTTATTTGGGAATTTAATGTGCCGCATAAAAATTTAACGTAAAGCGAATATTTATTTCCAGGACGCGAGGTTGTAATGATTTATATCTTGGAATACCAGGTGCTGTAAGCATCTAATTTTATTATTTTTTTTTTTAGCAAATTATGCGAAAAATAGTACTAAGATACTGTAGTTATAACGAAGGTCGCAAATCACTGTTAACTTCCAAAGCAGCTCTCACCGCTCGACACGTGCACTCGCTTCACACCCTCCGTTCTCCTGAGACGGTACGCGACCCGCTTTTATAATATCGAGCTACACCTAATTTCCATACGTGCAACGAGACTCTGCGAGTTTTTGCGTGAACTGTATGTAAAATAACATTCAGGGACGCCATGTTGGATTTCTTTCTTTAATTCTTTCACTCGCAGCGCACAGCACAGGCAAACTCGAGGACGTTTTGCAAGTAAGCCATCTTCATGTTCATGTTCCCTACATTCCCTCCTGATCTCATGATCACAGAGATGGCAGGGAGGCCTTGATCTCCTTCGCCGGTACTTCTTCGGAGGGGGGCAACGCAAGCCTCATCTTCGTTTGTGCTCTTGTCCGCGGTCTGAGGGTCGAGAAACATCGCGTCCGCTGGGATACTGCTGATATCCGAGTCACTGTCCGATGGGGCTGCTGCAAGCCAGAGCGATGCCTCACTGCTCTCTGACTCCGACTCGCTCTTGTCGTCCAGTGATGGTTGCGTTGCTAACCGTAGGTCTCTAATGTGACGGGGCATACCGTCGACTCGCACTGCCTGTGGGCTTATTACCTCGGTGGCGCGTCCAACTCCGTATTTCGTCGTACACTTGCCGCGCGGATTCTTAATCCAGACGACATCCCTTTTTTTCAGTTTCTCTTTGGTTACTTCCAGTTCGGACACCTGGTTAGTCTCTATGCCTTTCACCCTGACGTGATACCTGTGCAAGGTGTCATCCGGCGCTGTAGAGGGTGAAACATTATCCTTTGGGGTTACGTTATACAGGTAGACTGCCCCAAATACCGTGCAGCCCGTCTTGGCCGCAATGGTTTTGACGGTTCTGTGATTCCGCTCGATGACCCCATTTCCACTCGGTACGTGGGCGCATCGAAACCTCAGGTGTACTTCCCAGCCATCAGCAAACTTTCTGAACTGCTCACTAGTGAATGCAGCGCCATTGTCGGTTAATATCTCCGTTGGGGGGCCACGTTCAAGAAAAATACTGTTTAACTGACGGACGATGCTGGCTGCATCCTGCCGGCGCAGCATGCGCAATATCGCAAACCTGGATGGACCGCAATCAATGAAGGTCAGGAAATCCTCGCCGTTGTGGTGAGTAATATCCATCGCCAGTCGGTTCCAATTGCTTTCCACTCCTAGCTTTCCTTTTTCCCAGCGAACGGGTGCTGGATCACTGGATTGGCATGCTACACAATCTTTGACCACTTTTCTGACGTCTGCCTTTTGTACTCCTGGTTCAACCAACTTAGCAAAATATAGGGTCCGCTTGACCCCAGGGTGTCCGGTTTGTTGGTGGACTTCTTTGATGTGATTAGATCGAACGGGGCTCATAGAAGCGGCGCAGGCGGGCTGCATGGATTCAATAGTCTTTCTTATGGCATCAAGCCATCTTTCAGGTACTCTCGTCAAACAATCTGCTGGATTTGACCAGGGACACCTCTATTGACAGCGCATATTCGTTCACCAGCGTCATGATCGTGTCGAGCCGCCGTCGGATGAGCATCTCGCTCGTGGCTTTGGTTCGTACTCTGGCCCTCCCTGTCAGAGTATCTGAAATCCACTTATGGACGCAAGCAGAATTCGTGAATAGTCGCAGGGTGGTCGTCTTCCAAAGAATTGCCAAGTTTATCCCCTTGATAACTGCATAGAGTTCTGCCAGGTTTATGTGCTGGGAGTCCTTTTCTGGGCGTAACCAGCAAGCGTCTTCCACCACCGTTCCATCATGGACCACCGATACACCAATGGCGAGAGAGCTTGCATCAACCCACACACTAAGGTTCTGGCTGTCGACGCACCATCTGCCTCGCGTTGGGTCTTCCTTGTGCACCCTGGTGAGGAGCATTGTATTGAGAGGGACGTCATGAGTTTCGTCATCCCATCCAGTGGTGACGTCGGAGGCTCTTCGCTTAATAAATGTCACCGCAACACGAAGCCAGCCGCCCATAGGAAGGTGTCAAACTAACTTTCCGCACAAGGAACATACGTTTCGTCGTGTAACAATACAAGGCATGTCCGGGGTTTCATCTCCTCGTTTCCAATACAGAACGTCATCTTCCTCCCAGACCTGCAAACCAAGTACCCGTGCGCCATCCTGTAGCCTTTCCGGTTCCTTGCTGAGAAGGCCAAAGTTGTAGAGATGCTCCCTCACGCGCGCCGCAGATACAATTTCCTCGTCCACGTACACGTCATCAATATATGCAGACGTTGCCCGCTGAATGCGCTCATCTTTAGTCAGAATGGTGTCAACAATCATTTGCATAATTAATGGCGCCACGTTAACTCCAAATCCCATGCCGGTTAGACAATACCTTTTCCCCCTGATGAGCACCGTTTGATAGGGCCATAGTGATCTGTGTACACGCACTTGAAGGTATGCTTTGTGAAGATCCAGTACAGATACATTAGATCCCGCTTGCCGCCATTCCCTCAACTTTTCAGTGCATACGTCCGCGCGATCTGTAACAGGGTCCACGTGCTCATTCAATTCTCGATAGTCGAGCACCGGCCTCACCTTCTGCTTATTCTGTTGGATAACCGACATTAACGGGATCAGGCACTTTGGAGGACCCAATTCCTTCTCTGAATACGGAACTAGCTATCCATTACTAATCCAAGTTTGTAGTTCCTTGTCGTATTCTGCACGAGCTCCGGGGGGAATTTTGTATTCTGGCACCTTATTGTATAATTACCCGGGTGGCTGCTCCTCCGACCACTTTCAGGAGGCTGTCCAGGACTTCGTGCGCTGGTCGAATTTCGCACGAAAATCAGGCTGTTCCAGCTTCATAGCTGCACTCAGAGAAAGGCCCGCTTTTGCCACAATTGCCCTACCCTCACCATCAATGCGTACACCTCCCAATTCCTTGATGACGTCCATTCCTAGGAGCAGCTCGTAACCGAGCAGGTCACCGTTTATAACCAAGGCTCATACGGTTACTGTGGGCTCATCATCGACACCTAAGCGAATGATGCTAACGCCACAAGAGGCAATCGAGCCACCGCCAACCGTCAATACCGGGATCCTTTCCTTATCCCATGCGTCACAGCATGCTTTGCGCACGAGGGTCTGCGTGCACCCGGTGTCTACAAGCGCGAAGCGCTCACGCCCGTTTACGCGCACGCTCACTGTGGGTAGCGCTTTTTTTGGCGACGATCATGGGAGAAGATTGGCGCTATAGCTTACTCCCCTTGCCCGTTTCCCGGACAACCTCTTGCCACCTGACCCAGCTTGTTGCACCGGTAACAACGCTCGCGTTTTAACGTTCCTCGATCGGGCGCGTCCTTTGCACCGCTTCGGCTTCGGCAGTCTTTTGAAAAATGATTCGGCCCGCCACATTTGTAGCATCTCACGTCTTCTGTTGGTGGTGAAGACGCTTCCGCAGCTGCCGAAACCGGCTCTGTGTCCTCTTTCAAAATGTTTCGGGCTCTGGCCAACAACTCGTTAAGCCCAATCTCACTGAGTCTGGACGATGCTCGCAGCAGACTGCTGGCGCTGTCTAGGAGTCCAGTCAGAAAAGCGCATCCCAGTATTCGCTCGCTTGTTCCACCAAACGGCGCGGCTAGCCTCCTCAAATAGGCCAGGTAGACGCCCACAGTCTCATCTAGCCCAGACCGCCGTTCACTGAACTGCCTCCAGGCGACGAAAGGGTCCAAAACAAAGGCTGCGTATAGCGCCTGCCTAACTTCCCCCAGGCCTGGTTCGACTCCGAGCTGCTGATAGACCGAATATGCTCCTTTGGTCAGTCTTAGCGGGATGACCAGTGCAGGATCCTTTATATTGCAAAGTCTGCAGACGCGCTCGGCTTTTTCCTACCACTCGACTACAGAGGGTCCGGAGGGGGAGCCGTCACACTCGGGTATTAATCTCAAGTCGAATTTCTCCATCGCCGAAATAGCTTGTAGTAACAACGAAGGTCGCAAATCACTGTTAACCTCCAAAGCAGCGTTCACCGCTTGACCCGTGCACTCGCTTAGCACACTCCGTTCTCCTGAGACGGTACGAGACTCGCTTTTATAATATCGACCCACACCTAATTTTAAATACGTGCAACGAGACTTTGCGAGATTTTGCGTGAACTGTATGTAATAAACATTCAGGGACGCAATGTTGGATTTCTTTTTTTCTTTCTTTCACTCGATGCGCACAGGACCAGCAAACTCGAGGACGTTTCGCGAGTAAGCCATCTTACTGTTCATGTTCCCTACAAGCAGAACTAATGAAACTTAGTATTTCAATAAGAAATGTGTCCCTGCGACGTTCTGTAAAGTTTCGTTGCACAATTCGAATAAATGGTGAAGTTATAAACAAAAGCGATATCAACTTTAAATCGCGCTAAATTTTGTTGATGTTTTTCGTATCTAGTTTGTATCGACATATCTCCGGCAGTACAACAGCTTAACTTCTGAAACTTGGTACTTCAGTATAAAATGCCTATCCGCGACTGTGTGCAAAGTTTCGTGGCACAATTCGAATAAATGTGGAAGTTATTAACAAAAGCGATATCAACTTTAAAACGCGCTAAATTTTGTTGATGTTTTGTGTATTCAGTTTGTATCGACATATACCCGGCAGTACCAGAGCTGCACTTCTGAGACTTGGTACCCCAGTAGAAAATGCCTATCCGCGACTGTCTGCAAAGTTTCGCTGCACAATTCGAATAAATGTGGAAGTTATAAACAAAAGCGATATCAACTTTAAAACGCGCTAAATTTTGTTGATGTTTTTCGTATTTACTTTGTATCGACATATCTCCGGCAGTACAAGAGCTGCCCTTTCTGAAACTTTGTACTTCAGTAGAAAATGCCTATCCGCGACTGTCTGCAAAGTTTCGTTGCACAATTCAAATTAATGTGGAAGTTATAAACAAAAGCGATATAAACTTTAAAACGCGCTAAATTTTGTTGATGTTTTGTGTATTCAGTTTGTATCGACATATCTCCGGCAGTACAAGAGCTGCACTTCTGAAACTTGGTACTTCAGTAGAAAATGCCTATCCGCGACTGTCTGCAAAGTCCCGCTGCACAATTCGAATGAATGCGGAAGTTATAAATAAAAGCGATATCGACTTTAAATCGCACTAAATTTTGTTGATGTTTTGCGTATTCAGTTTGTATCGACATATCTCACGCTGTACAAGGGCTGAACTTCTAAAACTTGGTACTTCAGTAGTAAATCTGTCGCCGCGACTGTCTACAAAGTTTCGTTGACCACTTTGAAAAAATGTGGAAGTTATAAACAAAAGCGATATCAACTTTAAAACGCACTGAATTTTGTTGATGTTTTGCATATTACGTTTGTATCGACATATCTCCGGCAGTACAAGAGCTGCACTTCTGAAACTTGGTACTTCAGTAGAAAATGTGTCTCCGCGGTTGTCTGCAAAGTTTCGTTGCACAATTCGAATAAATGTGGAAGTTATAAACAAAAGCGATATCAACTTTAAAACGCGCTAAATTTTGTTGATGTTTTGCGTATTAAGTTTGTATCGACATATCTCCGGCAGTACAAGAGCTGCACTTCTGAAACTTAATACTTCAATAGAAAAGGCCTATCCGCGATTGTCTGCAAAGTTTTGTTGCACAATTCGAATAAATGTGGAAGTTATAAACAAAAGCGATATCAACTTTAAAACGCGCTAAATTTTGTTGATGTTTTGCGTATTCAGTTTGTATCGACATATCTCCGG
The DNA here is from genome assembly GCA_963556195.1 of Sepiola atlantica. NCBI lineage: Eukaryota > Metazoa > Mollusca > Cephalopoda > Sepiida > Sepiolidae > Sepiola > Sepiola atlantica. The sequence goes on from CAUVYP010000567.1 coordinate 742,819, forward strand.
CAGTGCGAGAGCTGCACTTCTGAAACTTGGTACTTCAGTAGAAAAGGCCTATCCACGACTGTCTGCAAAGTTTTGTTGCACAATTCGAATAAATGTGGAAGTTATAAACAAAAGCGATATCAACTTTAAAACGCGCTAAATTTTGTTGATGGTTTGCGTATTCAGTTTGTATCGACATATCTCCGGCAGTGCGAGAGCTGCACTTCTGAAACTTGGTACTTCAGTAGAAAATGTGTCTCCGCGATTGTCTGGAAAGTTTCGTTGCACAATTCGAATAAATGGGGAAGTTATAAACAAAAGGTATATAAACTTTAAAACGCGCTAAATTTTGTTGATGTTTTGCGTATTCAGTTTGTATCGACATATCTCCGGCAGTACAAAGGCTGCACTTCTGAAACTTGGTACTTCAGTAGAAAATGTGTCTCCGCGATTGTCTGGAAAGTTTCGTTGCACAATTCGAATAAATGTGGAAGTTATAAACAAAAGCGATATCAACTTTAAAACGCGCTAAATTTTGTTGATGTTTTGTGTATTCAGTTTGTATCGACATATCTCCGGCAGTACAAGAGCTGCACTTCTGAAACTTGGTACTTCAGTAGAAAAGGCCTATCCGCGACTGTCTGCAAAGTTTCGTTGCCCAATTCCAATAAATGTGGAAGTTATAAACAAAAGCGATATCAACTTTAAAACGCGCTAAATTTTGTTGATGTTTTACGTATTCAGTTTGTATCGACATATCTCCGGCAGTAAAAAAAGCTGCACTTCTGAAACTTAGTACTTCAGTATAAAAGGCCTATCCGCGACTGTCTGCAAGTTTCGTTGCACAATTCGAATAAATGTGGAAGTTATAAACAAAAGCGATATAAACTTTAAAACGCGCTAAATTTTGTTGATGTTTTGCGTATTCAGTTTGTATCGACATATCTCCGGCAGTACAAAGGCTGCACTTCTGAAACTTAGTACTTCAGTAGAAAATGTGTCTCCGCGATTGTCTGCAAAGTTTCGTTGCACAATTCGAATAAATGTGGAAGTTATAAACAAAAGCGATATCAACTTTAAAACGCGCTAAATTTTGTTGATGTTTTGTGTATTCAGTTTGTATCGACATATCTCCGGCAGTACAAAAGCTGCACTTCTGAAACTTGGAACCTCAGTAGAAAACGCCTATCCGCCACTGTCTGCAAAGTTTCGTTGCACAATTCGAATAAATGTGGAAGTTATAAACAAAAGCGATATCAACTTTAAAACGCGCTAAATTTTGTTGATGTTTTGCGTATTAAGTTTGTATCGACATATCTCCGGCAGTACAAGAGCTGCACTTCTGAGACTTAGTACTTCACTAGAAAAGGCTTATCCGCGACTCTCTGCAAAGTTTCGTTGCACAATTCGAATAAATGTGGAAGTGATAAACAAAAGCGATATCAACTTTTATACGCGCTTAATTTTGTTGATGTTTTGCGTATTAAGTTTGTATCGACATATCTCCGGCAGTACAAGAGCTGCACTTCTGAAACTTGGTACCTCAGTGGAAAAGGCCTATCCGCAACTGTCTGCAAAGTTCCGTGGCACAATTCGAATTTATGTTGAAGTTATAAACAAAAGCGATATCAACTTTAAAACGTGCTAAATTTTGTTGATGTTTTGCGTATTCAGTTTGTATCGACATATCTCCGGCAGTGCAAGAGCTGCACTTCTGAGACTTGGTACTTCAGTAGAAAAGGCCTATCCGCAACTGTCTGCAAAGTTTCATTGCACAATTCGAATAAATGTGGAAGTTATAATCAAAAGCGATATCAACTTTAAAACGCACTGAATTTTGTTGATGTTTTGCGTATTCAGTTTGTATCGACATATCTCCGGCAGTACAAGAGCTGCACTTCTGAAACATGGTACTTCAGTAGAAAATGTGTCTCCGCGGTTGTCTGCAAAGTTTTGTTACACAATTCGAATACATGTGGAAGTTATAAACAAAAGCGATATCAACTTTAAAACGCGCTAAATTTTGTTGCTGGTTTGCGTATTCAGTTTGTATCGACATATCTCCGGCAGTGCGAGAGCTGCACTTCTGAAACTTGGTACTTCAGTAGAAAAGGCCTATCCGCAACTGTCTGCTAACCTCCGTGGCACAATTCGACTTAATGTGGAAGTTATAAACAAAAGCGATATCAACTTTAAAACGCGCTAAATTTTGTTGATGTTTTGCGTATTCAGTTTGTATCGAGATATCTCCGGCAGTGAGAGAGCTGCACTTCTGAAACTTGGTACTTAAGTAGAAAACGCCTATCCGCGACTGTCTGCAAAGTTTCGTTGTACAATTCGAATAAATGTGGAAGTTATAAACAAAAGCGATATCAACTTTAAAACGCGCTAAATTTTGTTAATGGTTTGCGTATTCAGTTTGTATCGACATATCTCCAGCAGTGAGAGAGCTGCACTTCTGAAACTTGGTACTTCAGTAGAAAAAGCCTATCCGCAACTGTCTGCAAAGTTTCGTGGCACAATTCGAATTAATGTGGAAGTTATAAACAAAAGCGATATCAACTTTAAAACGCGCTAAATTTTGTTGATTTTTTTGCGTATTCAGTTTGTATCGACATATCTCCGGCAGTGCGAGAGCTGCACTTCTGAAACTTGGTACTTCAGTAGAAAAGGCCTATCCGCGACTGTCTGCAAAGTTTCATTGCACAATTCGAATAAATGTGGAAGTTATAATCAAAAGCGATATCAACTTTAAAACGCACTGAATTTTGTTGATGTTTTGCGTATTCAGTTTGTATCGACATATCTCCGGCAGTACAAGAGCTGCACTTCTGAAACTTGGTACTTCAGTAGAAAATGTGTCTCCGCGGTTGTCTGCAAAGTTTTGTAACACAATTCGCATACATGTTGAAGTTACAAATAAAAGCGATATCAACTTTAAAACGCGCTTAATTTTGTTGATGTTTTGCGTATTCAGTTTGTATCGACATATCTCCGGCAGTACAAAAGCTGCACTTCTGAAACTTGGTACTTCAGTAGAAAAGGCCTATCCGCGACTGTCTGCAAAGTTTTGTTGCACAATTCGAATAAATGTGGAAGTTATAAACAAAAGCGATATCAACTTTAAAACGCGCTAAATTTTGTTGATGGTTTGCGTATTCAGTTTGTATCGACATATCTCCGGCAGTGCGAGAGCTGCACTTCTGAACCTTGGTACTTCAGTAGAAAAGGCCTATCCGCGACTGTCTGCAAAGTTTTGTTGCACAATTCGAATAAATGTGGAAGTTATAAACAAAAGCGATATCAACTTTAAAACGCGCTAAATTTTGTTGATGGTTTGCGTATTCAGTTTGTATCGACATATCTCCGGCAGTACAACAGCTGAACTTCTGAAACTTGGTACTTCAGTAGGAAATGTGTCTCCGCAATTGTCTGCAAAGTTTCGTTGCACAATTCGAATAAATGTGGAAGTTATAAACAAAAGCGATATCAACTTTAAAACGCGCTAAATTTTGTTGATGTTTTGCGTATTCAGTTTGTATCGACATATCTCCGGCAGTACAAGAGCTTCACTTCTGAGACTTGGTACTTCAGTAGAAAATGTGTCTTCGGGACTGTCTGCAAAGTTTCGTTGCACAATTCAAATAAATGTGGAAGTGATAAACAAAAGCGATATCAACTTTAAAACGCGCTAAATTTTGTTGATACTTTGCGTATTAAGTTTGTATCGACATATCTCCGGCAGTACAAGAGCTGCACTTCTGAAACTTGGTACTTCAGTAGAATAGTCCTATCCGCAACTGTCTGCAAAGTTTCGTGGCACAATTCGAATAAATGTGGAAGTTATAAACAAAAGCGATATCAACTTTAAAACGCGCTAAATTTTGTTGATGTTTTGCGTATTCAGTTTGTATCGACATATCTCCGGCAGTGCAAGAGCTGCACTTCTGAAACTTGGTACTTCAGTTGAAAAGGCCTATCCGCGACTGTCTGCAGAGTTTCGTTGCACAATTCGAATAAATGTGGAAGTTATAATCAAAAGCGGTATCAACTTTAAAACGCGCTAAATTTTGTTGATGTTTTACGTATTAAGTTTGTATCGACATATCTCCGGCAGTAAAAAAAGCTGCACTTCTGAAACTTGGTACTTCAGTAGAAAAGGCCTATCCGCGACTGTCTGCAAAGTTTCGTTGCACAATTCGAATAAATGTGGAAGTTATAAACAAAAGCGATATAAACTTTAAAATGCGCTAAATTTTGTTGATGTTTTGCGTATTCAGTTTGTATCGACATATCTCCGGCAGTACAAATGCTGCACTTCTGAAACTTAGTACTTCAGTAGAAAATGTGTCTCCGAGATGTCTGCAAAGTTTCGTTGCACAATTCGAATAAATGTGGAAGTTATAAACAAAAGCGATATCAACTTTAAAACGCGCTACATTTTGTTGATGTTTTGTGTATTCAGTTTGTATCGACATATCTCCGGCAGTACAAAAGCTGCACTTCTGAAACTTGGTACTTCAGTAGAAAAGGCCTATCCGCCACTGTCTGCAAAGTTTCGTTGCACAATTCGAATAAATGTGGATGTTATAAACAAAAGCGATATCAACTTTAAAACGCGTTAAATTTTGTTGATGTTTTTCGTATTCAGTTTGTATCGACATATCTCCGGCAGTACAAGAGCTGCACTTCTGAGACTTGGTACTTCACTAGAAAAGGCTTATCCGCTACTGTCTGCAAAGTTTCGTGGCACAATTCGAATTAATGTGGAAGTGATAAACAAAAGCGATATCAAATTTAAAACGTGCTAAATTTTGTTGATGTTTTGCGTATTCAGTTTGTATCGACATATCTCCGGCAGTGCGAGAGCTGCACTTCTAGAACTTGGTACTTCAGTAGAAAAGGCCTATCCGCGACTGTCTGCAAAGTTTCGTTGCACAATTCGAATAAATGTGGAAGTTATAATCAAAAGCGATATCAACTTTAAAACGCACTGAATTTTGTTGATGTTTTGCGTATTCAGTTTGTATCGACATATCTCCGGCAGTACAAGAGCTGCACTTCTGAAACATGGTACTTCAGTAGAAAATTTGTCTCCGCGGTTGTCTGCAAAGTTTTGTAACACAATTCGAATACATGTGGAAGTTATAAACAAAAGCGATATCAACTTTAAAACGCGCTAAATTTTGTTGATGGTTTGCGTATTCAGTTTGTATCGACAGTTCTCCGGCAGTGCGAGAGCTGCACTTCTAAAACTTGGTACTTCAGTAGAAAAGGCCTATCCGCAACTGTCTGCAAACCTCCGTGGCACAATTCGAATAAATGTGGAAGTTATAAACAAAAGCGATATCAACTTTAAAACGCGCTAAATTTTGTTGATGTTTTGCGTATTCAGTTTGTATCGACATATCTCCGGCAGTGCAAGAGCTGCACTTCTGAAACTTCCTACTTCAGTAGAAAAGGCCTATCCGCGACTGTCTGCAAAGTTTTGTTGCACAATTCGAATAAATGTGGAAGTTATAAACAAAAGCGATATCAACTTTAAAACGCGCTAAATTTTGTTGATGTTTTGCGTATTCAGTTTGTATCGACATATCTCCGGCAGTGCAAGAGCTGCACTTCTGAAACTTGGTACTTCAGTAGAAAAGGCCTATCCGCAACTGTCTGCAAAGTTTCGTGGCACAATTCGAATTAATGTGGAAGTTATAAACAAAAGCGATATCAACTTTAAAACGCGCTAAATTTTGTTGAGGTTTTGCGTATTCAGTTTGTATCGACATATCTCCGGCAGTACAAGAGCTGCACTTCTGAAACTTGGTACTTCAGTAGAAAAGGCCTATCCGCGACTGTCTGCAAAGTTTCATTGCACAATTCGAATAAATGTGGAAGTTATAATCAAAAGCGATATCAACTTTAAAACGCACTGAATTTTGTTGATGTTTTGCGTATTCAGTTTGTATCGACATATCTCCGGCAGTACAAAGGGCTGCACTTCTGAAACTTGGTACTTCAGTAGAAAATGTGTCTATGCGGTTGTCTGCAAAGTTTTGTAACACAATTCGAATACATGTTGAAGTTATAAACAAAAGCGATTCCAACTTTAAAACGCGCTTAATTTTGTTGATGTTTTGCGTATTCAGTTTGTATCGACATATCTCCGGCAGTACAAGAGCTGCACTTCTGAAACTTGGTACTTCAGTAGAAAAGGCCTATCCCCGACTGTCTGCAAAGTTTCGTTGCACAATTCGAATAAATGTGGAAGTTATAATACAAAGCGATATCAACTTTAAAACACGCTAAATTTTGTTGATGTTTTGCGTATTCAGTTTGTATCGACATATCTCCGGCAGTACAAGAGCTGCACTTCTGAAACTTGGTACTTCAGTAGAAAATGTGTCTCCGCGGTTGTCTGCAAAGTATCGTAGCACAATTCGAATCAATGTGGAAGTTATAAACAAAAGCGATATCAACTTTAAAACGCGCTAAATTTTGTTGATGTTTTGCGTATTCAGTTTGTATCGACATATCTCCGGCAGTACAAATGCTGCACTTCTGAAACTTGGTACTTCAGTAGAAAAGGCCTATCCGCGACTGTCTGCAAAGTTTCGTTGCACAATTCGAATAAATGTGGAAGTTATAAACAAAAGCGATATAAACTTTAAAACGCGCTAAATTCTGTTGATGTTTTGCGTATTCAGTTTGTATCGAGATATCGCTAGCAGTACAAATGCTGCACTTCTGAAACTTGGTACTTCAGGAGAATAGGCCTATACGCGACTGTCTGCAAAGTTTCGTTGCACAATTCGAATAACTGTGGAAGTTATAAACAAAAGCGATATCAACTTTAAAACGCGCTAAATTTTGTTGATGTTTTGCGTATTCAGTTTGTATCGACATATCTCCGGCAGTACAAGAGCTGCACTTCTGAAACTTGGTACTGCAGAAGAAAAGGCCTATCCGCAACTGTCTGCAAAGTTTCGTGGCACAATTCGAATTAATGTGGAAGATATAAACAAAAGCGATATCAACTTTAAAACGCGCTAAATTTTGTTGATGGGTTGCGTATTCAGTTTGTATCGACATATCTCCGGCAGTGCGAGAGCTGCACTTCTGAAACTTGGTACTTCAGTAGAAAAAGCCCATCCGCGACTGTCTGCAGAGTTTCGTTGCACAATTCGAATAAATGTGGAAGTTATAATACAAAGCGATATCAACTTTAAAACACGCTAAATTTTGTTAATGTTTTGCGTATTCAGTTTGTATCGACATATCTCCGGCAGTACAAGAGCTGCACTTCTGAGACTTGGTACTTCAGTAGAAAATGTGTCTTCGCGACTGTCTGCAAAGTTTCGTTGCACAATTCCAATAAATGTGGAAGTGATAAACAAAAGCGATATCAACTTTAAAACGCGCTAAATTTTGTTGATGTTTTGCGTATTAAGTTTGTATCGACATATCTCCGGCAGTACAAGAGCTGCACTTCTGAAACATGGTACTTCAGTAGAATAGGCCTATCCGCAACTGTCTACAAAGTTTCGTGGCACAATTCGAATAAATGTGGAAGTGATAAACAAAAGCGATATCAACTTTAAAACGCGCTAAATTTTGTTGATGTTTTGCGTATTCAGTTTGTATCGACATATCTCCGGCAGTGCAAGAGCTTCACTTCTGAAACTTGGTACTTCAGTTGAAAAGGCCTATCCGCGACTGTCTGCAGAGTTTCGTTGCACAATTCGAATAAATGTGGAAGTTATAATCAAAAGCGGTATCAACTTTAAAACACGCTAAATCTTGTTAATGTTTTGCGTATCTAGTTTTATCGACATATCTCCGGCAGTACAAGAGCTGCACTTCTGAAACTTGATACTTCAGTAGAAAAGGCCTATCCGCGACTATCTGCAAAGTTTCGTTGCACAATTCGAATAAATGTGGAAGTTATAATCAAAAGCTATATCAACTTCAAAACGCACTGAATTTTGTTGATGTTTTGCGTATTCAGTTTGTATCGACATATCTCCGGCAGTACAAAAGCTGCACTTCTGAAACTTCGTACTTCAGTAGAAATGTGTCTCCGCGGTTGTCTGCAAAGTTTCGTAACACAATTCGAATAAATGTGGAAGTTATAAACAAAAGCGATATCAACTTTAAAAAGCGCTAAATTTTGTTGATGTTTGCGTATTCAGTTTGTATCGACATATCTGAGGCAGTACAAAAGCTGCACTTCTGAACCTTAGTACTTCCGTAGAAAAGGCCTATCCGCGACTGTCTGCAAAGTTTCGTTGCACAATTCGAATAAATGTGGAAGTTATAAACAAAAGCGATATCAACTTTAAAACGCGCTAAATTTTGTTGATGTTTTGCGTATTCAGTTTGTATCTAAATATCTCCAGTACTACAAGAGCTGCACTTCTGAAACTTGGTACTTCAGTAGAAACTGTGTTCCCGCGGTTGTCTGCAAAGTTTCGTTGCACAATTCGAATAAATGTGGAAGTTATAAACAAAAGCGATATCAACTTTAAAACGGGCTAAGTTTTGTTGATGTTATGCGTATTCAGTTTGTATCGACATATCTCCGGCAGTACAAAAGCTGCACTTCTGAAACTTGGTACTTCAGTAGAAAAGGCCTATCCGCGACTGTCTGCAAAGTTTCGTTGCACAATTCGAATAAATGTGGAAGTTATAAACAAAAGCGATATAAACTTTAAAACGCGCTAAATTTTGTTGATGTTTTGCGTATTCAGTTTGTATCGACATATCTCCGGCAGTACAAGAGCTGCACTTCTGAAACTTGGTACTTTAGTAGAAAATGTGTCTCCGCGACTGTCTGCAAAGTTTCGTTGCACAATTTGAATTAATGTTGAAGTTATAAACAAAAGCGATATCAACTTTAAGACGCGCGAAATTTTGTTGATGTTTTACGTATTTAGTTTGTATCCATATATCTCCGGCAGTACAAGAGCTGCACTTCTGAAACTTGGTACTTCAGTAGAAAAGGCCTATCCGCGACTGTCTGCAAAGTTTCACTGCACAATTCGAATAAATGCAGAAGTTATAAACAAAAGCGATATCCACTTCAAAACGCGCTCCATTGTGTGGATGTTTTGCGTATTCAGTTTGTATCGACATATCTCCGGGAGTACAAGAGCTGCACTTCTGAAACTTGGTACTTCAGTAGAAAAGGCCTATCCGCGACTGTCTGCAAAGTTTCGTTGCACAATTCGAATAAATGTGGAAGTTATAAACAACAGCGATATAAACTTTAAAACGCGCGTAATTGTGTTGATGTTTTGCGTATTCAGTTTGTATCGACATATCTCCGGCAGTATAAGAGCTGCACTTCTGAAACTTGGTACTTCAGTGGAAAAGGCCTATCCGCGACGGTCTGCAAGGTTTCGTGGCAGAATTCGTAGAAATGTGGAAGTTATAAACAAAAGCGATATCAACTTTAAAACGCGCTAAATTTTGTTGATGTTTTGTGTATTCAGTTTGTATCGACATATCTCCGGCAGTACAAAAGCTGCATATCTGAAACTTGGTACTGCAGTAGAACAGGCCTATCCGCGACTGTCTGCAAAGTTTCGTTGCACAATTCGAATAAATGTGGAAGTTATAAACAAAAGCGATATCAACTTTAAAACGCGCTAAATTTTGTTGATGTTTTGCGTATTCAGTTTGTATCGACATATCTCCGGCAGTACAAGAGCTGCACTTCTGAGACTTGGTACTTCAGTAGAAAAGGCCTATCCGCGACTATCTGCAAAGTTTCGTTGCACAATTCGAATAAATGTGGAAGTTATAATCAAAAGCTATATCAACTTTAAAACGCGCTGAATTTTGTTGATGTTGGTCGTATTCAGTTTGTATCGACATATCTGAGGCAGTAAAAAAGCTGCACTTCTGAACCTTAGTACTTCCGTAGAAAAGGCTTATCCGCGACTGTCTGCAAAGTTTCGTTGCACAATTCGAATAAATGTGGAAGTTATAAACAAAAGCGATATCAACTTTAAAACGCGCTAAATTTTGTTGATGTTTTGCGTATTCAGTTTGTATCGACATATCTCCGGCAGTACAAGAGCTTCACTTCTGAGACTTGGTACTTCAGTAGAAAATGTGTCTTCGCGGTTGTCTGCAAAGTTTTGTAACACAATTCGAATACATGTTGAAGTTATAAACAAAAGCGATTCCAACTTTAAAACGCGCTTAATTTTGTTGATGTTTTGCGTATTCAGTTTGTATCGACATATCTCCGGCAGTACAAGAGCTGCACTTCTGAAACTTGGTACTTCAGTAGAAAAGGCCTATCCGCGACTGTCTGCAAAGTTTTGTTGCACAATTCGAATAAATGTGGAAGTTATAAACAAAAGCAATATCAACTTTAAAACGCGCTAAATTTTGTTGATGGGTTGCGTATTCAGTTTGTATCGACATATCTCCGGCAGTGCGAGAGCTGCACTTCTGAAACTTGGTACTTCAGTAGAAAAAGCCCATCCGCGACTGTCTGCAGAGTTTCGTTGCACAATTCGAATAAATGTGGAAGTTATAATACAAAGCGATATCAACTTTAAAACACGCTAAATTTTGTTGATGTTTTGCGTATTCAGTTTGTATCGACATATCTCCGGCAGTACAAGAGCTGCAATTCTGAAACTTGGTACTTCAGTAGAAAATGTGTCTCCGCGGTTGTCGGCAAAGTATCGTAGCACAATTCGAATCAATGTGGAAGTTATAAACAAAAGCGATATCAACTTTAACACGCGCTAAATTTTGTTGATGTTTTGCGTATTCAGTTTGTATCGACATATCTCCGGCAGTACAAGAGCTGCACTTCTGAAACTTGGTACTTCAGTAGGAAATGTGTCTCCGCAATTGTCTGCAAAGTTTCGTTGCACAATTCGAATAAATGTGGAAGTTATAAACAAAAGCGATATCAACTTTAAAACGCGCTAAATTTTGTTGATGTTTTGCGTATTCAGTTTGTATCGACATATCTCCGGCAGTACAAGAGCTGCACTTCTGAAACTTGGTACTTCAGTAGAAAATGTGTCTCCGCGACTGTCTGCAAAGTTTCGTTGCACAATTCGAATTAATGTGGAAGTTATAAACAAAAGCGATATCAACTTTAAAACGCGCTAAATTTTGTTGATGTTTGCGTATTAAGTTTGTATCGACATATCTGAGGCAGTACAAAAGCTGCACTTCTGAACCTTAGTACTTCCGTAGAAAAGGCCTATCCGAGACTGTCTGCAAAGTTTCGTTGCACAATTCGAATAAATGTGGAAGTTATAAACAAAAAGCGATATCAACTTTAAAACGCGCTAAATTTTGTTGATGTTTTGCGTATTCAGTTTGTATCAAAATATCTCCAGTACTACAAGAGCTGCACTTCTGAAACTTGGTACTTCAGTAGAAACTGTGTCCCCGCGGTTGTCTGCAAAGTTTCGTTACACAATTCGAATAAATGTGGAAGTTATAAACAAAAGCGATATCAACTTTAAAACGGGCTAAGTTTTGTTGATGTTTTGCGTATTCAGTTTGTATCGACATATCTCCGGCAGTACAAAAGCTGCACTTCTGAAACTTTCATACTTCAGTAGAATATGTGTCTCCGTTGTTGTCTGCAAAGTTTCGTTGCACAATTCGAATAAATGTGGAAGTTATAAACAAAAGCGATATCAACTTTAAAACGCGCTAAATTTTGTTGATGTTTTGCGTATTCAGTTTGTATCGACATATCTCCGGCAGTAACATAAATGCACTTCTGAGACTTGGTACTTCAGTAGAAAATGTGTCTTCGCGACTGTCTGCAAAGTTTCCTTGCACAATTCCAATAAATGTGGAAGTGATAAACAAAAGCGATATCAACTTTAAAACGCGCTAAATTTGTTGATGTTTTGCGTATTCAGTTTGTATCGACATATCTCCGGCAGTACAAGAGCTGCACTTCTGAAACTTGGGTCTTCAGTAGAATAGGCCTATCCGCAACTGTCTGCAAAGTTTCGTGGCACAATTCGAATAAATGTGGAAGTTATAAACAAAAGCGATATGAACTTTAAAACGCGCTAAATTTTGTTGATGTTTTGCGTATTCAGTTTGTATCGACATATCTCCGGCAGTGCAAGAGCTGCACTTCTGAAACTTGGTACTTCAGTTGAAAAGGCCTATCCGCCACTGTCTGCAGAGTTTCGTTGCCTAATTCGAATAAATGTGGAAGTTATAATCAAAAGCGGTATCAACTTTAAAACACGCTAAATCTTGTTAATGTTTTGCGTATCTAGTTTTATCGACATATCTCCGGCAGTACAAGACCTGCACTTCTGAAACTTGGTACTTCAGTAGAAAAGGCCTATCCGCGACTATCTGCAAAGTTTCGTTGCACAATTCGAATAAATGTGGAAGTTATAATCAAAAGCTATATCAACTTTAAAAGGCACTGAATTTTGTTGATGTTTTGCGTATTCAGTTTGTATCGACATATCTCCGGCAGTACAAGAGCTGCACTTCTGAAACTTGGTACTTCAGTAGAAATGTGTCTCCGCGGTAGTCTGCAAAGTTTCGTAACACAATTCGAATAAATGTGGAAGTTATAAACAAAAGCGATATCAACTTTAAAACGCGCTAAATTTTGTTGATGTTTGCGTATTCAGTTTGTATCGACATATCTGAGGCAGTACAAAAGCTGCACTTCTGAACCGTAGTACTTCCGTAGAAAAGGCCTGTCCGCGACTGTCTGCAAAGTTTCGTTGCACAATTCGAATAAATGTGGAAGTTATAAACAAAAGCGATATCAACTTTAAAACGCGCTAAATTTTGTTGATGTTTTGCGTATTCAGTTTGTATCTAAATATCTCCAGTACTACAAGAGCTGCACTTCTGAAACTTGGTACTTCAGTAGAAACTGTGTCCCCGCGGTTGTCTGCAAAGTTTCGTTGCACAATTCGAATAAATGTGGAAGTTATAAACAAAAGCGATATCAACTTTAAAACGGGCTAAGTTTTGTTGATGTTTTGCGTATTCAGTTTGTATCGACATATCTCCGGCAGTACAAAAGCTGCACTTCTGAAACTTGGTACTTCAGTAGAAAAGGCCTATCCGCGACTGTCTGCAAAGTTTCGTTGCACAATTCGAATAAATGTGGAAGTTATAAACAAAAGCGATATAAACTTTAAAACGCGCTAAATTTTGTTGATGTTTTGCGTATTCAGTTTGTATCGACATATCTCCGGCAGTACAAGAGCTGCACTTCTGAAACTTGGTACTTCAGTAGGAAATGTGTCTCCGCGATTGTCTGCAAAGTTTCGTTGCACAATTTGAATTAATGTTGAAGTTATAAACAAAAGCGATATCAACTTTAAGACGCGCGAAATTTTGTTCATGTTTTACGTATTTAGTTTGTATCCATATATCTCCGGCAGTACAAGAGCTGCACTTCTGAAACTTGGTACTTCAGTAGAAAAGGCCTATCCGCGACTGTCTTCAAAGTTTCACTGCACAATTCGAATAAATGCAGAAGTTATAAACAAAAGCGATATCAACTTCAAAACGCGCTCCATTGTGTGGATGTTTTGCGTATTCAGTTTGTATCGATATATCTCTGGGAGTACAAAAGCTGCACTTCTGAAACTTGGTACTTCAGTAGAAAAGGCCTATCCGCGACTGTCTGCAAAGTTTCGTTGCACAATTCGAATAAATGTGGAAGTTATAAACAACAGCGATATAAACTTTAAAACGCGCGTAATTGTGTTGATGTTTTGCCTATTCAGTTTGTATCGACATATCTCTGGCAGTATAAGATCTGCACTTCTGAAACTTGGTACTACAGTGGAAAAGGCCTATCCGCGACGGTCTGCAAAGTTTCGTGGCAGAATTCGAATAAATGTGAAAGTTATAAACAAAAGCGATATCAACTTTAAAACGCGCTAAATTTTGTTGATGTTTTGTGTATTCAGTTTGTATCGACATATCTCCGGAAGTACAAGAGCTGCACTTCTGAAACTTGGTACTGCAGTAGAAAAGGCCTATCCGCGACTGTCTGCAAAGTTTCGTTGCACAATTCGAATAAATGTGGAAGTTATAAACAAAAGCGATATCAACTTTAAAACGCGCTAAATTTTGTTGATGTTTTGCGTATTCAGTTTGTATCGACATATCTCCGGCAGTACAAGAGCTGCACTTCTGAGACTTGGTACTTCAGTAGAAAAGGCCTATCCGCCACTGTCTGCAAAGTTTCGTTGCACAATTCCAATAAATGTGGAAGTGATAAACAAAAGCGATATCAACTTTAAAACGCGCTAAATTTTGTTGATGTTTTGCGTATTAAGTTTGTATCGACATATCTCCGGCAGTACAAGAGCTGCACTCCTGAAACTTGGTACTTCAGTAGAAAAGGCCTATCCGCGACTGTCTGCAAAGTTTTGTTGCACAATTCGAATAAATGTGGAAGTTATAAACAAAAGCGATATCAACTTTAAAACGCGCTAAATTTTGTTGATGGGTTGCGTATTCAGTTTGTATCGACATATCTCCGGCAGTACAAGAGCTGCACTTCTGAAACTTGGTACTTCAGTAGAAAATGTGTCTTCGCGGTTGTCTGCAAAGTTTTGTAACACAATTCGAATACATGTTGAAGTTATAAACAAAAGCGATTCCAACTTTAAAACGCGCTTAATTTTGTTGATGTTTTGCGTATTCAGTTTGTATCGACATATCTCCGGCAGTACAAGAGCTGCACTTCTGAAACTTGGTACTTCAGTAGAAAAGGCCTATCCGCGACTGTCTGCAAAGTTTTGTTGCACAATTCGAATAAATGTGGAAGTTATAATCAAAAGCGATATCAACTTTAAAACGCGCTAAATTTTGTTGATGGGTTGCGTATTCAGTTTGTATCGACATATCTCCGGCAGTGCGAGAGCTGCACTTCTGAAACTTGGTACTTCAGTAGAAAAAGCTCATCCGCGACTGTCTGCAGAGTTTCGTTGCACAATTCGAATAAATGTGGAAGTTATAATACAAAGCGATATCAACTTTAAAACACGCTAAATTTTGTTGATGTTTTGCGTATTCAGTTTGTATCGACATATCTCCGGCAGTACAAGAGCTGCAATTCTGAAACTTGGTACTTCAGTAGAAAATGTGTCTCCGCGGTTGTCGGCAAAGTATCGTAGCACAATTCGAATCAATGTGGAAGTTATAAACAAAAGCGATATCAACTTTAACACGCGCTAAATTTTGTTGATGTTTTGCGTATTCAGTTTGTATCGACATATCTCCGGCAGTACAAGAGCTGCACTTCTGAAACTTGGTACTTCAGTAGGAAATGTGTCTCCGCAATTGTCTGCAAAGTTTCGTTGCACAATTCGAATAAATGTGGAAGTTATAAACAAAAGCGATATCAACTTTAAAACGCGCTAAATTTTGTTGATGTTTTGCGTATTCAGTTTGTATCGACATATCTCCGGCAGTACAAGAGCTGCACTTCTGAAACTTGGTACTTCAGTAGAAAATGTGTCTCCGCGACTGTCTGCAAAGTTTCGTTGCACAATTCGAATTAATGTGGAAGTTATAAACAAAAGCGATATCAACTTTAAAACGCGCTAAATTTTGTTGATGTTTGCGTATTCAGTTTGTATCGACATATCTGAGGCAGTACAAAAGCTGCACTTCTGAACCTTAGTACTTCCGTAGAAAAGGCCTATCCGCGACTGTCTGCAAAGTTTCGTTGCACAATTCGAATAAATGTGGAAGTTATAAACAAAAAGCGATATCAACTTTAAAACGCGCTAAATTTTGTTGATGTTTTGCGTATTCAGTTTGTATCAAAATATCTCCAGTACTACAAGAGCTGCACTTCTGAAACTTGGTACTTCAGTAGAAACTGTGTCCCCGCGGTTGTCTGCAAAGTTTCGTTGCACAATTCGAATAAATGTGGAAGTTATAAACAAAAGCGATATCAACTTTAAAACGGGCTAAGTTTTGTTGATGTTTTGCGTATTCAGTTTGTATCGACATATCTCCGGCAGTACAAAAGCTGCACTTCTGAAACTTCATACTTCAGTAGAATATGTGTCTCCGTTGTTGTCTGCAAAGTTTCGTTGCACAATTCGAATAAATGTGGAAGTTATAAACAAAAGCGATATCAACTTTAAAACGCGCTAAATTTTGTTGATGTTTTGCGTATTCAGTTTGTATCGACATATCTCCGGCAGTAACAGAAATGCACTTCTGAGACTTGGTACTTCAGTAGAAAATGTGTCTTCGCGACTGTCTGCAAAGTTTCCTTGCACAATTCCAATAAATGTGGAAGTGATAAACAAAAGCGATATCAACTTTAAAACGCGCTAAATTTGTTGATGTTTTGCGTATTCAGTTTGTATCGACATATCTCCGGCTATACAAGAGCTGCACTTCTGAAACTTGGGTCTTCAGTAGAATAGGCCTATCCGCAACTGTCTACAAAGTTTCGTGGCACAATTCGAATAAATGTGGAAGTTATAAACAAAAGCGATATGAACTTTAAAACGCGCTAAATTTTGTTGATGTTTTGCGTATTCAGTTTGTATCGACATATCTCCGGCAGTGCAAAAGCTGCACTTCTGAAACTTGGTACTTCAGTTGAAAAGGCCTATCCGCGACTGTCTGCAGAGTTTCGTTGCCTAATTCGAATAAATGTGGAAGTTATAATCAAAAGCGGTATCAACTTTAAAACACGCTAAATCTTGTTAATGTTTTGCGTATCTAGTTTTATCGACATATCTCCGGCAGTACAAGTCCTGCACTTCTGAAACTTGGTACTTCAGTAGAAAAGGCCTATCCGCGACTATCTGCAAAGTTTCGTTGCACAATTCGAATAAATGTGGAAGTTATAATCAAAAGCTATATCAACTTTAAAACGCACTGAATTTTGTTGATGTTTTGCGTATTCAGTTTGTATCGACATATCTCCGGCAGTACAAGAGCTGCACTTCTGAAACTTGGTACTTCAGTAGAAATGTGTCTCCGCGGTAGTCTGCAAAGTTTCGTAACACAATTCGAATAAATGTGGAAGTTATAAACAAAAGCGATATCAACTTTAAAACGCGCTAAATTTTGTTGATGTTTGCGTATTCAGTTTGTATCGACATATCTGAGGCAGTACAAAAGCTGCACTTCTGAATCGTAGTACTTCCGTAGAAAAGGCCTGTCCGCGACTGTCTGCAAAGTTTCGTTGCACAATTCGAATAAATGTGGAAGTTATAAACAAAAGCGATATCAACTTTAAAACGCGCTAAATTTTGTTGATGTTTTGCGTATTCAGTTTGTATCTAAATATCTCCAGTACTACAAGAGCTGCACTCCTGAAACTTGGTACTTCAGTAGAAACTGTGTCCCCGCGGTTGTCTGCAAAGTTTCGTTGCACAATTCGAATAAATGTGGAAGTTATAAACAAAAGCGATATCAACTTTAAAACGGGCTAAGTTTTGTTGATGTTTTGCGTATTCAGTTTGTATCGACATATCTCCGGCAGTACAAAAGCTGCACTTCTGAAACTTGGTACTTCAGTAGAAAAGGCCTATCCGCGACTGTCTGCAAAGTTTCGTTGCACAATTCGAATAAATGTGGAAGTTATAAACAAAAGCGATATAAACTTTAAAACGCGCTAAATTTTGTTGATGTTTTGCGTATTCAGTTTGTATCGACATATCTCCGGCAGTACAAGAGCTGCACTTCTGAAACTTGGTACTTCAGTAGGAAATGTGTCTCCGCGATTGTCTGCAAAGTTTCGTTGCACAATTTGAATTAATGTTGAAGTTATAAACAAAAGCGATATCAACTTTAAGACGCGCGAAATTTTGTTGATGTTTTACGTATTTAGTTTGTATCCATATATCTCCGGCAGTACAAGAGCTGCACTTCTGAAACTTGGTACTTCAGTAGAAAAGGCCTATCCGCGACTGTCTTCAAAGTTTCACTGCACAATTCGAATAAATGCAGAAGTTATAAACAAAAGCGATATCAACTTCAAAACGCGCTCCATTGTGTGGATGTTTTGCGTATTCAGTTTGTATCGATATATCTCTGGGAGTACAAAAGCTGCACTTCTGAAACTTGGTACTTCAGTAGAAAAGGCCTATCCGCGACTGTCTGCAAAGTTTCGTTGCACAATTCGAATAAATGTGGAAGTTATAAACAACAGCGATATAAACTTTAAAACGCGCGTAATTGTGTTGATGTTTTGCCTATTCAGTTTGTATCGACATATCTCTGGCAGTATAAGAGCTGCACTTCTGAAACTTGGTACTACAGTGGAAAAGGCCTATCCGCGACGGTCTGCAAAGTTTCGTGGCAGAATTCGAATAAATGTGAAAGTTATAAACAAAAGCGATATCAACTTTAAAACGCGCTAAATTTTGTTGATGTTTTGTGTATTCAGTTTGTATCGACATATCTCCGGAAGTACAAAAGCTGCACTTCTGAAACTTGGTACTGCAGTAGAAAAGGCCTATCCGCGACTGTCTGCAAAGTTTCGTTGCACAATTCGAATAAATGTGGAAGTTATAAACAAAAGCGATATCAACTTTAAAACGCGCTAAATTTTGTTGATGTTTTGCGTATTCAGTTTGTATCGACATATCTCCGGCAGTACAAGAGCTGCACTTCTGAGACTTGGTACTTCAGTAGAAAAGGCCTATCCGCCACTGTCTGCAAAGTTTCGTTGCACAATTCCAATAAATGTGGAAGTGATAAACAAAAGCGATATCAACTTTAAAACGCGCTAAATTTTGTTGATGTTTTGCGTATTAAGTTTGTATCGACATATCTCCGGCAGTACAAGAGCTGCACTCCTGAAACTTGGTACTTCAGTAGAAAAGGCCTATCCGCGACTGTCTGCAAAGTTTTGTTGCACAATTCGAATAAATGTGGAAGTTATAAACAAAAGCGATATCAACTTTAAAACGCGCTAAATTTTGTTGATGGGTTGCGTATTCAGTTTGTATCGACATATCTCCGGCAGTGCGTGAGCTGCACTTCTGAAACTTGGTACTTCAGTAGAAAAAGCCCATCCGCGACTGTCTGCAGAGTTTCGTTGCATAATTCGAATAAATGTGGAAGTTATAATACAAAGCGATATCAACTTTAAAACACGCCAAATTTTGTTGATGTTTTGCGTATTCAGTTTGTATCGACATATCTCCGGCAGTACAAGAGCTGCACTTCTGAAACTTCGTACTTCAGTAGAAAATGTGTCTCCGTGGTTGTCTGCAAAGTATCGTAGCACAATTCGAATCAATGTGGAAGTTATAAACAAAAGCGATATCAACTTTAAAACGCGCTAAATTTGGTTGATGTTTTGCGTATTCAGTTTGTATCGACATATCTCCGGCAGTACAAATGATGCACTTCTGAAACTTGGTACTTCAGTAGGAAATGTGTCTCCGCAATTGTCTGCAAAGTTTCGTTGCACAATTCGAATAAATGTGGAAGTTATAAACAAAAGCGATATCAACTTTAAAACGCGCTAAATTTTGTTGATGTTTTGCGTATTCAGTTTGTATCGACATATCCCCGGCAGTACAAATGCTGCACTTCTGAAACTTGGTACTTCAGTAGGAAATGTGTCTCCGCAATTGTCTGCAAAGTTTCGTTGCACAATTCGAATAAATGTGGAAGTTATAAACAAAAGCGATATCAACTTTAAAACGCGCTAAATTTTGTTGATGTTTTGCGTATTCAGTTTGTATCAACATATCTCCGGCAGTACAAAAGCTGCACTTCTGAAACTTGGTACTTCAGTAGAAAAGGCCTATCCGCGACTGTCTGCAAAGTTTCGTTGCACAATTCGAATAAATGTGGAAGTTATAAACAAAAGCGATATAAACTTTAAAACGCGCTAAATTTTGTTGATGTTTTGCGTATTCAGTTTGTATCGACATATCTCCGGCAGTACAAGAGCTGCACTTCTGAAACTTGGTACTTGAGTAGAAAATGTGTCTCCGCGATTGTCTGCAAAGTTTCGTTGCACAATTTGAATTAATGTTGAAGTTATAAACAAAAGCGATATCAACTTTAAGACGCGCGAAATTTTGTTTAGGTTTTACGTATTTAGTTTGTATCCATATATCTCCGGCAGTACAAGAGCTGCACTTCTGAAACTTGGTACTTCAGTAGAAAAGGCCTATCCGCGACTGTCTGCAAAGTTTCACTGCACAATTCGAATAAATGCAGAAGTTATAAACAAAAGCGATATCCACTTCAAAACGCGCTCCATTGTGTTGATGTTTTGCGTATTCAGTTTGTATCGACATATCTCCGGGAGTACAAGAGCTGCACTTCTGAAACTTGGTACTTCAGTAGAAAACGCCTATCCGCCACTGTCTGCAAAGTTTCGTTGCACAATTCGAATCAATGTGGAAGTTATAAACAACAGCGATATAAACTTTAAAACGCGCGTAATTGTGTTGATGTTTTGCGTATTCAGTTTGTATCGACATATCTCCGGCAGTATAAGAACTGCACTTCTGAAACTTGGTACTTCAGTGGAAAAAGCCTATCCGCGACGGTCTGCAAAGTTTCGTGGCAGAATTCGAATAAATGTGGAAGTTATAAACAAAAGCGATATCAACTTTAAAACGCGCTAAATTTTGTTGATGTTTTGTGTATTCAGTTTGTATCGACATATCTCCGGCAGTACAAAAGCTGCACTTCTGAAACTTGGTTCTTCAGTAGAACAGGCCTATCCCCGACTATCTGCAAAGTTTCGTTGCACAATTCGAATAAATGTGGAAGTTATAAACAAAAAGCGATATCAACTTTAAAACGCGCTAAATTTTGTTGATGTTTTGCGTATTCAGTTTGTATCTAAATATCTCCAGTACTACAAGAGCTGCACTTCTGAAACTTGGTACTTCAGTAGAAACTGTGTCCCCGCGGTTGTCTGCAAAGTTTCGTTGCACAATTCGAATAAATGTGGAAGTTATAAACAAAAGCGATATCAACTTTAAAACGGGCTAAGTTTTGTTGATGTTTTGCGTATTCAGTTTGTATCGACATATCTCCGGCAGTACCAAAACCTGCACTTCTGAAACTTGGTACTTCAGTAGAAAAGGCCTATCCGCGACTGTCTGCAAAGTTTCGTTGCACAATTCGAATAAATGTGGAAGTTATAAACAAAAGCGATATCAACTTTAAAACGCGCTAAATTTTGTTGATGTTTTGCGTATTCAGTTTGTATCGACATATCTCCGGCAGTACAAGAGCTGCACTTCTGAAACTTGGTACTTCAGTAGAAACTGTGTCCCCGCGGTTGTCTGCAAAGTTTTGTAACACAATTCGAATACATGTTGAAGTTATAAACAAAAGCGATTCCAACTTTAAAACGCGCTTAATTTTGTTGATGTTTTGCGTATTCAGTTTGTATCGACATATCTCCGGCAGTACAAGAGCTGCAATTCTGAAACTTGGTACTTCAGTAGAAAATGTGTCTCCGCGGTTGTCTGCAAAGTATCGTAGCACAATTCGAATCAATGTGGAAGTTATAAACAAAAGCGATATCAACTTTAAAACGCGCTAAATTTTGTTGATGTTTTGCGTATTCAGTTTGTATCGACATATCTCCGGCAGTACAAGAGCTGCACTTCTGAAACTTGGTACTTCAGTAGGAAATGTGTCTCCGCAATTGTCTGCAAAGTTTCGTTGCACAATTCGAATAAATGTGGAAGTTATAAACAAAAGCGATATCAACTTTAAAACGCGCTAAATTTTGTTGATGTTTTGCGTATTCAGTTTGTATCGACATATCTCCGGCAGTACAAGACTGCACTTCTGAAACTTGGTACTTCAGTAGGAAATGTGTCTCCGCAATTGTCTGCTAAGTTTCGTTGCACAATTCGAATAAATGTGGAAGTTATAAACAAAAGCGATATCAACTTTAAAACGCGCTAAATTTTGTTGATGTTTTGCGTATTCAGTTTGTATCGACATATCTCCGGCAGTAACAGAACTGCACTTCTGAGCCTTGGTACTTCAGTAGAAAATGTGTCTTCGCGACTGTCTGCAAAGTTTCGTTGCACAATTCCAATAAATGTGGAAGTGATAAACAAAAGCGATATCAACTTTAAAACGCGCTAAATTTTGTTGATGTTTTGCGTATTAAGTTTGTATCGACATATCTCCGGCAGTACAAGAGCTGCACTTCTGAGACTTGGTACTTCAGTAGAATAGGCCTATCCGCAAGTGTCTGCAAAGTTTCGTGGCACAATTCGAATAAATGTGGAAGTTATAAACAAAAGCGATATCAACTTTAAAACGCGCTAAATTTTGTTGATGTTTTGCGTATTCAGTTTGTATCGACATATCTCCGGCAGTGCAAGAGCTGCACTTCTGAAACTTGGTACTTCAGTTGAGAAGGCCTATCCGCGACTGTCTGCAGAGTTTCGTTGCACAATTCGAATAAATGTGGAAGTTATAATCAAAAGCGGTATCAACTTTAAAACACGCTAAATCTTGTTAATGTTTTGCGTATCTAGTTTTATCGACATATCTCCGGCAGTACAAGAGCTGCACTTCTGAAACTTGGTACTTCAGTAGAAAAGGCCTATCCGCGACTATCTGCAAAGTTTCGTTGCACAATTCGAATAAATGTGGAAGTTATAATCAAAAGCTATATCAACTTTAAAACGCACTGAATTTTGTTGATGTTTTGCGTATTCAGTTTGTATCGACATATCTCCGGCAGTACAAAAGCTGCACTTCTGAAACTTCGTACTTCAGTAGAAAATGTGTCTCCGCGGTAGTCTGCAAAGTTTCGTAACACGATTCGAATAAATGTGGAAGTTATAAACAAAAGCGATATCAACTTTAAAACGCGCTAAATTTTGTTGATGTTTGCGTATTCAGTTTGTATCGACATATCTGAGGCAGTACAAAAGCTGCACTTCTGAACCTTAGTACTTCCGTAGAAAAGGCCTATCCGCGACTGTCTGCAAAGTTTCGTTGCACAATTCGAATAAATGTGGAAGTTATAAACAAAAGCGATATCAACTGTAAAACGCGCTAAATTTTGTTGATGTTTTGCGTATTCAGTTTGTATCTAAATATCTCCAGTACTACAAGAGCTGCACTTCGGAAACTTGGTACTTCAGTAGAAACTGTGTCCCCGCGGTTGTCTGCAAAGTTTCGTTGCACAATTCGAATAAATGTGGAAGTTATAAACAAAAGCGATATCAACTTTAAAACGGGCTAAGTTTTGTTGATGTTTTGCGTATTCAGTTTGTATCGACATATCTCCGGCAGTACAAAAGCTGCACTTCTGAAACTTGGTACTTCAGTAGAAAAGGCCTATCCGCGACTGTCTGCAAAGTTTCGTTGCACAATTCGAATAAATGTGGAAGTTATAAACAAAAGCGATATCAACTTTAAAACGCGCTAAATTTTGTTGATGGTTTGCGTATTCAGTTTGTATCGACATATCTCCGGCAGTGCGAGAGCTGCACTTCTGAAACTTGGTACTTCAGTAGAAAAAAGCCCATCCGCGACTGTCTGCAGAGTTTCGTTGCACAATTCGAATAAATGTGGAAGTTATAATACAAAGCGATATCAACTTTAAAACGCGCTAAATGTTGTTGATGTTTTGCGTATTCAGTTTGTATCGACATATCTCCGGCAGTACAAATGCTGCACTTCTGAAACTTGGTACTTCAGTAGGAAATGTGTCTCCGCAATTGTCTGCAAAGTTTCGTGGCAGAATTCGAATAAATGTGGAAGTTATAAACAACAGCGATATAAACTTTAAAACGCGCTAAATTTTGTTGATGTTTTGCGTATTAAGTTTGTATCGACATATCTCCGGCAGTACAAGAGCTGCACACCTGAAACTTGGTACTTCAGTAGAAAAGGCCTATCCGCGACTGTCTGCAAAGTTTCGTTGCACAATTCGAATAAATGTGGAAGTTATAAACAAAAGCGATATCAACTTTAAAACGCGCTAAATTTTGTTGATGTTTTGCGTATTCAGTTTGTATCGACATATCTCCGGCAGTACAAGAGCTGCACTTCTGAGACTTGGTACTTCAGTAGAAAATGTGTCTTCGCGACTGTCTGCAAAGTTTCGTTGCACAATTTCAATAAATGTGGAAGTGATAAACAAAAGCGATATCAACTTTAAAACGCGCTAAATTTTGTTGATGTTTTGCGTATTAAGTTTGTATCGACATATCTCCGGCAGTACAAGAGCTGCACTTCTGAGACTTGGTACTTCAGTAGAATAGGCCTATCCGCAACTGTCTGCAAAGTTTCGTGGCACAATTCGAATAAATGTGGAAGTTATAAACAAAAGCGATATCAACTTTAAAACGCGCTAAATTTGTTTGATGTTTTGCGTATTCAGTTTGTATCGACATATCTCCGGCAGTGCAAGAGCTGCACTTCTGAAACTTGGTACTTCAGTTGAAAAGGCCTATCCGCGACTGTCTGCAGAGTTTCGTTGCACAATTCGAATAAATGTGGAAGTTATAATCAAAAGCGGTATCAACTTTAAAACACGCTAAATCTTGTTAATGTTTTGCGTATCTAGTTTTATCGACATATCTCCGGCAGTACTAGAGCTGCACTTCTGAAACTTGGTACTTCAGAAGAAAAGGCCTATCCGCGACTATCTGCAAAGTTTCGTTGCACAATTCGAATAAATGTGGAAGTTATAATCAAAAGCTATATCAACTTTAAAACGCACTGAATTTTTTTGATGTTTTGCGTATTCAGTTTGTATCGAAATATCTCCGGCAGTACAAAAGCTGCACTTCTGAAACTTCGTACTTCAGTAGAAAATGTGTCTCCGCGGTAGTCTGCAAAGTCTCGTAACACAATTCGAATAAATGTGGAAGTTATAAACAAAAGCGATATCAACTTTAAAACGCGCTAAATTTTGTTGATGTTTGCGTATTCAGTTTGTATCGACATATCTGAGGCAGTACAAAAGCTGCACTTCTGAACCTTAGTACTTCCGTAGAAAAGGCCTATCCGCGACTGTCTGCAAAGTTTCGTTGCACAATTCGAATAAATGTGGAAGTTATAAACAAAAGCGATATCAACTTTAAAACGCGCTAAATTTTGTTGATGTTTTGCGTATTCAGTTTGTATCTAAATATCTCCAGTACTACAAGAGCTGCACTTCTGAAACTTGGTACTTCAGTAGAAAATGTGTCCCCGCGGTTGTCTGCAAAGTTTCGTTGCACAATTCGAATAAATGTGGAAGTTATAAACAAAAGCGATATCAACTTTAAAACGGGCTAAGTTTTGTTGATGTTTTGCGTATTCAGTTTGTATCGACATATCTCCGGCAGTACAAAAGCTGCACTTCTGAAACTTGGTACTTCAGTAGAAAAGGCCTATCCGCGACTGTCCGCAAAGTTTCGTTGCACAATTCAAATAAATGTGGAAGTTATAAACAAAAGCGATATAAACTTTAAAACGCGCTAAATTTTGTTGATGTTTTGCGTATTCAGTTTGTATCGACATATCTCCGGCAGTACAAGAGCTGCACTTCTGAAACTTGGTACTTGAGTAGAAAATGTGTCTCCGCGGTTGTCTGCAAAGTTTCGTTGCACAATTTGAATTAATGGTTAAGTTATAAACAAAAGCGATATCAACTTTAAGACGCGCGAAATTTTGTTGATGTTTTACGTATTTAGTTTGTATCCATATACCTCCGGCAGTACAAGAGCTGCACTTCTGAAACTTGGTACTTCAGTAGAAAAGGCCTATCCGCGACTGTCTGCAAAGTTTCACTGCACAATTCGAATAAATGCAGAAGTTATAAACAAAAGCGATATCCACTTCAAAACGCGCTCAATTGTGTGGATGTTTTGCGTATTCAGTTTGTATCGACATATCTCCGGGAGTACAAGAGCTGCACTTCTAAAACTTGGTACTTCAGTAGAAAAGGCCTATCCGCGACTGTCTGCAAAGTTTCGTTGCACAATTCGAATAAATGTGGAAGTTATAAACAACAGCGATATAAACTTTAAAACGCGCTAAATTTTGTTGATGTTTTGCGTATTCAGTTTGTATCGACATATCTCCGGCAGTACAAGAGCTGCACTTCTGAGACTTAGTACTTCAGTAGAAAAGGCCTATCCGCGACTGTCTGCAAAGTTTCGTTGCACAATTCCAATAAATGTGGAAGTGATTAACAAAAGCGATATCAACTTTAAAACGCGCTAAATTTTGTTGATGTTTTGCGATTTAAGTTTGTATCGACATATCTCCGGCAGTACAAGAGCTGCACTCCTGAAACTTGGTACTTCAGTACAAAAGGCCTATCCGCGACTGTCTGCAAAGTTTTGTTGCACAATTCGAATAAATGTGGAAGTTATAAACAAAAGCGATATCAACTTTAAAACGCGCTAAATTTTGTTGATGTTTTGCGTATTCAGTTTGTATCGACATATCTCCGGCAGTACAAGAGCTGCACTTCTGAGACTTGGTACTTCAGTAGAAAATGTGTCTTCGCGACTGTCTGCAAAGTTTCGTTGCACAATTCCAATAAATGTGGAAGTGATAAACAAAAGCGATATCAACTTTAAAACGCGCTTAATTTTGTTGATGTTTTGCGTATTAAGTTTGTATCGACATCTCTCCGGCAGTACAAGAGCTGCACTTCATGAGACTTGGTACTTCAGTAGAATAGGCCTATCCGCAACTGTCTGCAAAGTTTCGTGGCACAATTCGAATAAATGTGGAAGTTATAAACAAAAGCGATATCAACTTTAAAACGCGCTAAATTTTGTTGATGTTTTGCGTATTCAGTTTGTATCGACATATCTCCGGCAGTGCAAGAGCTGCACTTCTGAAACTTGGTACTTCAGTTGAAAAGGCCTATCCGCGACTGTCTGCAGAGTTTCTTTGCACAATTCGAATAAATGTGGAAGTTATAATCAAAAGCGGTATCAACTTTAAAACACGCTAAATCTTGTTAATGTTTTGCGTATCTAGTTTTATCGACATATCTCCTGCAGTACTAGAGCTGCACTTCTGAAACTTGGTACTTCAGTAGAAAAGGCCTATCCGCGACTATCTGCAAAGTTTCGTTGCACAATTCGAATAAATGTGGAAGTTATAATCAAAAGCTATATCAACTTTAAAACGCACTGAATTTTTTTGATGTTTTGCGTATTCAGTTTGTATCGAAATATCTCCGGCAGTACAAAAGCTGCACTTCTGAAACTTCGTACTTCAGTAGAAAATGTGTCTCCGCGGTAGTCTGCAAAGTCTCGTAACACAATTCGAATAAATGTGGAAGTTATAAACAAAAGCGATATCAACTTTAAAACGCGCTAAATTTTGTTGATGTTTGCGTATTCAGTTTGTATCGACATATCTGAGGCAGTACAAAAGCTGCACTTCTGAACCTTAGTACTTCCGTAGAAAAGGCCTATCCGCGACTGTCTGCAAAGTTTCGTTGCACAATTCGAATAAATGTGGAAGTTATAAACAAAAGCGATATCAACTGTTAAACATGCTAAATTTTGTTGATGTTTTGCGTATTCAGTTTGTATCTAAATATCTCCAGTACTACAAGAGCTGCACTTCTGAAACTTGGTACTTCAGTAGAAAATGTGTCCCCGCGGTTGTCTGCAAAGTTTCGTTGCACAATTCGAAAAAATGTGGAAGTTATAAACAAAAGCGATATCAACTTTAAAACGGGCTAAGTTTTGTTGATGTTTTGCGTATTCAGTTTGTATCGACATATCTCCGGCAGTACAAAAGCTGCACTTCTGAAACTTGGTACTTCAGTAGAAAAGGCCTATCCGCGACTGTCCGCAAAGTTTCGTTGCACAATTCAAATAAATGTGGAAGTTATAAACAAAAGCGATATCAACTTTAAAACGCGCTAAATTTTGTTGATGTTTTGCGTATTCAGTTTGTATCGACATATCTCCGGCAGTACAAGAGCTGCACTTCTGAAACTTGGTACTTGAGTAGAAAATGTGTCTCCGCAGTTGTCTGCAAAGTTTCGTTGCACAATTTGAATTAATGGTTAAGTTATAAACAAAAGCGATATCAACTTTAAGACGCGCGAAATTTTGTTGATGTTTTACGTATTTAGTTTGTATCCATATACCTCCGGCAGTACAAGAGCTGCACTTCTGAAACTTGGTACTTCAGTAGAAAAGGCCTATCCTCGACTGTCTGCAAAGTTTCACTGCACAATTCGAATAAATGCAGAAGTTATAAACAAAAGCGATATCCACTTCAAAACGCGCTCAATTGTGTGGATGTTTTGCGTATTCAGTTTGTATCGACATATCTCCGGGAGTACAAGAGCTGCACTTCTGAAACTTGGTACTTCAGTAGAAAAGGCCTATCCGCGACTGTCTGCAAAGTTTCGTTGCACAATTCGAATAAATGTGGAAGTTATAAACAACAGCGATATAAACTTTAAAACGCGCTAAATTTTGTTGATGTTTTGCGTATTCAGTTTGTATCGACATATCTCCGGCAGTACAAGAGCTGCACTTCTGAGACTTAGTACTTCAGTAGAAAAGGCCTATCCGCGACTGTCTGCAAAGTTTCGTTGCACAATTCCAATAAATGTGGAAGTGATTAACAAAAGCGATATCAACTTTAAAACGCGCTAAATTTTGTTGATGTTTTGCGTTTTAAGTTTGTATCGACATATCTCCGGCAGTACAAGAGCTGCACTCCTGAAACTTGGTACCTCAGTAGAAAAGGCCTATCCGCGACTGTCTGCAAAGTTTTGTTGCACAATTCGAATAAATGTGGAAGTTATAAACAAAAGCGATATCAACTTTAAAACGCGCTAAATTTTGTTGATGTTTTGCGTATTCAGTTTGTATCGACATATCTCCGGCAGTACAAGAGCTGCACTTCTGAGACTTGGTACTTCAGTAGAAAATGTGTCTTCGCGACTGTCTGCAAAGTTTCGTTGCACAATTCCAATAAATGTGGAAGTGATAAACAAAAGCGATATCAACTTTAAAACGCGCTTAATTTTGTTGATGTTTTGCGTATTAAGTTTGTATCGACATATCTCCGGCAGTACAAGAGCTGCACTTCTGAGACTTGGTACTTCAGTAGAATAGGCCTATCCGCAACTGTCTGCAAAGTTTCGTGGCACAATTCGAATAAATGTGGAAGTTATAAACAAAAGCGATATCAACTTTAAAACGCGCTAAATTTTGTTGATGTTTTGCGTATTCAGTTTGTATCGACATATCTCCGGCAGTGCAAGAGCTGCACTTCTGAAACTTGGTACTTCAGTTGAAAAGGCCTATCCGCGACTGTCTGCAGAGTTTCGTTGCACAATTCGAATAAATGTGGAAGTTATAATCAAAAGCGGTATCAACTTTAAAACACGCTAAATCTTGTTAATGTTTTGCGTATCTAGTTTTATCGACATATCTCCGGCAGTACTAGAGCTGCACTTCTGAAACTTGGTACTTCAGTAGAAAAGGCCTATCCGCGACTATCTGCAAAGTTTCGTTGCACAATTCGAATAAATGTGGAAGTTATAATCAAAAGCTATATCAACTTTAAAACGCACTGAATTTTTTTGATGTTTTGCGTATTCAGTTTGTATCGAAATATCTCCGGCAGTACAAAAGCTGCACTTCTGAAACTTCGTACTTCAGTAGAAAATGTGTCTCCGCGGTAGTCTGCAAAGTCTCGTAACACAATTCGAATAAATGTGGAAGTTATAAACAAAAGCGATATCAACTTTAAAACGCGCTAAATTTTGTTGATGTTTGCGTATTCAGTTTGTATCGACATATCTGAGGCAGTACAAAAGCTGCACTTCTGAACCTTAGTACTTCCGTAGAAAAGGCCTATCCGCGACTGTCTGCAAAGTTTCGTTGCACAATTCGAATAAATGTGGAAGTTATAAACAAAAGCGATATCAACTTTAAAACGCGCTAAATTTTGTTGATGTTTTGCGTATTCAGTTTGTATCTAAATATCTCCAGTACTACAAGAGCTGCACTTCTGAAACTTGGTACTTCAGTAGAAAATGTGTCCCCGCGGTTGTCTGCAAAGTTTCGTTGCACAATTCGAATAAATGTGGAAGTTATAAACAAAAGCGATATCAACTTTAAAACGGGCTAAGTTTTGTTGATGTTTTGCGTATTCAGTTTGTATCGACATATCTCCGGCAGTACAAAAGCTGCACTTCTGAAACTTGGTACTTCAGTAGAAAAGGCCTATCCGCGACTGTCCGCAAAGTTTCGTTGCACAATTCAAATAAATGTGGAAGTTATAAACAAAAGCGATATAAACTTTAAAACGCGCTAAATTTTGTTGATGTTTTGCGTATTCAGTTTGTATCGACATATCTCCGGCAGTACAAGAGCTGCACTTCTGAAACTTGGTACTTGAGTAGAAAATGTGTCTCCGCGGTTGTCTGCAAAGTTTCGTTGCACAATTTGAATTAATGGTTAAGTTATAACCAAAAGCGATATCAACTTTAAGACGCGCGAAATTTTGTTGATGTTTTACGTATTTAGTTTGTATCCATATACCTCCGGCAGTACAAGAGCTGCACTTCTGAAACTTGGTACTTCAGTAGAAAAGGCCTATCCGCGACTGTCTGCAAAGTTTCACTGCACAATTCGAATAAATGCAGAAGTTATAAACAAAAGCGATATCCACTTCAAAACGCGCTCAATTGTGTGGATGTTTTGCGTATTCAGTTTGTATCGACATATCTCCGGGAGTACAAGAGCTGCACTTCTGAAACTTGGTACTTCAGTAGAAAAGGCCTATCCGCGACTGTCTGCAAAGTTTCGTTGCACAATTCGAATAAATGTGGAAGTTATAAACAAAAGCGATATAAACTTTAAAACGCGCTAAATTTTGTTGATGTTTTGTGTATTCAGTTTGTATCGACATATCTCCGGCAGTACAAAAGCTGCACTTCTGAAACTTGGTACTGCAGTAGAAAAGGCGTATCCGCGACTGTCTGCAAAGTTTCGTTGCACAATTCGAATAAATGTGGAAGTTATAAACAAAAGCGATATCAACTTTAAAACGCGCTAAATTTTGTTGATGTTTTGCGTATTCAGTTTGTATCGACATATCTCCGGCAGTACAAGAGCTGCACTTCTGAGACTTGGTACTTCAGTAGAAAATGCCTATCCGCCACTGTCTGCAAAGTTTCGTTGCACAATTCCAATAAATGTGGAAGTGATAAACAAAAGCGATATCAACTTTAAAACGCGCTAAATTTTGTTGATGTTTTGCGTATTAAGTTTGTATCGACATATCTCCGGCAGTACAAGAGCTGCACTCCTGAAACTTGGTACTTCAGTAGAAAAGTCCTATCCGCGACTGTCTGCAAAGTTTTGTTGCATATCTCGAATAAATGTGGAAGTTATAAACAAAAGCGATATCAACTTTAAAACGCGCTAAATTTTGTTGATGGGTTGCGTATTCAGTTTGTATCGACATATCTCCGGCAGTGCGAGAGCTGCACTTCTGAAACTTGGTACTTCAGTGGAAAAAGCCCATCCGCGACTGTCTGCAGAGTTTCGTTGCACAATTCGAATAAATGTGGAAGTTATAATACAAAGCGATATCAACTTTAAAACACGCCAAATTTTGTTGATGTTTTGCGTATTCAGTTTGTATCGACATATCTCCGGCAGTACAAGAGCTGAACTTCTGAAACTTCGTACTTCAGTAGAAAATGTGTCGCCGCGGTTGTCTGCAAAGTATCGTAGCACAATTCGAATCAATGTGGAAGTTATAAACAAAAGCGATATCAACTTTAAAACGCGCTAAATTTTGTTGATGTTTTGCGTATTCAGTTTGTATCGACATATCTCCGGCAGTACAAATGCTGCACTTCTGAAACTTAGTACTTCAGTAGGAAATGTGTCTCCGCAATTGTCTGCAAAGTTTCGTTGCACAATTCGAATAAATGTGGAAGTTATAAACAAAAGCGATATCAACTTTAAAACGCGCTAAATTTTGTTGATGTTTTGCGTATTCAGTTTGTATCGACATATCTCCGGCAGTACAAATGCTGCATTTCTGAAACTTGGTACTTCAGTAGGAAATGTGTCTCCGCAATTGTCTGCAAAGTTTCGTTGCACAATTCGAATAAATGTGGAAGTTATAAACAAAAGCGATATCAACTTTAAAACGCGCTAAATTTTGTTGATGTTTTGCGTATTCAGTTTGTATCGACATATCTCCGGCAGTACAAAAGCTGCACTTCTGAGACTTGGTACTTCAGTAGAAAATGTGTCTTCGCGACTGTCTGCAAAGTTTCGTTGCATAATTCCAATAAATGTGGAAGTGATAAACAAAAGCGATATCAACTTTAAAACGCGCCAAATTTTGTTGATGTTTTGCGTATTAAGTTTGTATCGACATATCTCCGGCAGTACAAGAGCTGCACTTCTGAAACTTGGTACTTCAGTAGAATATGCCTATCCGCAACTGTCTGCAAAGTTTCGTGGCACAATTCGAATAAATGTGGAAGTTATAAACAAAAGCGATATCAACTTTAAAACGCGCTAAATTTTGTTGATGTTTTGCGTATTCAGTTTGTATCGACATATCTCCGGCAGTGCAAGAGCTGCACTTCTGAAACTTGGTACTTCAGTTGAAAAGGCCTATCCGCGACTGTCTGCAGAGTTTCGTTGCACAATTCGAATAAATGTGGAAGTTATAATCAAAAGCGGTATCAACTTTAAAACACGCTAAATCTTGTTAATGTTTTGCGTATCTAGTTTTATCGACATATCTCCGGCAGTATAAGAGCTGCACTTCTGAAACTTGGTACTTCAGTAGAAAAGGCCTATCCGCGACTATCTGCAAAGTTTCGTTGCACAATTCGAATAAATGTGGAAGTTATAATCAAAAGCTATATCAACTTTAAAACGCACTGAATTTTGTTGATGTTTTGCGTATTCAGTTTGTATCGACATATCTCCGGCAGTACAAAAGCTGCACTTCTGAAACTTGGTACTTCAGTAGAAAATGTGTCTCCGCGGTAGTCTGCAAAGTTTCGTAACACAATTCGAATAAATGTGGAAGTTATAAACATAAGCGATATCAACTTTAAAACGCGCTAAATTTTGTTGATGTTTGCGTATTCAGTTTGTATCGACATATCTGAGGCAGTACAAAAGCTGCACTTCTGAACCTTAGTACTTCCGTAGAAAAGGCCTATCCGCGACTGTCTGCAAAGTTTCGTTGCACAATTCGAATAAATGTGGAAGTTATAAACAAAAGCGATATCAACTTTAAAACGCGCTACATTTTGTTGATTTTTTGCGTATTCAGTTTGTATCTAAATATCTCCAGTACTACAAGAGCTGCACTTCTGAAACTTGGTACTTCAGTAGAAACTGTGTCCCCGCGGTTGTCTGCAAAGTTTCGTTGCACAATTCGAATAAATGTGGAAGTTATAAACAAAAGCGATATCAACTTTAAAACAAGCTAAGTTTTGTTGATGTTTTGCGTATTCAGTTTGTATCGACATATCTCCGGCAGTACAAAAGCTGCACTTCTGAAACTTGGTACTTCAGTAGAAAAGGCCTATCCGCGACTGTCTGCAAAGTTTCGTTGCACAATTCGAATAAATGTGGAAGTTATAAACAAAAGCGATATAAACTTTAAAACGCGCTAAATTTTGTTGATGTTTAGCGTATTCAGTTTGTATCGACATATCTCCGGCAGTACAAGAGCTGCACTTCTGAAACTTGGTACTTGAGTAGAAAAGTTGTCTCCGCGATTGTCTGCAAAGTTTCGTGGCACAATTTGAATTAATGTTGAAGTTATAAACAAAAGCGATATCAACTTTAAGACGCGCGAAATTTTGTTGATGTTTTACGTATTTAGTTTGTATCCATATATCTCCGGCAGTACAAGAGCTGCACTTTTGAAACTTGGTACTTCAGTAGAAAAGGCCTATCCGCGACTGTCTGCAAAGTTTCACTGCACAATTCGAATAAATGCAGAAGTTATAAACAAAAGCGATATCAACTTCAAAACGCGCTCCATTGTGTTGATGTTTTGCGTATTCAGTTTGTATCGACATATCTCCGGGAGTACAAGAGCTGCACTTCTGAAACTTGGTACTTCAGTAGGAAAGGCCTATCCGCGACTGTCTGCAAAGTTTCGTTGCACAATTCGAATAAATGTGGAAGTTATAAACAAAAGCGATATCAACTTTAAAACGCGCTAACTTTTGTTGATGTTTTGCGTATTCAGTTTGTATCGACATATCTCCGGCAGTATAAGAGCTGCACTTCTGAAACTTGGTACTTCAGTGGAAAACGCCTATCCGCGACGGTCTGCAAAGTTTCGTGGCAGAATTCGAATAAATGTGGAAGTTATAAACAAAAGCGATATCAACTTTAAAACGCGCTAAATTTTGTTGATGTTTTGTGTATTCAGTTTGTATCGACATATCTCCGGCAGTACAAAAGCTGCACTTCTGAAACTTGGTACTTCAGTAGAAAAGGCCTATCCGCGACAGTCTGCAAAGTTTCGTTGCACAATTCGAATAAATGTGGAAGTTATAAACAAAAGCGATATCAACTTTAAAACGCGCTAAATTTTGTTGATGTTTTGCGTATTCAGTTTGTATCGACATATCTCCGGCAGTACAAGAGATGCACTTCTGAGACTTGGTACTTCAGTAGAAAAGGCCTATCCGCCACTGTCTGCAAAGTTTCGTTGCACAATTCCAATAAATGTGGAAGTGATAAACAAAAGCGATATCAACTTTAAAACGCGCTAAATTTTGTTGATGTTTTGCGTATTAAGTTTGTATCGACATATCTCCGGCAGTACAAGAGCTGCACTCCTGAAACTTGGTACCTCAGTAGAAAAGGCCTATCCGCGACTGTCTGCAAAGTTTTGTTGCACAATTCGACTAAATGTGGAAGTTATAAACAAAAGCGATATCAACTTTAAAACGCGCTAAATTTTGTTGATGGGTTGCGTATTCAGTTTGTATCGACATATCTCCGGCAGTGCGAGAGCTGCACTTCTGAAACTTGGTACTTCAGTAGAAAAGGTGTCTCAACGGTTGTCTGCAAAGTATCTTAGCACAATTCGAATCAATGTGGAAGTTATAAACAAAAGCGATATCAACTTCAAAACGCGCTCCATTGTGTTGATGTT
Source organism: Sepiola atlantica (assembly GCA_963556195.1). Taxonomy (NCBI): domain Eukaryota; kingdom Metazoa; phylum Mollusca; class Cephalopoda; order Sepiida; family Sepiolidae; genus Sepiola; species Sepiola atlantica. Next base: position 777,925 of record CAUVYP010000567.1, read on the forward strand.
TTGCGTATTCAGTTTGTATCGACATATCTTCGGGAGTACAAGAGCTGCACTTCTGAAACTTGGTACTTCAGTAGAAAAGGCCTATCCGCGACTGTCTGCAAAGTTTCGTTGCACAATTCGAATAAATGTGGAAGTTATAAACAACAGCGATATAAACTTTAAAACGCGCGTAATTGTGTTGATGTTTTGCGTATTCAGTTTGTATCGACATATCTCCGGCAGTATAAGAGCTGCACTTCTGAAACTTAGTACTTCAGTAGAAAAGGCCTATCCGCGACGGTCTGCAAAGTTTCGTGGCAGAATTCGAATAAATGTGGAAGTTATAAACAAAAGCGATATCAACTTTAAAACGCGCTAAATTTTGTTGATGTTTTGCGTATTCAGTTTGTATCGACATATCTCCGGCAGTACAAGAGGGTCACTTCTGAGACTTGGTACTTCAGTAGAAAAGGCCTATCCGCCACTGTCTGCAAAGTTTCGTTGCACATTTCCAATAAATGTGGAAGTGATAAACAAAAGCGATATCAACTTTAAAACGCGCTAAATTTTGTTGATGTTTTGCGTATTAAGTTTGTATCGACATATCTCCGGCAGTACAAGAGCTGCACTCCTGAAACTTGGTACTTCAGTAGAAAAGGCCTATCCGCGACTGTCTGCAAAGTTTTGTTGCACAATTCGAATAAATGTGGAAGTTATAAACAAAAGCGATATCAACTTTAAAACGCGCTAAATTTTGTTGATGGGTTGCGTATTCAGTTTGTATCGACATATCTCCGGCAGTGCGAGAGCTGCACTTCTGAAACTTGGTACTTCAGTAGAAAATGTGTCTCAACGGTTGTCTGCAAAGTATCTTAGCACAATTCGAATCAATGTGGAAGTTATAAACAAAAGCGATATCAACTTTAAAACGCGCTAAATTTTGTTGATGGGTTGCGTATTCAGTTTGTATCGACATATCTCCGGCAGTGCGAGAGCTGCACTTCTGAAACCTGGTACTTCAGTAGAAAAAGCCCATCCGCGACTGTCTGCAGAGTTTCGTTGCACAATTCGAATAAATGTGGAAGTTATAATACAAAGCGATATCAACTTTAAAACACGCTAAATTTTGTTGATGTTTTGCGTATTCAGTTTGTATCGACATATCTCCGGCAGTACAAGAGCTGCACTTCTGAAACTTGGTACTTCAGTAGAAAATGTGTCTCCGCGGTTGTCTGCAAAGTATCGTAGCACAATTCGAATCAATGTGGAAGTTATAAACAAAAGCGATATCAACTTTAAAACGCGCTAAATTTTGTTGATGTTTTGCGTATTCAGTTTGTATCGACATATCTCCGGCAGTACAAGAGCTGCACTTCTGAGACTTGGTACTTCAGTAGAAAATGTGTCTTCGCGACTGTCTGCAAAGTTTCGTTGCACAATTCGAATAAATGTGGAAGTGATAAACAAAAGCGATATCAACTTTAAAACGCGCTAAATTTTGTTGATTTTTTGCGTATTAAGTTTGTATCGACATATCTCCGGCAGTACAAGAGCTGCACTTCTGAAACTTGGTACTTCAGTAGAAAAGGCCTATCCGCAACTTTCTGCAAAGTTTCGTGGCACAATTCGAATAAATGTGGAAGTTATAAACAAAAGCGATATCAACTTTAAAACGCGCTAAATTTTGTTGATGTTTTGCGTATTCAGTTTGTATCGACATATCTCCGGCAGTGCAAGAGCTGCACTTCTGAAACTTGGTACTTCAGTAGATAAGGCCTATCCGCCACTATCTGCAAAGTTTCATTGCACAATTCGAATAAATGTGGAAGTTATAATCAAAAGCTATATCAACTTTAAAACGCACTGAATTTTGTTGATGTTTTGCGTATTCAGTTTGTATCGACATATCTCCGGCAGTACAAAAGCTGCACTTCTGAAACTTCGTACTTCAGTAGAAAATGTGTCTCCGCGGTAGTCTGGAAAGTTTCGTAACACAATTCGAATAAATGTGGAAGTTATAAACAAAAGCGATATCAACTTTAAAACGCGCTAAATTTTGTTGATGTTTTGCGTATTCAGTTTGTATCGACATATCTCCGGCAGTACAAGAGCTGCACTCCTGAAACTTGGTACTTCAGTAGAAAAGGCCTATCCGCGACTGTCTGCAAAGTTTTGTTGCACAATTCGAATAAATGTGGAAGTTATAAACAAAAGCGATATCAACTTTAAAACGCGCTAAATTTTGTTGATGGGTTGCGTATTCAGTTTGTATCGACATATCTCCGGCAGTGCGAGAGCTGCACTTCTGAAACTTGGTACTTCAGTAGAAAATGTGTCTCAACGGTTGTCTGCAAAGTATCTTAGCACAATTCGAATCAATGTGGAAGTTATAAACAAAAGCGATATCAACTTTAAAACGCGCTAAATTTTGTTGATGGGTTGCGTATTCAGTTTGTATCGACATATCTCCGGCAGTGCGAGAGCTGCACTTCTGAAACCTGGTACTTCAGTAGAAAAAGCCCATCCGCGACTGTCTGCAGAGGATCGTTGCACAATTCGAATAAATGTGGAAGTTATAATACAAAGCGATATCAACTTTAAAACACGCTAAATTTTGTTGATGTTTTGCGTATTCAGTTTGTATCGACATATCTCCGGCAGTACAAGAGCTGCACTTCTGAAACTTGGTACTTCAGTAGAAAATGTGTCTCCGCGGTTGTCTGCAAAGTATCGTAGCACAATTCGAATCAATGTGGAAGTTATAAACAAAAGCGATATCAACTTTAAAACGCGCTAAATTTTGTTGATGTTTTGCGTATTCAGTTTGTATCGACATATCTCCGGCAGTACAAGAGCTGCACTTCTGAGACTTGGTACTTCAGTAGAAAATGTGTCTTCGCGACTGTCTGCAAAGTTTCGTTGCACAATTCGAATAAATGTGGAAGTGATAAACAAAAGCGATATCAACTTTAAAACGCGCTAAATTTTGTTGATTTTTTGCGTATTAAGTTTGTATCGACATATCTCCGGCAGTACAAGAGCTGCACTTCTGAAACTTGGTACTTCAGTAGAAAAGGCCTATCCGCAACTTTCTGCAAAGTTTCGTGGCACAATTCGAATAAATGTGGAAGTTATAAACAAAAGCGATATCAACTTTAAAACGCGCTAAATTTTGTTGATGTTTTGCGTATTCAGTTTGTATCGACATATCTCCGGCAGTGCAAGAGCTGCACTTCTGAAACTTGGTACTTCAGTAGATAAGGCCTATCCGCCACTATCTGCAAAGTTTCGTTGCACAATTCGAATAAATGTGGAAGTTATAATCAAAAGCTATATCAACTTTAAAACGCACTGAATTTTGTTGATGTTTTGCGTATTCAGTTTGTATCGACATATCTCCGGCAGTACAAAAGCTGCACTTCTGAAACTTCGTACTTCAGTAGAAAATGTGTCTCCGCGGTAGTCTGGAAAGTTTCGTAACACAATTCGAATAAATGTGGAAGTTATAAACAAAAGCGATATCAACTTTAAAACGCGCTAAATTTTGTTGATGTTTGCGTATTCAGTTTGTATCGACATATCTGAGGCAGTACAAAAGCTGCACTTCTGAACCTTAGTACTTCCGTAGAAAAGGCCTATCCGCGACTGTCTGCAAAGTTTCGTTGCACAATTCGAATAAATGTGGAAGTTATAAACAAAAGCGATATCAACTTTACAACGCGCTAAATTTTGTTGATGTTTTGCGTATTCAGTTTGTATCTAAATATCTCCAGTACTACAAGAGCTGCACTTCTGAAACTTGGTACTTCAGTAGAAACTGTGTCCCCGCGGTTGTCTGCAAAGTTTCGTTGCACAATTCGAATAAATGTGGAAGTTATAAACAAAAGCGATATCAACTTTAAAACGGGCTAAGTTTTGTTGATGTTTTGCGTATTCAGTTTGTATCGACATATCTCCGGCAGTACAAAAGCTGCACTTCTGAAACTTGGTACTTCAGTAGAAAAGGCCTATCCGCGACTGTCTGCAAAGTTTCGTTGCACAATTCGAATAAATGTGGAAGTTATAAACAAAAGCGATATAAACTTTAAAACGTGCGAAATTTTGTTGATGTTTTGCGTATTCAGTTTGTATCGACATATCTCCGGCAGTACAAGAGCTGCACTTCTGAAACTTGGTACTTGAGTAGAAAATGTTTCTCCGCGATTGTCTGCAAAGTTTCGTTGCACAATTTGAATTAATGTTGAAGTTATAAACAAAAGCGATATCAACTTTAAGACGCGCGAAATTTTGTTGATGTTTTACGTATTTAGTTTGTATCCATATATCTCCGGCAGTACAAGAGCTGCACTTCTGAAACTTGGTACTTCAGTAGAAAAGGCCTATCCGCGACTGTCTGCAAAGTTTCACTGCACAATTCGAATAAATGCAGAAGTTATAAACAAAAGCGATATCCACTTCAAAACGCGCTCCATTGTGTTGATGTTTTGCGTATTCAGTTTGTATCGACATATCTCCGGGAGTACAAGAGCTGCACTTCTGAAACTTGGTACTTCAGTAGAAAAGGCCTATTTGCGACTGTCTGCAAAGTTTCGTTGCACAATTCGAATAAATGTGGAAGTTATAAACAACAGCGGTATAAACTTTAAAACGCGCGTAATTGTGTTGATGTTTTGCGTATTCAGTTTGTATCGACATATCTCCGGCAGTATAAGAGCTGCACTTCTGAAACTTAGTACTTCAGTAGAAAAGGCCTATCCGCGACGGTCTGCAAAGTTTCGTGGCAGAATTCGAATAAATGTGGAAGTTATAAACAAAAGCGATATCAACTTTAAAACGCGCTAAATTTTGTTGATGTTTTGCGTATTCAGTTTGTATCGACATATCTCCGGCAGTACAAGAGCTGCACTTCTGAGACTTGGTACTTCAGTAGAAAAGGCCTATCCGCCACTGTCTGCAAAGTTTCGTTGCACATTTCCAATAAATGTGGAAGTGATAAACAAAAGCGATATCAACTTTAAAACGCGCTAAATTTTGTTGATGTTTTGCGTATTAAGTTTGTATCGACATATCTCCGGCAGTACAAGAGCTGCACTCCTGAAACTTGGTACTTCAGTAGAAAAGGCCTATCCGCGACTGTCTGCAAAGTTTTGTTGCACAATTCGAATAAATGTGGAAGTTATAAACAAAAGCGATATCAACTTTAAAACGCGCTAAATTTTGTTGATGGGTTGCGTATTCAGTTTGTATCGACATATCTCCGGCAGTGCGAGAGCTGCACTTCTGAAACTTGGTACTTCAGTAGAAAATGTGTCTCAACGGTTGTCTGCAAAGTATCTTAGCACAATTCGAATCAATGTGGAAGTTATAAACAAAAGCGATATCAACTTTAAAACGCGCTAAATTTTGTTGATGGGTTGCGTATTCAGTTTGTATCGACATATCTCCGGCAGTGCGAGAGCTGCACTTCTGAAACCTGGTACTTCAGTAGAAAAAGCCCATCCGCGACTGTCTGCAGAGTTTCGTTGCACAATTCGAATAAATGTGGAAGTTATAATACAAAGCGATATCAACTTTAAAACACGCTAAATTTTGTTGATGTTTTGCGTATTCAGTTTGTATCGACATATCTCCGGCAGTACAAGAGCTGCACTTCTGAAACTTGGTACTTCAGTAGAAAATGTGTCTCCGCGGTTGTCTGCAAAGTATCGTAGCACAATTCGAATCAATGTGGAAGTTATAAACAAAAGCGATATCAACTTTAAAACGCGCTAAATTTTGTTGATGTTTTGCGTATTCAGTTTGTATCGACATATCTCCGGCAGTACAAGAGCTGCACTTCTGAGACTTGGTACTTCAGTAGAAAATCTGTCTTCGCGACTGTCTGCAAAGTTTCGTTGCACAATTCGAATAAATGTGGAAGTGATAAACAAAAGCGATATCAACTTTAAAACGCGCTAAATTTTGTTGATGTTTTGCGTATTCAGTTTGTATCGACATATCTCCGGCAGTGCAAGAGCTGCACTTCTGAAACTTGGTACTTCAGTAGATAAGGCCTATCCGCGACTATCTGCAAAGTTTCGTTGCACAATTAGAATAAATGTGGAAGTTATAATCAAAAGCTATATCAACTTTAAAACGCACTGAATTTTGTTGATGTTTTGCGTATTCAGTTGATATCGACATATCTCCGGCAGTACAAAAGCTGCACTTCTGAAACTTCGTACTTCAGTAGAAAATGTGTCTCCGCTGTAGTCTGGAAAGTTTCGTAACACAATTCGAATAAATGTGGAAGTTATAAACAAAAGCGATATCAACTTTAAAACGCGCTAAATTTTGTTGATGTTTGCGTATTCAGTTTGTATCGACATATCTGAGGCAGTACAAAAGCTGCACTTCTGAACCTTAGTACTTCCGTAAAAAAGGCCTATCCGCGACTGTCTGCAAAGTTTCGTTGCACAATTCGAATAAATGTGGAAGTTATAAACAAAAGCGATATCAACTTTAAAACGCGCTAAATTTTGTTGATGTTTTGCGTATTCAGTTTGTATCTAAATATCTCCAGTACTACAAGAGCTGCACTTCTGAAACTTGGTACTTCAGTAGAAACTGTGTCCCCGCGGTTGTCTGCAAAGTTTCGTTGCACAATTCGAATAAATGTGGAAGTTATAAACAAAAGCGATATCAACTTTAAAACGGGCTAAGATTTGTTGATGTTTTGCGTATTCAGTTTGTATCGACATATCTCCGGCAGTACAAAAGCTGCACTTCTGAAACTTGGTACTTCAGTAGAAAAGGCCTATCCGCGACTGTCTGCAAAGTCTCGTTGAACAATTCGAATAAATGTGGAAGTTATAAACAACAGCGATATAAACTTTAAAACGTGCTAAATTTTTTTGATGTTTTGCGTATTCAGTTTGTATCGACATATCTCCGTTAGTACAAGAGCTGAACTTCTGAAACTTGGTACTTGAGTAGAAAATGTGTCTCCGCGATTGTCTGCAAAGTTTCGTTGCACAATTTGAATTAATGTTGAAGTTATAAACAAAAGCGTTATCAACTTTAAGACGCGCGAAATTTTGTTGATGTTTTACGTATTCAGTTTGTATCCATATATCTCCCTCAGTACAAGAGCTGCACTTCTGAAACTTGGTACTTCAGTAGAAAAGGCCAATCCGCAACTGTCTGCAAAGTTTCGTGGCACAATTCGAATAAATGTGGAAGTTATAAACAAAAGCGATATCAACTTTAAAACGCGCTAAATTTTGTTGATGTTTTGCGTATTCAGTTTTTATCGACATATCTCCGGCAGTGCAAGAGCTGCACTTCTGAAACTTGGTACTTCAGTTGAAAAGGCCTATCCGCGACTGTCTGCAGAGTTTCGTTGCACAATTCGAATAAATGTGGAAGTTATAATCAAAAGCGGTATCAACTTTAAAACACGCTAAATCTTGTTAATGTTTTGCGTATCTAGTTTTATCGACATATCTCCGGCAGTACAAGAGCTGCACTTCTGAAACGTGGTACTTCAGTAGAAAAGGCCTATCCGCGACTATCTGCAAAGTTTCGTTGCACAATTCGAATAAATGTGGAAGTTATAATCAAAAGCTATATCAACTTTAAAACGCACTGAATTTTGTTGATGTTTTGCGTATTCAGTTTGTATCGACATATCTCCGGCAGTACAAAAGCTGCACTTCTGAAACTTCGTACTTCAGTAGAAAATGTGTCTCCGCGGTAGTCTGGAAAGTTTCGTAACACAATTCTAATAAATGTGGAAGTTATAAACAAAAGCGATATCAACTTTAAAACGCGCTAAATTTTGTTGATGTTTGCGTATTCAGTTTGTATCGACATATCAGAGGCAGTACAAAAGCTGCACTTCTGAACCTTAGTACTTCCGTAGAAAAGGCCTATCCGCGACTGTCTGCAAAGTTTCGTTGCACAATTCGAATAAATGTGGAAGTTATAAACAAAAGCGATATCAACTTTAAAACGCGCTAAATTTTGTTGATGTTTTGCGTATTCAGTTTGTATCTAAATATCTCCAGTACTACAAGAGCTGCACTTCTGAAACTTGGTACTTCAGTAGAAACTGTGTCCCCGCGGTTGTCTTCAAAGTTTCGTTGCACAATTCGAATAAATGTGGAAGTTATAAACAAAAGCGATATCAACTTTAAAACGGGCTAAGTTTTGTTGATGTTTTGCGTATTCAGTTTGTATCGACATATCTCCGGCAGTACAAAAGCTGCACTTCTGAAACTTGGTACTTCAGTAGAAAAGGCCTATCCGCGACTGTCTGCAAAGTTTCGTGGCACAATTCGAATAAATGTGGAAGTTATAAACAAAAGCGATATAAACTTTAAAACGTGCTAAATTTTGTTGATGTTTTGCGTATTCAGTTTGTATCGACATATCTCCCGCAGTACAAGAGCTGCACTTCTGAAACTTGGTACTTGAGTAGAAAATGTTTCTCCGCGATTGTCTGCAAAGTTTCGTTGCACAATTTGAATTAATGTTGAAGTTATAAACAAAAGCGATATCAACTTTAAGACGCGCGAAATTTTGTTGATGTTTTACGTATTTAGTTTGTATCCATATATCTCCGGCAGTACAAGAGCTGCACTTCTGAAACTTGGTACTTCAGTAGAAAAGGCCTAACCGCGACTGCCTGCAAAGTTTCACTGCACAATTCGAATAAATGCAGAAGTTATAAACAAAAGCGATATCCACTTCAAAACGCGCTCCATTGTGTTGATGTTTTGCGTATTCAGTTTGTATCGACATATCTCCGTTAGTACAAGAGCTGAACTTCTGAAACTTGGTACTTGAGTAGAAAATGTGTCTCCGCGATTGTCTGCAAAGTTTCGTTGCACAATTTGAATTAATGTTGAAGTTATAAACAAAAGCGTTATCAACTTTAAGACGCGCGAAATTTTGTTGATGTTTTACGTATTCAGTTTGTATCCATATATCTCCCTCAGTACAAGAGCTGCACTTCTGAAACTTGGTACTTCAGTAGAAAAGGCCAATCCGCAACTGTCTGCAAAGTTTCGTGGCACAATTCGAATAAATGTGGAAGTTATAAACAAAAGCGATATCAACTTTAAAACGCGCTAAATTTTGTTGATGTTTTGCGTATTCAGTTTTTATCGACATATCTCCGGCAGTGCAAGAGCTGCACTTCTGAAACTTGGTACTTCAGTTGAAAAGGCCTATCCGCGACTGTCTGCAGAGTTTCGTTGCACAATTCGAATAAATGTGGAAGTTATAATCAAAAGCGGTATCAACTTTAAAACACGCTAAATCTTGTTAATGTTTTGCGTATCTAGTTTTATCGACATATCTCCGGCAGTACAAGAGCTGCACTTCTGAAACGTGGTACTTCAGTAGAAAAGGCCTATCCGCGACTATCTGCAAAGTTTCGTTGCACAATTCGAATAAATGTGGAAGTTATAATCAAAAGCTATATCAACTTTAAAACGCACTGAATTTTGTTGATGTTTTGCGTATTCAGTTTGTATCGACATATCTCCGGCAGTACAAAAGCTGCACTTCTGAAACTTCGTACTTCAGTAGAAAATGTGTCTCCGCGGTAGTCTGGAAAGTTTCGTAACACAATTCTAATAAATGTGGAAGTTATAAACAAAAGCGATATCAACTTTAAAACGCGCTAAATTTTGTTGATGTTTGCGTATTCAGTTTGTATCGACATATCAGAGGCAGTACAAAAGCTGCACTTCTGAACCTTAGTACTTCCGTAGAAAAGGCCTATCCGCGACTGTCTGCAAAGTTTCGTTGCACAATTCGAATAAATGTGGAAGTTATAAACAAAAGCGATATCAACTTTAAAACGCGCTAAATTTTGTTGATGTTTTGCGTATTCAGTTTGTATCTAAATATCTCCAGTACTACAAGAGCTGCACTTCTGAAACTTGGTACTTCAGTAGAAACTGTGTCCCCGCGGTTGTCTTCAAAGTTTCGTTGCACAATTCGAATAAATGTGGAAGTTATAAACAAAAGCGATATCAACTTTAAAACGGGCTAAGTTTTGTTGATGTTTTGCGTATTCAGTTTGTATCGACATATCTCCGGCAGTACAAAAGCTGCACTTCTGAAACTTGGTACTTCAGTAGAAAAGGCCTATCCGCGACTGTCTGCAAAGTTTCGTGGCACAATTCGAATAAATGTGGAAGTTATAAACAAAAGCGATATAAACTTTAAAACGTGCTAAATTTTGTTGATGTTTTGCGTATTCAGTTTGTATCGACATATCTCCCGCAGTACAAGAGCTGCACTTCTGAAACTTGGTACTTGAGTAGAAAATGTTTCTCCGCGATTGTCTGCAAAGTTTCGTTGCACAATTTGAATTAATGTTGAAGTTATAAACAAAAGCGATATCAACTTTAAGACGCGCGAAATTTTGTTGATGTTTTACGTATTTAGTTTGTATCCATATATCTCCGGCAGTACAAGAGCTGCACTTCTGAAACTTGGTACTTCAGTAGAAAAGGCCTAACCGCGACTGCCTGCAAAGTTTCACTGCACAATTCGAATAAATGCAGAAGTTATAAACAAAAGCGATATCCACTTCAAAACGCGCTCCATTGTGTTGATGTTTTGCGTATTCAGTTTGTATCGACATATCTCCGGCAGTACAAGAGCTGCACTTCTGAAACTTGGTACTTCAGTAGAAAAGGCCTATCCGCGACTGTCTGCAAAGTTTCGTTGCACAATTCGAATAAATGTGGAAGTTATAAACAACAGCGATATAAACTTTAAAACGCGCGTAATTGTGTTGATGTTTTGCGTATTCAGTTTGTATCGACATATCTCCGGCAGTATAAAAGCCGCACTTCTGAAACTTGGTACTTCAGTAGAAAAGGCCTATCCGCGACGGTCTGCAAAGTTTCGTGGCAGAATTCGAATAAATGTGGAAGTTATAAACAAAAGCGATATCAACTTTAAAACGCGCTACATTTTGTTGATGTTTGCGTATTCAGTTTGTATCGACATATCTCCGGCAGTACAAAAGCTGCACTTCTGAACCTTAGTACTTCCGTAGAAAAGGCCTATCCGCGACTGTCTGCAAAGTTTCGTTGCACAATTCGAATAAATGTGGAAGTTATAAACAAAAGCGATATCAACTTTAAAACGCGCTAAATTTTGTTGATGTTTTGCGTATTCAGTTTGTATCTAAATATCTCCAGTACTACAAGAGCTGCACTTCTGAAACTTGGTACTTCAGTAGAAACTGTGTCCCCGCGGTTGTCTGCAAAGTTTCGTTGCACAATTCGAATAAATGTGGAAGTTATAAACAAAAGCGATATCAACTTTAAAACGGGCTAAGTTTTGTTGATGTTTTGCGTATTCAGTTTGTATCGACATATCTCCGGCAGTACAAAAGCTGCACTTCTGAAACTTGGTACTTCAGTAGAAAAGGCCTATCCGCGACTGTCTGCAAAGTTTCGTTGCACAATTCGAATAAATGTGGAAGTTATAAACAAAAGCGATATAAACTTTAAAACGTGCTAAATTTTGTTGATGTTTTGCGTATTCAGTTTGTATCGACATATCTCCGGCAGTACAAGAGCTGCACTTCTGAAACTTGGTACTTGAGTAGAAAATGTTTCTCCGCGATTGTCTGCAAAGTTTCGTTGCACAATTTGAATTAATGTTGAAGTTATAAACAAAAGCGATATCAACTTTAAGACGCGCGAAATTTTGTTGATGTTTTACGTATTTAGTTTGTATCCATATATCTCCGGCAGTACAAGAGCTGCACTTCTGAAACTTGGTACTTCAGTAGAAAAGGCCTAACCGCGACTGTCTGCAAAGTTTCACTGCACAATTCGAATAAATGCAGAAGTTATAAACAAAAGCGATATCCACTTCAAAACGCGCTCCATTGTGTTGATGTTTTGCGTATTCAGTTTGTATCGACATATCTCCGGGAGTACAAGAGCTGCACTTCTGAAACTTGGTACTTCAGTAGAAAAGGCCTATCCGCGACTGTCTGCAAAGTTTCGTTGCACAATTCGAATAAATGTGGAAGTTATAAACAACAGCGATATAAACTTTAAAACGCGCGTAATTGTGTTGATGTTTTGCGTATTCAGTTTGTATCGACATATCTCCGGCAGTATAAGAGCCGCACTTCTGAAACTTGGTACTTCAGTAGAAAAGGCCTATCCGCGACGGTCTGCAAAGTTTCGTGGCAGAATTCGAATAAATGTGGAAGTTATAAACAAAAGCGATATCAACTTTAAAACGCGCTACATTTTGTTGATGTTTGCGTATTCAGTTTGTATCGACATATCTCCGGCAGTACAAAAGCTGCACTTCTGAAACTTGGTACTTCAGTAGAAAAGGCCTATCCGCGACTGTCTGCAAAGTTTCGTGGTCCAATTCGAATAAATGTGGAAGTTATAAACAAAAGCGATATCAACTTTAAAACGCGCTAAATTTTGTTGATGTTTTGCGTATTCAGTTTGTATCGACATATCTCCGGCAGTACAAGAGCTGCACTTCTGAGACTTAGTACTTCAGTAGAAAAGGCCTATCCGCGACTGTCTGCAAAGTTTCGTTGCACAATTCCAATAAATGTGGAAGTGATAAACAAAAGCGATATCAACTTTAAAACGCGCTAAATTTTGTTGATGTTTTGCGTATTCAGTTTGTATCGACATATCTCCGGCAGTACAAGAGCTGCACTTCTGAGACTTAGTACTTCAGTAGAAAAGGCCTATTCGAGACTGTCTGCAAAGTTTCGTGGCTCAATTCGAATTCATGTGGAAGTTATAAACAACAGCGATATCAACTTTAAAACGCGCTAAATTTTGTTGATGTTTTGCGTATTCAGTTTGTATCGACATATCTCCGGCCGTACAAGAGCTGCACTTCTGAAACTTGGTACTTGAGTAGAAAATGTGTCTCCGCGATTGTCTGCAAAGTTTCGTTGCACAATTCGAATAAATGTGGAAGTTATAAACAAAAGCGATATAAACTTTAAAACGTGCTAAATTTTGTTGATGTTTTGCGTATTCAGTTTGTATCGACATATCTCCGGCAGTACAAGAGCTGCACTTCTGAAACTTGGTACTTGAGTAGAAAATGTTTCTCCGCGATTGTCTGCAAAGTTTCGTTGCACAATTTGAATTAATGTTGAAGTTATAAACAAAAGCGATATCAACTTTAAGACGCGCGAAATTTTGTTGATGTTTTACGTATTTAGTTTGTATCCATATATCTCCGGCAGTACAAGAGCTGCACTTCTGAAACTTGGTACTTCAGTAGAAAAGGCCTATCCGCGACTGTCTGCAAAGTTTCACTGCACAATTCGAATAAATGCAGAAGTTATAAACAAAAGCGATATCCACTTCAAAACGCGCTCCATTGTGTTGATGTTTTGCGTATTCAGTTTGTATCGACATATCTCCGGGAGTACAAGAGCTGCACTTCTGAAACTTGGTACTTCAGTAGAAAAGGCCTATCCGCGACTGTCTGCAAAGTTTCGTTGCACAATTCGAATAAATGTGGAAGTTATAAACAACAGCGATATAAACTTTAAAACGCGCGTAATTGTGTTGATGTTTTGCGTATTCAGTTTGTATCGACATATCTCCGGCAGTATAAGAGCTGCACTTCTGAAACTTGGTACTTCAGTAGAAAAGGCCTATCCGCGACGGTCTGCAAAGTTTCGTGGCAGAATTCGAATAAATGTGGAAGTTATAAAAAAAAGCGATATCAACTTTAAAACGCGCTACATTTTGTTGATGTTTTGTGTATTCAGTTTGTATCGACATATCTCCAGCAGTACAAAAGCTGCACTTCTGAAACTTGGTACTTCAGTAGAAAAGGCCTATCCGCGACTGTCTGCAAAGTTTCGTGGTCCAATTCGAATAAATGTGGAAGTTATAAACAAAAGCGATATCAACTTTAAAACGCGCTAAATTTTGTTGATGTTTTGCGTATTCAGTTTGTATCGACATATCTCCGGCAGTACAAGAGCTGCACTTCTGAGACTTAGTACTTCAGTAGAAAAGGCCTATCCGCGACTGTCTGCAAAGTTTCGTTGCACAATTCCAATAAATGTGGAAGTGATAAACAAAAGCGATATCAACTTTAAAACGCGCTAAATTTTGTTGATGTTTTGCGTATTCAGTTTGTATCGACATATCTCCGGCAGTACAAGAGCTGCACTTCTGAGACTTAGTACTTCAGTAGAAAAGGCCTATTCGAGACTGTCTGCAAAGTTTCGTGGCTCAATTCGAATTCATGTGGAAGTTATAAACAACAGCGATATCAACTTTAAAACGCGCTAAATTTTGTTGATGTTTTGCGTATTCAGTTTGTATCGACATATCTCCGGCCGTACAAGAGCTGCACTTCTGAAACTTGGTACTTGAGTAGAAAATGTGTCTCCGCGATTGTCTGCAAAGTTTCGTTGCACAATTTGAATTAATGTTGAAGTTATAAACAAAAGCGATATCAACTTTAAGACGACCGAAATTTTGTTGATGTTTTACGTATTTAGTTTGTATCCATATATCTCCGGCAGTACAAGAGCTTCACTTCTGAAACTTGGTACTTCAGTAGAAAAGGCCTATCCGCGACTGTCTGCAAAGTTTCACTGCACAATTCGAATAAATGCAGAAGTTATAAACAAAAGCGATATCCACTTCAAAACGCGCTCCATTGTGTTGATGTTTTGCGTATTCAGTTTGTATCGACATATCTCCGGGAGTACAAGAGCTGCACTTCTGAAACTTGGTACTTCAGTAGAAAAGGCCTATCCGCGACTGTCTGCAAAGTTTCGTTGCACAATTCGAATAAATGTGGAAGTTATAAACAACAGCGATATAAACTTTAAAACGCGCGTAATTGTGTTGATGTTTTGCGTATTCAGTTTGTATCGAACTATCTCCGGCAGTATAAGAGCTGCACTTCTGAAACTTGGTACTTCAGTAGAAAAGACCTATCCGCGACGGTCTGCAAAGTTTCGTGGCAGAATTCGAATAAATGTGGAAGTTATAAACAAAAGCGATATCAACTTTAAAACGCGCTAAATTTTGTTGATGTTTTGTGTATTCAGTTTGTATCGACATATCTCCGGCAGTACAAAAGCTGCACTTCTGAAACTTGGTACCTCAGTAGAAAAGGCCTATCCGCGACTGTCTGCAAAGTTTCGTTGCATAATTCGAATAAATGTGGAAGTTATAAACAAAAGCGATATCAACTTTAAAACGCGCTAAATTTTGTTGATGTTTTGCGTATTCAGTTTGTATCGACATATCTCCAGCAGTGCAAGAGCTGCACTTCTGAAACTTGGTACTTCAGTTGAAAAGGCCTATCCGCGACTGTCTGCAGAGTTTCGTTGCACAATTCGAATAAATGTGGAAGTTATAATCAAAAGCGGTATCAACTTTAAAACACGCTAAATCTTGTTAATGTTTTGCGTATCTAGTTTTATCGACATATCTCCGGCAGTACAAGAGCTGCACTTCTGAAACTTGGTACTTCAGTAGAAAAGGCCTATCCGCGACTATCTGCAAAGTTTCGTTGCACAATTCGAATAAATGTGGTAGTTATAATCAAAAGCTATATCAACTTTAAAACGCACTGAATTTTGTTGATGTTTTGCGTATTCAGTTTGTATCGACATATCTCCGGCAGTACAAAAGCTGCACTTCTGAAACTTCGTACTGCAGTAGAAAACGTGTCTTAGCGGTAGTCTGGAAAGTTTCGTAACACAATTCGAATAAATGTGGAAGTTATAAACAAAAGCGATATCAACTTTAAAACGCGCTAAATTTTGTTGATGTTTGCGTATTTAGTTTGTATCGACATATCTGAGGCAGTACAAAAGCTGCACTTCTGAACCTTAGTACTTCCGTAGAAAAGGCCTATCCGCGACTGTCTGCAAAGTTTCGTTGCACAATTCGAATAAATGTGGAAGTTATAAACAAAAGCGATATCAACTTTAAAACGCGCTAAATTTTGTTGATGTTTTGCGTATTCAGTTTGTATCTAAATATCTCCAGTACTACAAGAGCTGCACTTCTGAAACTTGGTACTTCAGTAGAAACTGTGTCCCCGCGGTTGTCTGCAAAGTTTCGTTGCACAATTCGAATTAATGTGGAAGTTATAAACAAAAGCGATATCAACTTTAAAACGCGCTAAATTTTGTTGATGTTTTGCGTATTCAGTTTGTATCTAAATATCTCCAGTACTACAAGAGCTGCACTTCTGAAACTTGGTACTTCAGTAGAAACTGTGTCCCCGCGGTTGTCTGCAAAGTTTCGTTGCACAATTCAAATAAATGTGGAAGTGATAAACAACAGCGATATAAACTTTAAAACGCGCGTAATTGTGTTGATGTTTTGCGTATTCAGTTTGTATCGACATATCTCCGGCAGTATAAGAGCTGCACTTCTGAAACTTGGTACTTCAGTAGAAAAGGCCTATCCGCGACGGTCTGCAAAGTTTCGTGGCAGAATTCGAATAAATGTGGAAGTTATAAACAAAAGCGATATCAACTTTAAAACGCGCTACATTTTGTTGATGTTTTGTGTATTCAGTTTGTATCGACATATCTCCGGCAGTACAAAAGCTGCACTTCTGAAACTTGGTACTTCAGTAGAAAAGGCCTATCCGCGACTGTCTGCAAAGTTTCGTGGTCCAATTCGAATAAATGTGGAAGTTATAAACAAAAGCGATATCAACTTTAAAACGCGCTACATTTTGTTGATGTTTGCGTATTCAGTTTGTATCGACATATCTCCGGCAGTACAAAAGCTGCACTTCTGAACCTTAGTACTTCCGTAGAAAAGGCCTATCCGCGACTGTCTGCAAAGTTTCGTTGCACAATTCGAATAAATGTGGAAGTTATAAACAAAAGCGATATCAACTTTAAAACGCGCTAAATTTTGTTGATGTTTTGCGTATTCAGTTTGTATCGACATATCTCCGGCCGTACAAGAGCTGCACTTCTGAAACTTGGTACTTGAGTAGAAAATGTGTCTCCGCGATTGTCTGCAAAGTTTCGTTGCACAATTTGAATTAATGTTGAAGTTATAAACAAAAGCGATATCAACTTTAAGACGCGCGAAATTTTGTTGATGTTTAACGTATTTTGTTTGTATCCATATATCTCCGGCAGTACAAGAGCTGCACTTCTGAAACTTTGTACTTCAGTAGAAAAGGCCTATCCGCGACTGTCTGCAAAGTTTCGTTGCATAATTCGAATAAATGTGGAAGTTATAAACAAAAGCGATATCAACTTTAAAACGCGCTAAATTTTGTTGATGTTTTGCGTATTCAGTTTGTATCGACATATCTCCGGCAGTACAAGAGCTGCACTTCTGAAACTTGGTACTTCAGTTGAAAAGGCCTATCCGCGACTGTCTGCAGAGTTTCGTTGCACAATTCGAATAAATGTGGAAGTTATAATCAAAAGCGGTATCAACTTTAAAACACGCTAAATCTTGTTAATGTTTTGCGTATCTAGTTTTATCGACATATCTCCGGCAGTACAAGAGCTGCACTTCTGAAACTTGGTCCTTCAGTAGAAAAGGCCTATCCGCGACTATCTGCAAAGTTTCGTTGCACAATTCGAATAAATGTGGAAGTTATAATCAAAAGCTATATCAACTTAAAAACCCACTGAATTTTGTTGATGTTTTGCGTATTCAGTTTGTATCGACATATCTCCGGCAGTACAAAAGCTGCACTTCTGAAACTTCGTACTTCAGTAGAAAACGTGTCTTAGCGGTAGTCTGGAAAGTTTCGTAACACAATTCGAATAAATGTGGAAGTTATAAACAAAAGCGATATCAACTTTAAAACGCGCTAAATTTTGTTGATGTTTGCGTATTTAGTTTGTATCGACATATCTGAGGCAGTACAAAAGCTGCACTTCTGAACCTTAGTACTTCCGTAGAAAAGGCCTATCCGCGACTGTCTGCAAAGTTTCGTTGCACAATTCGAATAAATGTGGAAGTTATAAACAAAAGCGATATCAACTTTAAAACGCGCTAAATTTTGTTGATGTTTTGCGTATTCAGTTTGTATCTAAATATCTCCAGTACTACAAGAGCTGCACTTCTGAAACTTGGTACTTCAGTAGAAACTGTGTCCCCGCGGGACTCTGCAAAGTTTCGTTGCACAATTCGAATTAATGTGGAAGTTATAAACAAAAGCGATATCAACTTTAAAACGGGCTAAGTTTTGTTGATGTTTTGCGTATTCAGTTTGTATCGACATATCTCCGGCAGTACAAAAGCTGCACTTCTGAAACTTGGTACTTCAGTAGAAAAGGCCTATCCGCGACTGTCTGCAAAGTCTCGTTGCACAATTCGAATAAATGTGGAAGTTATAAACAAAAGCGATATAAACTTTAAAACGTGCTAAATTTTTTTGATGTTTTGCGTAGTCAGTTTGTATCGACATATCTCCGGTAGTACAAGAGCTGCACTTCTGAAACTTGGTACTTGAGTAGAAAATGTGTCTCCGCGATTGTCTGCAAAGTTTCGTTGCACAATTTGAATTAATGTTGAAGTTATAAACAAAAGCGATATCAACTTTAAGACGCGCGAAATTTTGTTGATGTTTTACGTATTTAGTTTGTATCCATATATCTCCCTCAGTACAAGAGCTGCACTTCTGAAACTTGGTACTTCAGTAGAAAAGGCCTATCCGCAACTGTCTGCAAAGTTTCGTGGCACAATTCGAATAAATGTGGAAGTTATAAACAAAAGCGATATCAACTTTAAAACGCGCTAAATTTTGTTGATGTTTTGCGTATTCAGTTTTTATAAACATAACTCCGGCAGTGCAAGAGCTGCACTTCTGAAACTTGGTACTTCAGTTTAAAAGGCCTATCCGCGACTGTCTGCAGAGTTTCGTTGCACAATTCGAATAAATGTGGAAGTTATAATAAAAAGCGGTATCAACTTTAAAACACGCTAAATCTTGTTAATGTTTTGCGTATCTAGTTTTATCGACATATCTCCGGCAGTACAAGAGCTGCACTTCTGAAACTTGGTACTTCAGTAGAAAAGGCCTATCCGCGACTGTCTGCAAAGTTTCGTAACACAATTCGAATAAATGTGGAAGTTATAATCAAAAGCTATATCAACTTTAAAACGCACTGAATTTTGTTGATGTTTTGCGTATTCAGTTTGTATCGACATATCTCCGGCAGTACAAAAGCTGCACTTCTGAAACTTCGTACTTCAGTATGAAATGTGTCTCCGCGGTAGTCTGGAAAGTTTCGTAACACAATTCGAATAAATGTGGAAGTTATAAACAAAAGCGATATCAACTTTAAAACGCGCTACATTTTGTTGATGTTTGCGTATTCAGTTTGTATCGACATATCTGAGGCAGTACAAAAGCTGCACTTCTGAACCTTAGTACTTCCGTAGAAAAGGCCTATCCGCGACTGTCTGCAAAGTTTCGTTGCACAATTCGAATAAATGTGGAAGTTATAAACAAAAGCGATATCAACTTTAAAACGCGCTAAATTTTGTTGATGTTTTGCGTATTCAGTTTGTATCTAAATATCTCCAGTACTACAAGAGCTGCACTTCTGAAACTTGGTACTTCAGTAGAAACTGTGTCCCCGCGGTTGTCTGCAAAGTTTCGTTGCACAATTCGAATAAATGTGGAAGTTATAAACAAAAGCGATATCAACTTTAAAACGGGCTAAGTTTTGTTGATGTTTTGCGTATTCAGTTTGTATCGACATATCTCCGGCAGTACAAAAGCTGCACTTCTGAAACTTGGTACTTCAGTAGAAAAGGCCTATCCGCGATTGTCTGCAAAGTTTCGTTGCACAATTCGAATAAATGTGGAAGTTATAAACAAAAGCGATATAAACTTTAAAACGTGCTAAATTTTGTTGATGTATTTCGTATTCAGTTTGTATCGACATATCTCCGGCAGTACAAGAGCTGCACTTCTGAAACTTGGTACTTGAGTAGAAAATGTGTCTCCGCGATTGTCTGCAAAGTTTCGTTGCACAATTTGAATTAATGTTGAAGTTATAAACAAAAGCGATATCAACTTTAAGACGCGCGAAATTTTGTTGATGTTTTACGTATTTAGTTTGTATCCATATATCTCCGGCAGTACAAGAGCTGCACTTCTGAAACTTGGTACTTCAGTAGAAAAGGCCTATCCGCGACTGTCTGACCGGTTTCACTGCACAATTCGAATAAATGCAGAAGTTATAAACAAAAGCGATATCCACTTCAAAACGCGCTCCATTGTGTTGATGTTTTGCGTATTCAGTTTGTATCGACATATCTCCGGGAGTACAAGAGCTGCACTTCTGAAACTTTGTACTTCAGTAGAAAAGGCCTATCCGCGACTGTCTGCAAAGTTTCGTTGCACAATTCGAATAAATGTGGAAGTTATAAACAACAGCGATATAAACTTTAAAACGCGCGTAATTGTGTTGATGTTTTGCGTATTCAGTTTGTATCGACATATCTCCGGCAGTATAAGAGCTGCACTTCTGAAACTTGGTACTTCAGTAGAAAAGGCCTATCCGCGACGGTCTGCAAAGTTTCGTGGCAGAATTCGAATAAATGTGGAAGTTATAAACAAAAGCGATATCAACTTTAAAACGCGCTACATTTTGTTGATGTTTTGTGTATTCAGTTTGTATCGACATATCTCCGGCAGTACAAAAGCTGCACTTCTGAAACTTGGTACTTCAGTAGAAAAGGCCTATCCGCGACTGTCTGCAAAGTTTCGTGGTCCAATTCGAATAAATGTGGAAGTTATAAACAAAAGCGATATCAACTTTAAAACGCGCTAAATTTTGTTGATGTTTTGCGTATTCAGTTTGTATCGACATATCTCCGGCAGTACAAAAGCTGCACTTCTGAGACTTAGTACTTCAGTAGAAAAGGCCTATCCGCGACTGTCTGCAAAGTTTCGTTGCACAATTCCAATAAATGTGGAAGTGATAAACAAAAGCGATATCAACTTTAAAACGCGCTAAATTTTGTTGATGTTTTGTGTTTTAAGTTTGTATCGACATATCTCCGGCAGTACAAGAGCTGCACTCCTTAAACTTGGTACTTCAGTAGAAATAGCCTATCCGCAACTGTCTGCAAAGTTTCGTGGCACAATTCGAATTCATGTGGAAGTTATAAACAACAGCGATATCAACTTTAAAACGCGCTAAATTTTGTTGATGTTTTGCGTATTCAGTTTGTATCGACATATCTCCGGCCGTACAAGAGCTGCACTTCTGAAACTTGGTACTTGAGTAGAAAATGTGTCTCCGCGATTGTCTGCAAAGTTTCGTTGCACAATTTGAATTAATGTTGAAGTTATAAACAAAAGCGATATCAACTTTAAGACGCGCGAAATTTTGTTGATGTTTTACGTATTTAGTTTGTATCCATATATCTCCGGCAGTACAAGAGCTGCACTTCTGAAACTTGGTACTTCAGTAGAAAAGGCCTATCCGCGACTGTCTGCAAAGTTTCACTGCACAATTCGAATAAATGCAGAAGTTATAAACAAAAGCGATATCCACTTCAAAACGCGCTCAATGTGTTGATGTTTTGCGTATTCAGTTTGTATCGACATATCTCCGGGAGTACAAGAGCTGCACTTCTGAAACTTGGTACTTCAGTAGAAAAGGCCTATCCGCGACTGTCTGCAAAGTTTCGTTGCACAATTCGAATAAATGTGGAAGTTATAAACAACAGCGATATAAACTTTAAAACGCGCGTAATTGTGTTGATGTTTTGCGTATTCAGTTTGTATCGACATATCTCCGGCAGTATGAGAGCTGCACTTCTGAAACTTGGTACTTCAGTAGAAAAGGCCTATCCGCGACGGTCTGCAAAGTTTCGTGGCAGAATTCGAATAAATGTGGAAGTTATAAACAAAAGCGATATCAACTTTAAAACGCGCTAAATTTTGTTGATGTTTTGCGTATTCAGTTTGTATCGACATATCTCCGGCAGTACAAGAGCTGCACTTCTGAGACTTAGTACTTCAGTAGAAAATGCCTATCCGCGACTGTCTGCAAAGTTTCGTTGCACAATTCCAATAAATGTGGAAGTGATTAACAAAAGCGATATCAACTTTAAAACGCGCTAAATTTTGTTGATGTTTTGCGTTTTAAGTTTGTATCGACATATCTCCGGCAGTACAAGAGCTGCACTCCTGAAACTTGGTACTTCAGTAGAAATAGCCTATCCGCAACTGTCTGCAAAGTTTCGTGGTACAATTCGAATTCATGTAGAAGTTATAAACAACAGCGATATCAACTTTAAAACGCGCTAAATTTTGTTGATGTTTTGCGTATTCAGTTTGTATCGACATATCTCCGGCCGTACAAGAGCTGCACTTCTGAGACTTGGTACTTCAGTAGATAAGGCCTATCCGCGACTGTCTGCAAAGTTTCGTTGCACAATTCGAATAAATGTGGAAGTTATAAACAAAAGCGATATCAACTTTAAAACGCGCTAAATTTTGTTGATGTTTTGCGTATAAAGTTTGTATCGACATATCTCCGGCCGTACAAGAGCTGCACTTCTGAGACTTGGTACTTCAGTAGAAAAGGCCTATCCGCGACTGTCTGCAAAGTTTCACTGCACAATTCGAATAAATGTGGAAGTTATAAACAAAAGCGATATCAACTTTAAAACGCGCTAAATTTTGTTGATGTTTTGCGTATTCAGTTTGTATCGACATATCTCCGGCAGTAAAAAAAATTGCACTTCTGAAACTTGGTACTTGAGTAGAAAATGTGTCTCCGCGATTGTCTGGAAAGTTTCGTTGCACAATTCGAATAAATGTGGAAGTTATAAACAAAAGCGATATCAACTTTAAAACGCGCTAAATTTTGTTGATGTTTTTTGTATTCAGTTTGTATCGACATATCTCCGGCAGTACAAAAGCTGCACTTCTGAAACCTGGTACTTCAGTAGAAAAGGCCTATCCGCGACTGTCTGCAAAGTTTCGTTGCACAATTCGAATAAATGTGGAAGTTATAAACAAAAGCGATATCACTTTTAAAACGCGCTAAATTTTGTTGATGTATTTCGTATTCAGTTTGTATCGACATATCTCCGGCAGTACAAGAGCTGCACTTCTGAAACTTGGTACTTGAGTAGAAAATGTGTCTCCGCGATTGTCTGCAAAGTTTCGTTGCACAATTTGAATTAATGTTGAAGTTATAAACAAAAGCGATATCAACTTTAAGACGCGCGAAATTTTGTTGATGTTTTACGTATTTAGTTTGTATCCATATATCTCCGGCAGTACAAGAGCTGCACTTCTGAAACTTGGTACTTCAGTAGAAAAGGCCTATCCGCGACTGTCTGACAGGTTTCACTGCACAATTCGAATAAATGCAGAAGTTATAAACAAAAGCGATATCCACTTCAAAACGCGCTCCATTGTGTTGATGTTTTGCGTATTCAGTTTGTATCGACATATCTCCGGGAGTACAAGAGCTGCACTTCTGAAACTTTGTACTTCAGTAGAAAAGGCCTATCCGCGACTGTCTGCAAAGTTTCGTTGCACAATTCGAATAAATGTGGAAGTTATAAACAACAGCGATATAAACTTTAAAACGCGCGTAATTGTGTTAATGTTTTGCGTATTCAGTTTGTATCGACATATCTCCGGCAGTATAAGAGCTGCACTTCTGAAACTTGGTACTTCAGTAGAAAAGGCCTATCCGCGACGGTCTGCAAAGTTTCGTGGCAGAATTCGAATAAATGTGGAAGTTATAAACAAAAGCGATATCAACTTTAAAACGCGCTACATTTTGTTGATGTTTTGTGTATTCAGTTTGTATCGACATATCTCCGGCAGTACAAAAGCTGCACTTCTGAAACTTGGTACTTCAGTAGAAAAAGCCTATCCGCGACTGTCTGCAAAGTTTCGTGGTCCAATTCGAATAAATGTGGAAGTTATAAACAAAAGCGATATCAACTTTAAAACGCGCTAAATTTTGTTGATGTTTTGCGTATTCAGTTTGTATCGACATATCTCCGGCAGTACAAAAGCTGCACTTCTGAGACTTAGTACTTCAGTAGAAAAGGCCTATCCGCGACTGTCTGCAAAGTTTCGTTGCACAATTCGAATAAATGTGGAAGTGATAAACAAAAGCGATATCAACTTTAAAACGCGCTAAATTTTGTTGATGTTTTGCGTTTTAAGTTTGTATCGACATATCTCCGGCAGTACAAGAGCTGCACTCCTATAACTTGGTACTTCAGTAGAAATAGCCTATCCGCAACTGTCTGCAAAGTTTCGTGGCACAATTCGAATTCATGTGGAAGTTATAAACAACAGCGATATCAACTTTAAAACGCGCTAAATTTTGTTGATGTTTTGCGTATTCAGTTTGTATCGACATATCTCCGGCCGTACAAGAGCTGCACTTCTGAAACTTGGTACTTGAGTAGAAAATGTGTCTCCGCGATTGTCTGCAAAGTTTCGTTGCACAATTTGAATTAATGTTGAAGTTATAAACAAAAGCGATATCAACTTTAAGACGCGCGAAATTTTGTTGATGTTTTACGTATTTAGTTTGTATCCATATATCTCCGGCAGTACAAGAGCTGCACTTCTTAAACTTGGTACTTCAGTAGAAAAGGCCTATCCGCGACTGTCTGCAAAGTTTCACTGCACAATTCGAATAAATGCAGAAGTTATAAACAAAAGCGATATCCACTTCAAAACGCGCTCAATGTGTTGATGTTTTGCGTATTCAGTTTGTATCGACATATCTCCGGGAGTACAAGAGCTGCACTTCTGAAACTTGGTACTTCAGTAGAAAAGGCCTATCCGCGACTGTCTGCAAAGTTTCGTTGCACAATTCGAATAAATGTGGAAGTTATAAACAACAGCGATATAAACTTTAAAACGCGCGTAATTGTGTTGATGTTTTGCGTATTCAGTTTGTATCGACATATCTCCGGCAGTATGAGAGCTGCACTTCTGAAACTTGGTACTTCAGTAGAAAAGGCCTATCCGCGACGGTCTGCAAAGTTTCGTGGCAGAATTCGAATAAATGTGGAAGTTATAAACAAAAGCGATATCAACTTTAAAACGCGCTAAATTTTGTTGATGTTTTGTGTATTCAGTTTGTATCGACATATCTCCGGCAGTACAAAAGCTGCACTTCTGAAACTTGGTACTTCAGTAGAAAAGGCCTATCCGCGACTGTCTGCAAAGTTTCGTGGCACAATTCGAATAAATGTGGAAGTTATAAACAAAAGCGATATCAACTTTAAAACGCGCTAAATTTTGTTGATGTTTTGCGTATTCAGTTTGTATCGACATATCTCCGGCAGTACAAGAGCTGCACTTCTGAGACTTAGTACTTCAGTAGAAAAGGCCTATCCGCGACTGTCTGCAAAGTTTCGTTGCACAATTCCAATAAATGTGGAAGTGATTAACAAAAGCGATATCAACTTTAAAACGCGCTAAATTTTGTTGATGTTTTGCGTTTTAAGTTTGTATCGACATATCTCCGGCAGTACAAGAGCTGCACTCCTGAAACTTGGTACTTCAGTAGAAATAGCCTATCCGCAACTGTCTGCAAAGTTTCGTGGTACAATTCGAATTCATGTAGAAGTTATAAACAACAGCGATATCAACTTTAAAACGCGCTAAATTTTGTTGATGTTTTGCGTATTCAGTTTGTATCGACATATCTCCGGCCGTACAAGAGCTGCACTTCTGAGACTTGGTACTTCAGTAGATAAGGCCTATCCGCGACTGTCTGCAAAGTTTCGTTGCACAATTCGAATAAATGTGGAAGTTATAAACAAAAGCGATATCAACTTTAAAACGCGCTAAATTTTGTTGATGTTTTGCGTATAAAGTTTGTATCGACATATCTCCGGCCGTACAAGAGCTGCACTTCTGAGACTTGGTACTTCAGTAGAAAAGGCCTATCCGCGACTGTCTGCAAAGTTTCACTGCACAATTCGAATAAATGTGGAAGTTATAAACAAAAGCGATATCAACTTTAAAACGCGCTAAATTTTGTTGATGTTTTGCGTATTCAGTTTCTATCGACATATCTCCGGCAGTAAAAAAAATTGCACTACTGAAACTTGGTACTTGAGTAGAAAATGTGTCTCCGCGATTGTCTGGAAAGTTTCGTTGCACAATTCGAATAAATGTGGAAGTTATAAACAAAAGCGATATCAACTTTAAAACGCGCTAAATTTTGTTGATGTTTTTTGTATTCAGTTTGTATCGACATATCTCCAGCAGTACAAAAGCTGCACTTCTGAAACCTGGTACTTCAGTAGAAAAGGCCTATCCGCGACTGTCTGCAAAGTTTCGTTGCACAATTCGAATAAATGTGGAAGTTATAAACAAAAGCGATATCAACTTTAAAACGCGCTAAATTTTGTTGATGTTTTGCGTATTCAGTTTGTATCGACATATCTCCGGCAGTACAAGAGCTGCACTTCTGAAACTTGGTACTTCAGTAGAATAGGCCTATCCGCAACTGTCTGCAAAGTTTCGTGGCACAATTCGAATAAATGTGGAAGTTATAAACAAAAGCGATATCAACTTTAAAACGCGCTAAATTTTGTTGATGTTTTGCGTATTCAGTTTGTATCGACATATCTCCGGCAGTGCAAGAGCTGCACTTCTGAAACTTGGTACTTCAGTTGAAAAGGCCTATCCGCGACTGTCTGCAGAGTTTCGTTGCACAATTCGAATAAATGTGGAAGTTATAATCAAAAGCGGTATCAACTTTAAAACACGCTAAATCTTGTTAATGTTTTGGGTATCTAGTTTTATCGACATATCTCCGGCAGTACAAGAGCTGCACTTCTGAAACTTGGTACTTCAGTAGAAATGGCCTATCCGCGACTGTCTGAAAAGTTTCGTTGCACAATTCGAATAAATGTGGAAGTTATAATCAAAAGCTATATCAACTTTAAAACGCACTTAATTTTGTTGATGTTTTGCGTATTCAGTTTGTATCGACATATCTCCGGCAGTACAAAAACTGCACTTCTGAAACTTCGTACTTCAGTTGAAAATGTGTCTCCGCGGTAGTCTGCAAAGTTTCGTAACACAATTCGAATAAATGTGGAAGTTATAAACAAAAGCGATATCAACTTTAAAACGCGCTAAATTTTGTTGAGGTTTTGCGTATTCAGTTTGTATCGACATATCTGAGGCAGTACAAAAGCTGCACTTCTGTACCTTAGTACTTCTGTAGAAAAGGCCTATCCGCGACTGTCTGCAAAGTTTCGTTGCACAATTCGAATAAATGTGGAAGTTATAAACAAAAGCGATATCAACTTTAAAACGCGCTAAATTTTGTTGATGTTTTGCGTATTCAGTTTGTATCAAAATATCTCCAGTAGTACAAGAGCTGCACTTCTGAAACTTGGTACGTCAGTAGAAAAGGCCTATCCGCGACTGTCTGCAAAGTTTCGTTGCACAATTCGAATAAATGTGGAAGTTATAAACAAAAGCGATATAAACTTTAAAACGCGCTAAATTTTGTTGATGTTTTGCGTATTCAGTTTCTATCGACATATCTCCGGCAGTACAAGAGCTGCACTCCTGAAACTTGGTACTTCAGTAGAAAAGGCCTATCCGCGACTGTCTGCAAAGTTTCGTGGCACAATTCGAATTCATGTGGAAGTTATAAACAACAGCGATATCAACTTTAAAACGCGCTAAATTTTGTTGATGTTTTGCGTATTCAGTTTGTATCGACATATCTCCGGCAGTACAAAAGCTGCACTTCTGAAACTTGGTACTTAAGTAGAAAATGTGTCTCCGCGACTGTCTGCAAAGTTTCGTTGCACAATTCGAATAAATGTGGAAGTTATAAACAAAAGCGATATCAACTTTAAAACGCGCTAAATTTTGTTGATGTTTTGCGTATTCAGTTTGTATCGACATATCTCCGGCAGTACAAGAGCTGCACTTCTGAGACTTCGTACTTCAGTAGAAAAGGCCTATCCGCGACTGTCTGCAAAGTTTCGTTGCACAATTCAAATAAATGTGGAAGTGATAAACAAAAGCGATATCAACTTTAAAACGCGCTAAATTTTGTTGATGTTTTGCGTATTAAGTTTGTATCGACATATCTCCAGCAGTACAAGAGCTGCACTCCTGAAACTTGGTACTTCAGTAGAAAAGGCCTATCCGCATCTGTCTGCAAAGTTTCGTCGCACAATTCGAATTCATGTGGAAGTTATAAACAACAGCGATATCAACTTTAAAACGCGCTAAATTTTGTTGATGTTTTGCGTATTAAGTTTGTATCGACATATCTCCGGCCGTACAAGAGCTGCACTTCTGAGACTTGGTACTTCAGTAGAAAAGGCCTATCCGCGACTGTCTGCAAAGTTTCGTTGCACAATTCGAATAAATGTGGAAGTTATAACCAAAAGCGATATCAACTTTAAAACGCGCTAAATTTTGTTGATGTTTTGCGTATTCAGTTTGTATCGACATATCTCCGGCAGTAAAAAAAGCTGCACTTCTGAAACTTGGTACTTCAGTAGAATAGGCCTATCCGCGACTGTCTGCAAAGTTTCGTTGCACAATTCGAATAAATGTGGAAGTTATAAACAAAAGCGATATAAACTTTAAAACGCGCTAAATTTTGTTGATGTTTTGCGTATTCAGTTTGTATCGACATATCTCCGGCAGTAAAAAGGCTGCACTTCTGAAACTTGGTACTTCAGTAGAAAATGTGTCTCCGCGATTGTCTGGAAAGTTTCGTTGCACAATTCGAATAAATGTGGAAGTTATAAACAAAAGCGATATCAACTTTAAAACGCGCTAAATTTTGTTGATGTTTTTTGTATTCAGTTTGTATCGACATATCTCCGGCAGTACAAAAGCTGCACTTCGGAAACTTGGTACTTCAGTAGAAAAGGCCTATCCGCGACTGTTTGCAAAGTTTCGTTGCACAATTCGAATAAATGTGGAAGTTATAAATAAAAGCGATATCAACTATAAAACGCGCTAAGTTTTGTTCATGTTTTGCGTATTCAGTTTGTATCGACATATCTCCGGCAGTACAAGAGCTGCACTTCTGAGACTTGGTACTTCAGTAGAAAATGTGTCTTCGCGACTGTCTGCAAAGTTTCGTTGCACAATTCGAATAAATGTGGAAGTGATAAACAAAAGCGATATCAACTTTAAAACGCGCTAAATTTTGTTGATGTTTTGCGTATTAAGTTTGTTTCGACATATCTCTGGCAGTACAAGAGCTGCACTTCTGAAACTTGGTACTTCAGTAGAATAGGCCTATCCGCTACTGTCTGCAAAGTTTCGTGGCACAATTCGAATAAATGTGGAAGTTATAAACAAAAGCGATATCAACTTTAAAACGCGCTAAATTTTGTTGATGTTTTGCGTATTAAGTTTGTATCGACATATCTCCGGCCGTACAAGAGCTGCACTTCTGAGACTTGGTACTTCAGTAGAAAAGGCCTATCCGCGACTGTCTGCAGAGTTTCGTTGCACAATTCGAATAAATGTGGAAGTTATAATCAAAAGCGGTATCGACTTTAAAACACGCTAAATCTTGTGAATGTTTTGCGTATCTAGTTTTATCGAAATATCTCCGGCAGTACAACAGCTGCACTTCTGAAACTTGGTACTTCAGTAGAAAAGGCCTATCCGCGACTGTCTGCAAAGTTTCGTTGCACAATTCGAATAAATGTGGAAGTTATAATCAAAAGCTATATCAACTTTAAAACGCACTGAATTTTGTTGATGTTTTGCGTATTCAGTTTGTATCGACATATCTCCGGCAGTACAAAAGCTGCACTTCTGAAACTTCGTACTTCAGTAGAAAATGTGTCTCCGCGGTAGTCTGCAAAGTTTCGTAACACAATTCGAATAAATGTGGAAGTTATAAACAAAAGCGATATCAACTTTAAAACGCGCTACATTTTGTTGATGTTTTGCGTATTCAGTTTGTATCGACATATCTGAGGCAGTACAAAAGCAGCACTTCTGAACCTTAGTACTTCCGTAGAAAAGGCCTATCCGCGACTGTCTGCAAAGTTTCGTTGCACAATTCGAATAAATGTGGAAGTTATAAACAAAAGCGATATCAACTTTAAAACGCGCTAAATTTTGTTGATGTTTTGCGTATTCAGTTTGTATCTAAATATCTCCAGTAGTACAAGAGCTGCACTTCTGAAACTTGGTACTTCAGTAGAAACTGTGTCCCCGCGGTTGTCTGCAAAGTTTCGTTGCACAATTCGAATAAATGTGGAAGTTATAAACAAAAGCGATATCAACTTTAAAACGGGCTAAGTTTTGTTGATGTTTTGCGTATTCAGTTTGTATCGACATATCTCCGGCAGTTCAAAAGCTGCACTTCTGAAACTTAGTACTTCAGTAGAAAAGGCCTATCTGCGACTGTCTGCAAAGTTTCGTTGCACAATTCGAATAAATGTGGAAGTTATAAACAAAAGCGATATAAACTTTAAAACGCGCTAAATTTTGTTGATGTTTTGCGTATTCAGTTTGTATCGACATATCTCCGGCAGTACAAGAGCTGCACTTCTGAAACTTGGTACTTGAGTAGAAACTGTGTCTCCGCGATTGTCTGCAAAGTTTCGTTGCACAATTTGTAATTAATGTATAAGTTATAAACAAAAGCGATATCAACTTTAAGACGCGCGAAACTTTGTTAATGTTTTACGTATTTAGTTTGTATCCATATATCTCCGGCAGTACAAGAGCTGCACTTCTGAACCTTCGTACTTCAGTAAAAAAGGCCTATCCGCGACTGTCTGCAAAGTTTCGTTGCACAATTTGAATAAATGTGGAAGTTATAAACAAAAGCGATATCAACTTTAAAACGCGCTAAATTTTGTTGATGTTTTGCGTATTCAGTTTGTATCGACATATCTCCGGCAGTACAAGAGCTGCACTTCTGAGACTTCGTACTTCAGTAGAAAAGGCCTATCCGCGACTGTCTGCAAAGTTTCGTTGCACAATTCCAATAAATGTGGAAGTGATAAACAAAAGCGATATCAACTTTAAAACGCGCTAAATTTTGTTGATGTTTTGCGTATTAAGTTTGTATCGACATATCTCCAGCAGTACAAGAGCTGCACTCCTGAAACTTGGTACTTCAGTAGAAAAGGCCTATCCGCATCTGTCTGCAAAGTTTCGTCGCACAATTCGAATTCATGTGGAAGTTATAAACAACAGCGATATCAACTTTAAAACGCGCTAAATTTTGTTGATGTTTTGCGTATTAAGTTTGTATCGACATATCTCCGGCCGTACAAGAGCTGCACTTCTGAGACTTGGTACTTCAGTAGAAAAAACCTATCCGCGACTGTCTGCAAAGTTTCGTTGCACAATTCGAATAAATGTGGAAGTTATAACCAAAAGCGATATCAACTTTAAAACGCGCTAAATTTTGTTGATGTTTTGCGTATTCAGTTTGTATCGACATATCTCCGGCAGTAAAAAAAGCTGCACTTCTGAAACTTGGTACTTCAGTAGAATAGGCCTATCCGCGACTGTCTGCAAAGTTTCGTTGCACAATTCGAATAAATGTGGAAGTTATAAACAAAAGCGATATAAACTTTAAAACGCGCTAAATTTTGTTGATGTTTTGCGTATTCAGTTTGTATCGACATATCTCCGGCAGTAAAAAGGCTGCACTTCTGAAACTTGGTACTTCAGTAGAAAATGTGTCTCCGCGATTGTCTGGAAAGTTTCGTTGCACAATTCGAATAAATGTGGAAGTTATAAACAAAAGCGATATCAACTTTAAAACGCGCTAAATTTTGTTGATGTTTTTTGTATTCAGTTTGTATCGACATATCTCCGGCAGTACAAAAGCTGCACTTCGGAAACTTGGTACTTCAGTAGAAAAGGCCTATCCGCGACTGTTTGCAAAGTTTCGTTGCACAATTCGAATAAATGTGGAAGTTATAAATAAAAGCGATATCAACTATAAAACGCGCTAAGTTTTGTTCATATTTTGCGTATTCAGTTTGTATCGACATATCTCCGGCAGTACAAGAGCTGCACTTCTGAGACTTGGTACTTCAGTAGAAAATGTGTCTTCGCGACTGTCTGCAAAGTTTCGTTGCACAATTCGAATAAATGTGGAAGTGATAAACAAAAGCGATATCAACTTTAAAACGCGCTAAATTTTGTTGATGTTTTGCGTATTAAGTTTGTTTCGACATATCTCTGGCAGTACAAGAGCTGCACTTCTGAAACTTGGTACTTCAGTAGAATAGGCCTATCCGCAACTGTCTGCAAAGTTTCGTGGCACAATTCGAATAAATGTGGAAGTTATAAACAAAAGCGATATCAACTTTAAAACGCGCTAAATTTTGTTGATGTTTTGCGTATTAAGTTTGTATCGACATATCTCCGGCCGTACAAGAGCTGCACTTCTGAGACTTGGTACTTCAGTAGAAAAGGCCTATCCGCGACTGTCTGCAGAGTTTCGTTGCACAATTCGAATAAATGTGGAAGTTATAATCAAAAGCGGTATCAACTTTAAAACACGCTAAATCTTGTGAATGTTTTGCGTATCTAGTTTTATCGAAATATCTCCGGCAGTACAACAGCTGCACTTCTGAAACTTGGTACTTCAGTAGAAAAGGCCTATCCGCGACTGTCTGCAAAGTTTCGTTGCACAATTCGAATAAATGTGGAAGTTATAATCAAAAGCTATATCAACTTTAAAACGCACTGAATTTTGTTGATGTTTTGCGTATTCAGTTTGTATCGACATATCTCCGGCAGTACAAAAGCTGCACTTCTGAAACTTCGTACTTCAGTAGAAAAT
This sequence comes from Sepiola atlantica, assembly GCA_963556195.1. Lineage (NCBI taxonomy): Eukaryota > Metazoa > Mollusca > Cephalopoda > Sepiida > Sepiolidae > Sepiola > Sepiola atlantica. Next base: position 810,725 of record CAUVYP010000567.1, read on the forward strand.
GTGTCTCCGCGGTAGTCTGCAAAGTTTCGTAACACAATTCGAATAAATGTGGAAGTTATAAACAAAAGCGATATCAACTTTAAAACGCGCTACATTTTGTTGATGTTTTGCGTATTCAGTTTGTATCGACATATCTGAGGCAGTACAAAAGCAGCACTTCTGAACCTTAGTACTTCCGTAGAAAAGGCCTATCCGCGACTGTCTGCAAAGTTTCGTTGCACAATTCGAATAAATGTGGAAGTTATAAACAAAAGCGATATCAACTTTAAAACGCGCTAAATTTTGTTGATGTTTTGCGTATTCAGTTTGTATCTAAATATCTCCAGTAGTACAAGAGCTGCACTTCTGAAACTTGGTACTTCAGTAGAAACTGTGTCCCCGCGGTTGTCTGCAAAGTTTCGTTGCACAATTCGAATAAATGTGGAAGTTATAAACAAAAGCGATATCAACTTTAAAACGGGCTAAGTTTTGTTGATGTTTTGCGTATTCAGTTTGTATCGACATATCTCCGGCAGTTCAAAAGCTGCACTTCTGAAACTTAGTACTTCAGTAGAAAAGGCCTATCTGCGACTGTCTGCAAAGTTTCGTTGCACAATTCGAATAAATGTGGAAGTTATAAACAAAAGCGATATAAACTTTAAAACGCGCTAAATTTTGTTGATGTTTTGCGTATTCAGTTTGTATCGACATATCTCCGGCAGTACAAGAGCTGCACTTCTGAAACTTGGTACTTGAGTAGAAACTGTGTCTCCGCGATTGTCTGCAAAGTTTCGTTGCACAATTTGTAATTAATGTATAAGTTATAAACAAAAGCGATATCAACTTTAAGACGCGCGAAACTTTGTTAATGTTTTACGTATTTAGTTTGTATCCATATATCTCCGGCAGTACAAGAGCTGCACTTCTGAACCTTCGTACTTCAGTAAAAAAGGCCTATCCGCGACTGTCTGCAAAGTTTCACTGCACAATTCGAATAAATGCAGAAGTTATAAACAAAAGCGATATCCACTTAAAAACGCGCTAAATTGTGTTTATGTTTTGCGTATTCAGTTTGTATCGACATATCTCCGGGAGTACAAGAGCTGCACTTCTGAAACTTGGTACTTCAGTAGAAAAGGCCTATCCGCGACTGTCTGCAAAGTTTCGTTGCACAATTCGAATAAATGTGGAAGTTATAAACAACAGCGATATAAACTTTAAAACGCGCTAAATTTTGTTGATGTTTTGTGTATTCAGTTTGTATCGACATATCTCCGGCAGTACAAAAGCTGAACTTCTTAGACTTGGTACTTCAGTCGAAAATGCCTATCGTCGACTGTCTGCAAAGTTTCGTTGCACAATTCGAATAAATGTGGAAGTTATAAACAACAGCGATATCAACTTTAAAACGCGCAAAATTTTGTTGATGTTTTGTGTATTCAGTTTTTATCGACATATCTCCAGGAGTACATGACCTGCACTTCTGAAACTTGGTACTTCAGTAGAAAAGGCCTATCCGCGACTGTCTGCAAAGTTCACTGCACAATTCGAATAAATGTGGAAGTTATAAACAAAAGCGATATCAACTTTAAAACGCGCGTAATTGTGTTGATGTTTTGCGTATTCAGTTTTTATCGACATATCTCCGGCAGTATAAGTGCTGCACTTCTGAAACTTAGTACTTCAGTAGAAAAGGCCTATCCGCAACTGTCTGCAAAGTTTCGTGGCACAATTCGAATTCATGTGGAAGTTATAAACAACAGCGATATCAACTTTAAAACGCGCTAAATTTTGTTGATGTTTTGCGTATTAAGTTAGTATCGACATATCTCCGGCCGTACAAGAGCTGCACTTCTGAGACTTAGTACTTCAGTAGAAAAGGCCTATCCGCGACTGTCTGCAAAGTTTCGTTGCACAATTCGAATAAATGTGGAAGTTATAAACAAAAGAGATATCAACTTTAAAACGCGCTAAATTTTGTTGATGTTTTGCGTATTAAGTTTGTATCGACATATCTCCGGCCGTACAAGAGCTGCACTTCTGAAACTTGGTACTTCAGTAGAAAAGGCCTATCCGCAACTGTCTGCAAAGTTTCGTGGCACAATTCGAATTCATGTGGAAGTTATAAACAACAGCGATATCAACTTTAAAACGCGCTAAATTTTGTTGATGTTTTGCGTATTCAGTTTGTATCGACATATCTCCGGCAGTACAAGAGCTGCACTTCTGAGACTTAGTACTTCAGTAGAAAAGGCCTATCCGCGACTGTCTGCAAAGTTTCGTTGCACAATTCCAATAAATGTGGAAGTGATAAACAAAAGCGATATCAACTTTAAAACGCGCTAAATTTTGTTGATGTTTTGCGTATTAAGTTTGTATCGACATATCTCCGGCAGTACAAGAGCTGCACTCCTGAAACTTGGTACCTCAGTAGAAAACGCCTATCCGCAACTGTCTGCAAAGTTTCGTGGCACAATTCGAATTCATGTGGAAGTTATAAACAACAGCGAAATCAACTTTAAAACGCGCTAAATTTTGTTGATGTTTTGCGTATTAAGTTTGTATCGACATATCTCCGGCCGTACAAGAGCTGCACTTCTGAGACTTGGTACTTCAGTAGAAAAGGCCTATCCGCGACTGTCTGCAAAGCTTCGTTGCACAATTCGAATAAATGTGGAAGTTATAAACAAAAGCGATATCAACTTTAAAACGCGCTAAATTTTGTTGATGTTTTGCGTATTAAGTTTGTATCGACATATCTCTGGCCGTACAAGAGCTGCACTTCCGAGACTTGGTACTTCAGTAGAAAAGGCCTATCCGCGACTGTCTGCAAAGTTTCGTTGCACAATTCGAATAAATGTGGAAGTTATAAACAAAAGCGATATCAACTTTAAAACGCGCTAAATTTTGTTAATGTTTTGCGTATTCAGTTTGTATCGACATATCTCCGGCAGTAAAAAAAGCTGCACTTCTGAAACTTGGTACTTCAGTAGAAAATGTGTCTCCGCGACTGTCTGCAAAGTTTCGTTGCACAATTCGAATAAATGTGGAAGTTATAAACAAAAGCGATATAAACTTTAAAACGCGCTAAATTTTGTTGATGTTTTGCGTATTCAGTTTGTATCGACATATCTCCGGCAGTAAAAAGGCTGCACTTCTGAAACTTGGTACTTCAGTTGAAAATGTGTCTCCGCGGTTGTCTGCAAAGTTTTGTAACACAATTCGAATACATGTGGAAGTTATAAACAAAAGCGATATCAACTTTAAAACGCGCTAAATTTTGTTGATGTTTTGCGTATTCAGTTTGTATCGACATATCTCCGGCACTACAAAAGCTGCACTTCTGAAACTTGGTACTTCAGTAGAAAAGGCCTATCCGCGACTGTCTGCAAAGTTTCGTTGCACAATTCGAATAAATGTGGAAGTTATAAACAAAAGCGGTATCAACTTTAAAACGCACTAAATTTTGTTGATGTTTTGCGTATTAAGTTTGTATCGACATATCTCCGGCAGTGCAAGAGCTGCACTTCTGAAACTTGGTACTTTAGTAGAAAAGGCGTATCCGCGACTGTCTGCAAAGTTTTGTTGCACAATTCCAATAAATGTGGAAGTGATAAACAAAAGCGATATCAACTTTAAAACGCGCTAAATTTTGTTGATGTTTTGCGTATTCAGTTTGTATCGACATATCTCCTGCAGTGCAAGAGCTGCACTTCTGAAACTTGGTACTTTAGTAGAAAAGGCCTATCCGCGACTGTCTGCAAAGTTTTGTTGCACAATTCGAATAAATGTGGAAGTTATAAACAAAAGCGATATCAACTTTAAAACGCGCTAAATTTTGTTGAGGGTTTGCGTATTCAGTTTGTATCGACATATCTCCGGCGGTGCGAGAGCTGCACTTCTGAAACTTGGTACTTCAGTAGAAAAGGCCTATCCGCAACTGTCTGAAAAGTTTCGTGGCACAATTCGAATTAATGTGGAAGTTATAAACAAAAGCGATATCAACTTTAAAACGCGCTAAATTTTGTTGATAGTTTGCGTATTCAGTTTGTATCGACATATCTCCGGCAGTGCGAGAGCTGCACTTCTGAAACTTGGTACTTCAGTATAAAAAGCCAATCCGCGACTGTCTGCAGAGTTTCGTTGCACAATTCGAATAAATGTGGAAGTTATAATACAAAGCGATATCAACTTTAAAACGCGCTAAATGTTGTTGATGTTTTGCGTATTCAGTTTGTATCGACATATCTCCGGCAGTACAAATGCTGCACTTCTGAAACTTGGTACTTCAGTAGGAAATGTGTCTCCGCAATTGTCTGCAAAGTTTCGTTGCACAATTCGAATAAATGTGGAAGTTATAAACAAAAGCGATATCAACTTTAAAACGCGCTAAATTTTGTTGATGTTTTGCGTATTCAGTTTGTATCGACATATCTCCGGCAGTACAAAAGCTGCACTTCTGAAACTTGGAACGTCAGTACAAAAGGCCAATCCGCGACTGTCTGCAAAGTTTCGTTGCACAATTCGAATAAATATGGAAGTGATAAACAAAAGCGATATCAACTTTAAAACGCGCTAAATTTTGTTGATGTTTTGCGTATTAAGTTTGTATCGACATATCTCCGGCAGTACAAAAGCTGCACTTCTGAAACTTCGTACTTCAGTAGAATAGGCCTATCCGCAACTGTCTGCAAAGTTTCGTGGCACAATTCGAATAAATGTGGAAGTTATAAACAAAAGCGATATCAACTTTAAAACGCGCTAAATTTTGTTGATGTTTTGCGTATTCAGTTTGTATCGACATATCTCCGGCAGTGCAAGAGCTGCACTTCTGAAACTTGGTACTTCAGTAGAAAAGGCCTATCCGCTACTGTCTGCAGAGTTTCGTTGCACAATTCGAATAAATGTGGAAGTTATAATCAAAAGCGGTATCAATTTTAAAACACGCTAAATCTTGTTAATGTTTTGCGTATCTAGTTTTATCGACATATCTCCGGCAGAACAAAAGCTGCACTTCTGAAACTTGGAACTTCAGTACAAAAGGCCAATCCGCGACTGTCTGCAAAGTTTCGTTGCACAATTCGAATAAATGTGGAAGTTATAATCAAAAGCGGTATCAACTTTAAAACGCGCTAAATTGTGTTGATGTTTTACGTATTCAGTTTGTATCGACATATCTCCGGCAGTCAAAAAAGCTGCACTTCTGAAACTTGGTACTTCAGTAGGAAAGGCCTATCCGCGACTGTCTGCAAAGTTTCGTTGCACAATTCGAATAAATGTGGAAGTTATAAACAAAAGCGATATAAACTTTAAAACGCGCTAAATTTTGTTGATGTTTTGCGTATTCAGTTTGTATCGACATATCTCCGGTAGTACAAAAGCTGCACTTCTGAAACTTGGTACTTCAGTAGAAAAGGCCTGTCCGCCACTGTCTGCAAAGTTTCGTTGCACAATTCGAATAAATGTGGAAGTTATAAACAAAAGCGATATCAACTTTAAAACGCGTTAAATTTTGTTGATGTTTTTCGTATTCAGTTTGTATCGACATATCTCCGGCAGTACAAGAGCTGCACTTCTGAGACTTGGTACTTCACTAGAAAAGGCTTATCCGCGACTGTCTGCAAAGTTTCGTTGCACAATTCCAATAAATGTGGAAGTGATAAACAAAAGCGATATCAACTTTTATACGCGCTAAATTTTGTTGATGTTTTGCGTATTCAGTTTGTATCGACATATCTCCGGATATACAAGAGCTGCAGTTCTGAAACTTGGTACCTCAGTAGAAAACGCCTATCCGCAACTGTCTGCAAAGTTTCGTGGCACAATTCGAATTAATGTGGAAGTGATAAACAAAAGCGATATCAACTTTAAAACGTGCTTAATTTTGTTGATGTTTTGCGTATTCAGTTTGTATCGACATATCTCCGGCAGTGCAAGAGCTGCACTTCTGAAACTTGGTACTTCAGTAGAAAAGGCCTATCCGCGACTGTCTGCAAAGTTTCATTGCACAATTCGAATAAATGTGGACGTTATAATCAAAAGCGATATCAACTTTAAAACGCACTGAATTTTGTTGATGTTTTGCGTATTCAGTTTGTATCGACATATCTCCGGCAGTACAAGAGCTGCACTTCTGAAACATGGTACTTCAGTAGAAAATGTGTCTCCGCGGTTGTCTGCAAAGTTTTGTAACACAATTCGAATACATGTGGAAGTTATAAACAAAAGCGATATCAACTTTAAAACGCGCTTAATTTTGTTGATGTTTTGCGTATTCAGTTTGTATCGACATATCTCCGACAGTGCGAGAGCTGCACTTCTGAAACTTGGTACTTCAGTAGAAAAGGCCTATCCGCAACTGTCTGCAAACCTCCGTGGCACAATTCGAATTAATGTGGAAGTTATAAACAAAAGCGATATCAACTTTAAAACGCGCTTAATTTTGTTGATGTTTTGCGTATTCAGTTTGTATCGACATATCTCCGGCAGTGCAAGAGCTGCACTTCTGAAACTTGCTACTTCAGTAGAAAAGGCCTATCCGCGACTGTCTGCAAAGTTTTGTTGCACAATTCGAATAAATGTGGAAGTTATAAACAAAAGCGATATCAACTTTAAAACGCGCTAAATTTTGTTGATGGTTTTGCGTATTCAGTTGTATCGACATATCTCCGGCAGTGCGAGAGCTGCACTTCTGTAACTTGGTACTTCAGTAGAAAAGGCCTATTCGCAACTGTCTGCAAGGTTTCGTGGTACAATTCGAATTAATGTGGAAGTTATAAACAAAAGCGATATCAACTTTAAAACGCGCTAAATTTTGTTGATGTTTTGCGTATTCAGTTTGTATCGACATATCTCCGGCAGTGCAAGAGCTGCACTTCTGAAACTTGGTACTTCAGTAGAAAAGGCCTATCCGCGACTGTCTGCAAAGTTTCATTGCACAATTCGAATAAATGTGGAAGTTATAATCAAAAGCGATATCAACTTTAAAACCCACTGAATTTTGTTGATGTTTTGCGTATTCAGTTTGTATCGACATATCTCCGGCAGTACAAGAGCTGCACTTCTGAAACTTGGTACTTCAGTAGCAAATGTGTCTCCGCGGTTGTCTGCAAAGTTTTGTAACACAATTCGAATACATGTTGAAGTTATAAACAAAAGCGATTCCAACTTTAAAACGCGCTTAATTTTGTTGATGTTTTGCGTATTCAGTTTGTATCGACATATCTCCGGCAGTACAAGAGCTGCACTTCTGAAACTTGGTACTTCAGTAGAAAAGGCCTATCCGCGACTGTCTGCAAAGTTTTGTTGCACAATTCGAATAAATGTGGAAGTTATAAACAAAAGCGATATCAACTTTAAAACGCGCTAAATTTTGTTGATGGTTTGCGTATTCAGTTTGTATCGACATATCTCCGGCAGTGCGAGAGCTGCACTTCTGAAACTTGGTACTTCAGTAGAAAAAGCCCATCCGCGACTGTCTGCAGAGTTTCGTTGCACAATTCGAATAAATGTGGAAGTTATAATACAAAGCGATATCAACTTTAAAACACGCTAAATTTTGTTGATGTTTTGCGTATTCAGTTTGTATCGACATATCTCCGGCAGTACAAGAGCTGCACTTCTGAAACTTGGTACTTCAGTGGAAAATGTGTCTCCGCGGTTGTCTGCAAAGTATCGTAGCACAATTCGAATAAATGTGGAAGTTATAAACAAAAGCGATATCAACTTTAAAACGCGCTAAATTTTGTTGATGTTTTGCGTATTCAGTTTGTACCGACATATCTCCGGCAGTACAAGAGCTGTACTTCTGAGACTTGGTACTTCAGTAGAAAATGTGTCTTCGCGACTGTCTGCAAAGTTTCGTTGCACAATTCCAATAAATGTTGAAGTGATAAAAAAAGCGATATCAACTTTAAAACGCGCTAAATTTTGTTGATGTTTTGCGTATTAAGTTTGTATCGACATATCTCCGGCAGTGCAAAAGCTGCACTTCTGAAACTTCGTACTTCAGTAGAATAGGCCTATCCGCAACTGTCTGCAAAGTTTCGTGGCACAATTCGAATAAATGTGGAAGTTATAAACAAAAGCGATATCAACTTTAAAACGCGCTAAATTTTGTTGATGTTTTGCGTATTCAGTTTGTATCGACATATCTCCGGAAGTGCAAGAGCTGCACTTCTGAAACTTGGTACTTCAGTTGAAAAGGCCTATCCGCGACTGTCTGCAGAGTTTGGTTGCACAATTCGAATAAATGTGGAAGTTATAATCAAAAGCGGTATCAACTTTAAAACACGCTAAATCTTGTTAATGTTTTGCGTATCTAGTTTTATCGACATATCTCCGGCAGTACAAAAGCTGCACTTCTGAAACTTGGGACTTCAGTACAAAAGGCCAATCCGCGACTGTCTGCAAAGTTTCGTTGCACAATTCGAATAAATGTGGAAGTTATAATCAAAAGCGGTATCAACTTTAAAACGCGCTAAATTTTGTTGATGTTTTGCGTATTCAGTTTGTATCGACATATCTCCGGCAGTCAAAAAAGCTGCACTTCTGAAACTTGGTACTTCAGTAGAAAAGGCCTATCCGCGACTGTCTGCAAAGTTTCGTTGCACAATTCGAATAAATGTGGAAGTTATAAACAAAAGCGATATAAACTTTAAAACGCGCTAAATTTTGTTGATGTTTTGCGTATTTAGTTTGTATCGACATATCTCCGGCAGTACAAAGGCTGCACTTCTGAAACTTAGTACTTCAGTAGAAAATGTGTCTCCGCGATTGTCTGCAAAGTTTCGTTGCACAATTCGAATAAATGTGGAAGTTATGAACAAAAGCGATATCAAATTTAAAACGCGCTACATTTTGTTGATGTTTTGTGTATTCAGTTTGTATCGACATATCTCCGGCAGTACCAGAGCTGCACTTCTGAGACTTGGTACTTCAGTAGACCAGGTGTATCTGCGACTGTCTGCAAAGTTTCGTTGCACAATTCGAATAAATGTGGAAGTTATAAACAAAAGCGATATCAACTTTAAAACGGGCTAAGTTTTGTTGATGTTTTGCGTATTCAGTTTGTATCGACATATCTCCGGCAGTTTAAAAGCTGCACTTCTGAAACTTAGTACTTCAGTAGAAAAGGCCTATCTGCGACTGTCTGCAAAGTTTCGTGGCACAATTCGAATAAATGTGGAAGTTATAAACAAAAGCGATATAAACTTTAAAACGCGCTAAATTTTGTTGATGTTTTGCGTATTCAGTTTGTATCGACATATCTCCGGCAGTACAAGAGCTGCACTTCTGAAACTTGGTACTTGAGTAGAAACTGTGTCTCCGCGATTGTCTGCAAAGTTTCGTTGCACAATTTGTAATTAATGTATAAGTTATAAACAAAAGCGATATCAACTTTAAGACGCGCGCAATTTTGTTAATGTTTTACGTATTCAGTTTGTATCCATATATCTCCGGCAGTACAAGAGCTGCACTTCTGAACCTTCGTACTTCAGTAAAAAAGGCCTATCGGCGACTGTCTGCAAAGTTTCACTGCACAATTCGAATAAATGCAGAAGTTATAAACAAAAGCGATATCCACTTAAAAACGCGCTAAATTGTGTTTATGTTTTGCGTATTCAGTTTGTATCGACATATCTCCGGCAGTACAAGAGCTGCACTTCTGAGACTTGGTACTTCAGTAGAAAAGGCCTATCCGCGACTGTCTGCAAAGTTTCGTTGCACAATTCGAATAAATGTGGAAGTTATAAACAACAGCGATATAAACTTTAAAACGCGCTAAATTTTGTTGATGTTTTGTGTATTCAGTTTGTATCGACATATCTCCTGCAGTACAAAAGCTGAACTTCTTAGACTTGGTACTTCAGTCGAAAATGCCTATCGTCGACTGTCTGCAAAGTTTCGTTGCACAATTCGAATAAATGTGGAAGTTATAAACAACAGCGATATCAACTTTAAAACGCGCAAAATTTTGTTGATGTTTTGTTTATTCAGTTTTTATCGACATATCTCCAGGAGTACATGAGCTGCACTTCTGAAACTTGGTACTTCAGTAGAAAAGGCCTATCCGCGACTGTCTGCAAAGTTCACTGCACAATTCGAATAAATGTGGAAGTTATAAACAAAAGCGATATCAACTTTAAAACGCGCGTAATTGTGTTGATGTTTTGCGTATTCAGTTTTTATCGACATATCTCCGGCAGTATAAGTGCTGCACTTCTGAAACTTGGTACTTCAGTAGAAAAGGCCTATCCGCGACGGTCTGCAAAGTTTCGTGGCAGAATTCGAATAAATGTGGAAGTTATAAACAAAAGCGATATCAACTTTAAAACGCGCTAAATTTTGTTGATGTTTTGTGTATTCAGTTTGTATCGACATATCTCCGGCAGTACAAAAGCTGCACTTCTGAAACTTGGTACTTCAGTAGAAAAGGCCTATCCGCGACTGTCTGCAAAGTTTCGTTGCACAATTCGAATAAATGTGGAAGTTATAAACAAAAGCGATATCAACTTTAAAACGCGCTAAATTTTGTTGATGTTTTGCGTATTCAGTTTGTATCGACATATCTCCGGCAGTACAAGAGCTGCACTTCTGAGACTTAGTACTTCAGTAGAAAAGGCTTATCCGCGACTGTCTGCAAAGTTTCGTTGCACAATTCCAATAAATGTGGAAGTGATAGCAAAAGCGATATCAACTTTAAAACGCGCTAAATTTTGTTGATGTTTTGCGTATTAAGTTTGTATCGACATATCTCCGGCAGTACAAGAGCTGCACTCCTGAAACTTGGTACTTCAGTAGAAAAGGCCTATCCGCAACTGTCTGCAAAGTTTCGTGGCACAATTCGAATTCATGTGGAAGTTATAAACAACAGCGATATCAACTTTAAAACGCGCTAAATTTTGTTGATGTTTTGCGTATTAAGTTTGTATCGACATATCTCCGGCCGTACAAGAGCTGCACTTCTGAGACTTAGTACTTCAGTAGAAAAGGCCTATCCGCGACTGTCTGCAAAGTTTCGTTGCACAATTCGAATAAATGTGGAAGTTATAAACAAAAGCGATATCAACTTTAAAACGCGCTAAATTTTGTTGATGTTTTGCGTATTAAGTTTGTATCGACATATCTCCGGCCGTACAAGAGCTGCACTTCTGAAACTTGGTACTTCAGTAGAAAAGGCCTATCCGCAACTGTCTGCAAAGTTTCGTGGCACAATTCGAATTCATGTGGAAGTTATAAACAACAGCGATATCAACTTTAAAACGCGCTAAATTTTGTTGATGTTTTGCGTATTCAGTTTGTATCGACATATCTCCGGCAGTACAAGAGCTGCACTTCTGAGACTTAGTACTTCAGTAGAAAAGGCCTATCCGCGACTGTCTGCAAAGTTTCGTTGCACAATTCCAATAAATGTGGAAGTGATAAACAAAAGCGATATCAACTTTAAAACGCGCTAAATTTTGTTGATGTTTTGCGTATTAAGTTTGTATCGACATATCTCCGGCAGTACAAGAGCTGCACTCCTGGAACTTGGTACTTCAGTAGAAAACGCCTATCCGCAACTGTCTGCAAAGTTTCGTGGCACAATTCGAATAAATGTGGAAGTTATAAACAAAAGCGATATCAACTTTAAAACGCGCTAAATTTTGTTGATGTTTTGCGTATTCAGTTTGTATCGACATATCTCCGGCACTACAAAAGCTGCACTTCTGAAACTTGGTACTTCAGTACAAAAGGCCTATCCGCGACTGTCTGCAAAGTTTCGTTGCACAATTCGAATAAATGTGGAAGTTATAAACAAAAGCGGTATCAACTTTAAAACGCACTAAATTTTGTTGATGTTTTGCGTATTCAGTTTGTATCGACATATCTCCGGCAGTACAAGAGCTGCACTTCTGAGACTTGGTACTTCAGTAGAAAATGTGTCTCCGCGACTGTCTGCAAAGTTTCGTTGCACAATTCGAATAAATGTGGAAGTTATATACAAAAGCGATATCAACTTTAAAACGCGCTAAATTTTGTTGATGTTTTGCGTATTAAGTTTGTATCGACATATCTCCGGCAGTGCAAGAGCTGCACTTCTGAAACTTGGTACTTTAGTAGAAAAGGCGTATCCGCGACTGTCTGCAAAGTTTTGTTGCACAATTCCAATAAATGTGGAAGTGATAAACAAAAGCGATATCAACTTTAAAACGCGCTAAATTTTGTTGATGTTTTGCGTATTCAGTTTGTATCGACATATCTCCTGCAGTGCAAGAGCTGCACTTCTGAAACTTGGTACTTTAGTAGAAAAGGCCTATCCGCGACTGTCTGCAAAGGTTTGTTGCACAATTCGAATAAATGTGGAAGTTATAAACAAAAGCGATATTAACTTTAAAACGCGCTAAATTTTGTTGATGGTTTGCGTATTCAGTTTGTATCGACATATCTCCGGCAGTGCGAGAGCTGCACTTCTGAAACTTGGTACTTTAGTAGAAAAGGCCTATCCGCAACTGTCTGAAAAGTTTCGTGGCACAATTCGAATTAATGTGGAAGTTATAAACAAAAGCGATATCAACTTTAAAACGCGCTAAATTTTGTTGATAGTTTGCGTAATCAGTTTGTATCGACATATCTCCGGCAGTGCGAGAGCTGCACTTCTGAAACTTGGTACTTCAGTATAAAAAGCCCATCCGCGACTGTCTGCAGAGTTTCGTTGCACAATTCGAATAAATGATGAAGTTATAATCAAAAGCGGTATCAACTTTAAAACGCGCTAAATTTTGTTGATGTTTTACGTATTCAGTTTGTATCGACATATCTCCGGCAGTCAAAAAAGCTGCACTTCTGAAACTTGGTACTTCAGTAGGAAAGGCCTATCCGCGACTGTCTGCAAAGTTTCGTTGCACAATTCGAATAAATGTGGAAGTTATAAACAAAAGCGATATAAACTTTAAAACGCGCTAAATTTTGTTGATGTTTTGCGTATTCAGTTTGTATCGACATATCTCCGGTAGTACAAGAGCTGCACTTCTGAAACTTAGTACTTCAGTAGAAAATGTGTCTCCGCGATTGTCTGCAAAGTTTCGTTGCACAATTCGAATAAATGTGGAAGTTATAAACAAAAGCGATATCAACTTTTAAACGCGCTACATTTTGTTGATGTTTTGTGTATTCAGTTGGTATCGACATATCTCTGGCAGTACAAAAGCTGCACTTCTGAAACTTGGTACTTCAGTAGAAAAGGCCTGTCCGCCACTGTCTGCAAAGTTTCGTTGCACAATTCGAATAAATGTGGAAGTTATAAACAAAAGCGATATCAACTTTAAAACGCGTTAAATTTTGTTGATGTTTTTCGTATTCAGTTTGTATCGACATATCTCCGGCAGTACAAGAGCTGCACTTCTGAGACTTGGTACTTCACTAGAAAAGGCTTATCCGCGACTGTCTGCAAAGTTTCGTTGCACAATTCCAATAAATGTGGAAGTGATAAACAAAAGCGATATCAACTTTTATACGCGCTAAATTTTGTTGATGTTTTGCGTATTCAGTTTGTATCGACATATCTCCGGAAGTACAAGAGCTGCAGTTCTGAAACTTGGTACCTCAGTAGAAAACGCCTATCCGCAACTGTCTGCAAAGTTTCGTGGCACAATTCGAATTAATGTGGAAGTGATAAACAAAAGCGATATCAACTTAAAACGTGCTTAATTTTGTTGATGTTTTGCGTATTCAGTTTGTATCGACATATCTCCGGCAGTGCAAGAGCTGCACTTCTGAAACTTGGTACTTCAGTAGAAAAGGCCTATCCGCGACTGTCTGCAAAGTTTCATTGCACAATTCGAATAAATGTGGACGTTATAATCAAAAGCGATATCAACTTTAAAACGCACTGAATTTTGTTGATGTTTTGCGTATTCAGTTTGTATCGACATATCTCCGGCAGTACAAGAGCTGCACTTCTGAAACATGGTACTTCAGTAGAAAATGTGTCTCCGCGGTTGTCTGCAAAGTTTTGTAACACAATTCGAATACATGTGGAAGTTATAAACAAAAGCGATATCAACTTTAAAACGCGCTAAATTTTGTTGATTGTTTGCGTATTCAGTTTGTATCGACATATCTCCGACAGTGCGAGAGCTGCACTTCTGAAACTTGGTACTTCAGTAGAAAAGGCCTATCCGCAACTGTCTGCAAACCTCCGTGGCACAATTCGAATTAATGTGGAAGTTATAAACAAAAGCGATATCAACTTTAAAACGCGCTTAATTTTGTTGATGTTTTGCGTATTCAGTTTGTATCGACATATCTCCGGCAGTGCAAGAGCTGCACTTCTGAAACTTGCTACTTCAGTAGAAAAGGCCTATCCGCGACTGTCTGCAAAGTTTTGTTGCACAATTCGAATAAATGTGGAAGTTATAAACAAAAGCGATATCAACTTTAAAACGCGCTAAATTTTGTTGATGGTTTGCGTATTCAGTTGTATCGACATATCTCCGGCAGTGCGAGAGCTGCACTTCTGAAACTTGGTACTTCAGTAGAAAAGGCCTATTCGCAACTGTCTGCAAGGTTTCGTGGCACAATTCGAATTAATGTGGAAGTTATAAACAAAAGCGATATCAACTTTAAAACGCGCTAAATTTTGTTGATGTTTTGCGTATTCAGTTTGTATCGACATATCTCCGGCAGTGCAAGAGCTGCACTTCTGAAACTTGGTACTTCAGTAGAAAAGGCCTATCCGCGACTGTCTGCAAAGTTTCATTGCACAATTCGAATAAATGTGGAAGTTATAATCAAAAGCGATATCAACTTTAAAACCCACTGAATTTTTTTGATGTTTTGCGTATTCAGTTTGTATCGACATATCTCCGGCAGTACAAGAGCTGCACTTCTGAAACTTGGTACTTCAGTAGCAAATGTGTCTCCGCGGTTGTCTGCAAAGTTTTGTAACACAATTCGAATACATGTTGAAGTTATAAACAAAAGCGATTCCAACTTTAAAACGCGCTTAATTTTGTTGATGTTTTGCGTATTCAGTTTGTATCGACATATCTCCGGCAGTACAAGAGCTGCACTTCTGAAACTTGGTACTTCAGTACAAAAGGCCTATCCGCGACTGTCTGCAAAGTTTTGTTGCACAATTCGAATAAATGTTGAAGTTATAAACAAAAGCGATATCAACTTTAAAACGCGCTAAATTTTGTTGATGGTTTGCGTATTCAGTTTGTATCGACATATCTCCGGCAGTGCGAGAGCTGCACTTCTGAAACTTGGTACTTCAGTAGAAAAAGCCCATCCGCGACTGTCTGCAGAGTTTCGTTGCACAATTCGAATAAATGTGGAAGTTATAATACAAAGCGATATCAACTTTAAAACACGCTAAATTTTGTTGATGTTTTGCGTATTCAGTTTGTATCGACATATCTCCGGCAGTACAAGAGCTGCACTTCTGAAACTTGGTACTTCAGTGGAAAATGTGTCTCCGCGGTTGTCTGCAAAGTATCGTAGCACAATTCGAATAAATGTGGAAGTTATAAACAAAAGCGATATCAACTTTAAAACGCGCTAAATTTTGTTGATGTTTTGCGTATTCAGTTTGTACCGACATATCTCCGGCAGTACAAGAGCTGTACTTCTGAGACTTGGTACTTCAGTAGAAAATGTGTCTTCGCGACTGTCTGCAAAGTTTCGTTGCACAATTCCAATAAATGTTGAAGTGATAAAAAAAGCGATATCAACTTTAAAACGCGCTAAATTTTGTTGATGTTTTGCGTATTAAGTTTGTATCGACATATCTCCGGCAGTACAAAAGCTGCACTTCTGAAACTTCGTACTTCAGTAGAATAGGCCTATCCGCAACTGTCTGCAAAGTTTCGTGGCACAATTCGAATAAATGTGGAAGTTATAAACAAAAGCGATATCAACTTTAAAACGCGCTAAATTTTGTTGATGTTTTGCGTATTCAGTTTGTATCGACATATCTCCGGAAGTGCAAGAGCTGCACTTCTGAAACTTGGTACTTCAGTTGAAAAGGCCTATCCGCGACTGTCTGCAGAGTTTTGTTGCACAATTCGAATAAATGTGGAAGTTATAATAAAAAGCGGTATCAACTTTAAAACACGCTAAATCTTGTTAATGTTTTGCGTATCTAGTTTTATCGACATATCTCCGGCAGTACAAAAGCTGCACTTCTGAAACTTGGGACTTCAGTACAAAAGGCCAATCCGCGACTGTCTGCAAAGTTTCGTTGCACAATTCGAATAAATGTGGAAGTTATAATCAAAAGCGGTATCAACTTTAAAACGCGCTAAATTCTGTTGATGTTTTGCGTATTCAGTTTGTATCGACATATCTCCGGCAGTCAAAAAAGCTGCACTTCTGAAACTTGGTACTTCAGTAGAAAAGGCCTATCCGCGACTGTCTGCAAAGTTTCGTTGCACAATTCGAATAAATGTGGAAGTTATAAACAAAAGCGATATAAACTTTAAAACGCGCTAAATTTTGTTGATGTTTTGCGTATTTAGTTTGTATCGACATATCTCCGGCAGTACAAAGGCTGCACTTCTGAAACTTAGTACTTCAGTAGAAAATGTGTCTCCGCGATTGTCTGCAAAGTTTCGTTGCACAATTCGAATAAATGTGGAAGTTATGAACAAAAGCGATATCAAATTTAAAACGCGCTACATTTTGTTGATGTTTTGTGTATTCAGTTTGTATCGACATATCTCCGGCAGTACAAGAGCTGCACTTCTGAGACTTGGTACTTCACTAGAAAAGGCTTATCCGCGACTGTCTGCAAAGTTTCGTTGAAATATTCCAATAAATGTGAAAGTGATAAACAAAAGCGATATCAACTTTTATACGCGCTAAATTTTGTTGATGTTTTGCGTATTCAGTTTGTATCGACATATCTCCGGCAGTACAAGAGCTGCAGTTCTGAAACTTGGTACCTCAGTAGAAAAGGCCTATCCGCTACTGTCTGCAAAGTTTCGTGGCACAATTCGAATTAATGTGGAAGTTATAAACAAAGGCGATATCAACTTCAAAACGCGCTAAATTATGTTGATGTTTTGCGTATTCAGTTTGTATCGACATATCTCCGGCAGTACAAGAGCTGCAGTTCTGAAACTTGGTACCTCAGTAGTAAAAGGCCTATCCGCGACTGTCTGCGAAGTTTCATTGCACAATTCGAATAAATGTGGACGTTATTATCAAAAGCGATATCAACTTTAAAACGCACTGAATTTTGTTGATGTTTTGCGTATTCAGTTTGTATCGACATATCTCCGGGAGTACAAGAGCTGCACTTCTGAAACATGGTACTTCAGTAGAAAATGTGTCTCCGCGGTTGTCTGCAAAGTTTTGTAACACAATTCGAAAACATGTGGAAGTTATAAACAAAAGCGATATCAACTTTAAAACGCGCTAAATTTTGTTGATGGTTTTCGTATTCAGTTTGTATCGACATATCTCCGGCAGTGCGAGAGCTGCACTTCTGAAACTTGGTACTTCAGTAGAAAAGGCCTATCCGCAACTGTCTGCAAACCTCCGTGGCACAATTCGAATAAATGTAGCAGTTATAAACAAAAGCGATATCAACTTTAAAACGCGCTTAATTTTGTTGATGTTTTGCGTATTCAGTTTGTATCGACATATATCCGGCAGTGCAAGAGCTGCACTTCTGAAACTTGGTACTTCAGTAGAAAAGGCCTATCCGCGACTGTCTGCAAAGTTTTGTTGCACAATTCGAATAAATGTGGAAGTTATAAACAAAAGCGATATCAACTTTAAAACGCGCTAAATTTTGTTGATGGTTTGCGTATTCAGTTTGTATCGACATATCTCCGGCAGTGCGAGAGCTGCACTTCTGAAACTTGGTACTCCAGTAGAAAAGGCCTATCCGCGACGGTCTGCAAAGTTTCGTGGCACAATTCGAATTAATGTGGAAGTTATAAACAAAAGCGATATCAACTTTAAAACGCGCTAAATTTTGTTGATGTTTTGCGTATTCAGTTTGTATCGACATATCTCCGGCAGTGCAAGAGCTGCACTTCTGAAACTTGGTACTTCAGTAGAAAAGGCCTATCCGCGACTGTCTGCAAAGTTTCATTGCACAATTCGAGTAAATGTGGAAGTTATAATCAAAAGCGATATCAACTTTAAAACGCACTGAATTTTGTTGATGTTTTACGTATTCAGTTTGTATCGACATATCTCCGGCAGTACAAGAGCTGCACTTCTGAAACTTGGTACTTCAGTAGAAAATGTGTCTCCGCGGTTGTCTGTCAAGTTTTGTAACACAATTCGAATACATGTTGAAGTTATAAACAAAAGCGATTCCAACTTTAAAACGCGCTTAATTTTGTTGATGTTTTGCGTATTCAGTTTGTATCGACATATCTCCGGCAGTACAAGAGCTGCACTTCTGAGACTTGGTACTTCAGTAGAAAAGGCCTATCCGCGACTGTCTGCAAAGTTTTGTTGCACAATTCGAATAAATGTGGAAGTTATAAACAAAAGCGATATCAACTTTAAAACGCGCTAAATTTTGTTGATGGTTTGCGTATTCAGTTTGTATCGACATATCTCCGGCAGTGCGAGAGCTGCACTTCTGAAACTTGGTACTTCAGTAAAAAAAGCCCATCCGCGACTGTCTGCAAAGTTTCGTGGCACAATTCGAATAAATGTGGAAGTTATAATACAAAGCGATATAAACTTTAAAACACGCTAAATTTTGTTGATGTTTTGCGTATTCTGTTTGTATCGACATATCTCCGGCAGTACAAGAGCTGCAGTTCTGAAACTTGGTACCTCAGTAGTAAAAGGCCTATCCGCGACTGTCTGCGAAGTTTCATTGCACAATTCGAATAAATGTGGACGTTATTATCAAAAGCGATATCAACTTTAAAACGCACTGAATTTTGTTGATGTTTTGCGTATTCAGTTTGTATCGACATATCTCCGGCAGTACAAGAGCTGCACTTCTGAAACATGGTACTTCAGTAGAAAATGTGTCTCCGCGGTTGTCTGCAAAGTTTTGTAACACAATTCGAAAACATGTGGAAGTTATAAACAAAAGCGATATCAACTTTAAAACGCGCTAAATTTTGTTGATGGTTTTCGTATTCAGTTTGTATCGACATATCTCCGGCAGTGCGAGAGCTGCACTTCTGAAACTTGGTACTTCAGTAGAAAAGGCCTATCCGCAACTGTCTGCAAACCTCCGTGGCACAATTCGAATTAATGTAGCAGTTATAAACAAAAGCGATATCAACTTTAAAACGCGCTTAATTTTGTTGATGTTTTGCGTATTCAGTTTGTATCGACATATATCCGGCAGTGCAAGAGCTGCACTTCTGAAACTTGGTACTTCAGTAGAAAAGGCCTATCCGCGACTGTCTGCAAAGTTTTGTTACACAATTCGAATAAATGTGGAAGTTATAAACAAAAGCGATATCAACTTTAAAACGCGCTAAATTTTGTTGATGGTTTGCGTATTCAGTTTGTATCGACATATCTCCGGCAGTGCGAGAGCTGCACTTCTGAAACTTGGTACTCCAGTAGAAAAGGCCTATCCGCGACGGTCTGCAAAGTTTCGTGGCACAATTCGAATTAATGTGGAAGTTATAAACAAAAGCGATATCAACTTTAAAACGCGCTAAATTTTGTTGATGTTTTGCGTATTCAGTTTGTATCGACATATCTCCGGCAGTGCAAGAGCTGCACTTCTGAAACTTGGTACTTCAGTAGAAAAGGCCTATCCGCGACTGTCTGCAAAGTTTCATTGCACAATTCGAGTAAATGTGGAAGTTATAATCAAAAGCGATATCAACTTTAAAACGCACTGAATTTTGTTGATGTTTTACGTATTCAGTTTGTATCGACATATCTCCGGCAGTACAAGAGCTGCACTTCTGAAACTTGGTACTTCAGTAGAAAATGTGTCTCCGCGGTTGTCTGTCAAGTTTTGTAACACAATTCGAATACATGTTGAAGTTATAAACAAAAGCGATTCCAACTTTAAAACGCGCTTAATTTTGTTGATGTTTTGCGTATTCAGTTTGTATCGACATATCTCCGGCAGTACAAGAGCTGCACTTCTGAGACTTGGTACTTCAGTAGAAAAGGCCTATCCGCGACTGTCTGCAAAGTTTTGTTGCACAATTCGAATAAATGTGGAAGTTATAAACAAAAGCGATATCAACTTTAAAACGCGCTAAATTTTGTTGATGGTTTGCGTATTCAGTTTGTATCGACATATCTCCGGCAGTGCGAGAGCTGCACTTCTGAAACTTGGTACTTCAGTAAAAAAAGCCCATCCGCGACTGTCTGCAAAGTTTCGTGGCACAATTCGAATAAATGTGGAAGTTATAATACAAAGCGATATAAACTTTAAAACACGCTAAATTTTGTTGATGTTTTGCGTATTCTGTTTGTATCGACATATCTCCGGCAGTACAAGAGCTGCACTTCTGAAACTTGGTACTTCAGTGGTAAATGTGTCTCCGCGGTTGTCTGCAAAGTATCGTAGCACAATTCGAATAAATGTGGAAGTTATAAACAAAAGCGATATCAACTTTAAAACGCGCTAAATTTTGTTGATGTTTTGCGTATTCAGTTTGTATCGACATATCTCCGGCAGTACAAATGCTGCACTTCTGAAACTTGGTACTTCAGTAGGAAATGTGTCTCCGCAATTGTCTGCAAAGTTTCGTTGCAATTTTCGAATAAATGTGGAAGTTATAAACAAAAGCGATATCAACTTTAAAACGCGCTAAATTTTGTTGATGTTTTGCGTATTCAGTTTGTATCGACATATCTCCGGCAGTACAAAAGCTGCACTTCTGAAACTTGGAACTTCAGTACGAAAGGCCAATCCGCGACTGTCTGCAAAGTTTCGTTGCACAATTCGAATAAATGTGGAAGTTATAAACAAAAGCGATATCAACTTTAAAACGCGCTAAATTTTGTTGATGTTTTGCGTATTCAGTTTGTATCGACATATCTCCGGCAGTACAAGAGCTGCACTTTTGAGACTTGGTACTTCAGTAGAAAATGTGTCTTCGCGACTGTCTGCAAAGTTTCGTTGCACAATTCCAATAAATGTGGAAGTGATAAACAAAAGCGATATCAACTTTAAAACGCGCTAAATTTTGTTGATGTTTTGCGTATTCAGTTTGTATCGACATATCTCCGGCAGTACAAGAGCTGCACTTCTGAAACTTGGTACTTCAGTAGAATTGGCCTATCCGCAACTGTCTGCAAAGTTTCGTGGCACAATTCGAATAAATGTGGAAGTTATAAACAAAAGCGATATCAACTTTAAAACGCGCTAAATTTTGTTGATGTTTTGCGTATTCAGTTTGTATCGACATATCTCCGGCAGTGCGAGAGCTGCACTTCTGAAACTTGGTACTTCAGTAGAAAAGGCCTATCCGCGACTGTCTGCAGAGTTTCGTTGCACAATTCGAATAAATGTGGAAGTTATAATCAAAAGCGGTATCAACTTGAAAACACGCTAAATCTTGTTAATGTTTTGCGTATCTAGTTTTATCGACATATCTCCGGCAGTACAAGAGCTGCACTTCTGAAACTTGGTACTTCAGTAGAAAAGGCCTATCCGCGACTGTCTGCAAAGTTTCGTTGCACAATTCGAATAAATGTGGAAGTTATAATCAAAAGCTATATCAACTTTAAAACGCACTGAATTTTGTTGATGTTTTGCGTATTCAGTTTGTATCGACATATCTCCGGCAGTACAAAAGCTGCACTTCTGAAACTTGGTACTTCAGTAGAAAATGTGTCTCCGCGGTAGTCTGCAAAGTTTTGTAACACAATTCGAATAAATGTGGAAGTTATAAACAAAAGCGATATCAACTTTAAAACGCGCTAAATTTTGTTGATGTTTTGCGTATTCAGTTTGTATCGACATATCTGAGGCAGTACAAAAGCTGCACTTCTGAAACTTGGTACTTCCGTAGAAAACGCCTATCCGCGACTGTCTGCAAAGTTTCGTTGCACAATTCGAATAAATGTGGAAGTTATAAACAAAAGCGATATCAACTTTAAAACGCGCTAAATTTTGTTGATGTTTTGCGTATTCAGTTTGTATCTGAATATCTCCAGTAGTACAAGAGCTGCACTTCTGAAACTTGGTACTTCAGTAGAAACTGTGTCCCCGCGGTTGTCTGCAAAGTTTCGTTGCACAATTCGAATAAATGTGGAAGTTATAAACAAAAGCGATATCAACTTTAAAACGGGCTAAGTTTTGTTGATGTTTTGCGTATTCAGTTTGTATCGACATATCTCCGGCAGTACAAAAGCTGCACTTTTGAAACTTGGTACTTCAGTAGAAAAAGCCCATCCGCGACTGTCTGCAAAGTTTCGTTGCACAATTCGAATAAATGTGGAAGTTATAAACAAAAGCGATATCAACTTTAAAACGCGCTAAATTTTGTTGATGTTTTGCGTATTCAGTTTGTATCGACATATCTCCGGCAGTACAAAAGCTGCACTTCTGAAACTTGGTACTTGAGTAGAAACTGTGTCTCCGCGACTGTCTGCAAAGTTTCGTTGCACAATTCGAATTAATGTTGAAGTTATAAACAACAGCGATATCAACTTTAAGACGCGCTAAATTTTGTTGATGTTTTACGTATTTTGTTTGTATCCATATATCTCCGGCAGTACAAGAGCTGCACTTCTGAAACTTGGTACTTCAGTAGAAAAGGCCTATCCGCGACTGTCTGCAAAGTTTCACTGCACAATTCGAATAAATGCAGAAGTTATAAACAAAAGCGATATCCACTTCAAAACGCGCTAAATTGTGTTGATGTTTTGCGTATTCAGTTTGTATCGACATATCTCCGGGAGTTCAAAAGCTGCACTTCTGAAACTTGGTACTTCAGTAGAAAAGGCCTATCCGCGACTGTCTGCAAAGTTTCGTTGCACAATTCGAATAAATGTGGAAGTTGTAAACAAAAGCGATATCAACTTTAAAACGCGCAAAATTTTGTTGATGTTTTGTGTATTCAGTTTTTATCGACATATCTCCAGGAGTACATGAGCTGCACTTCTGAAACTTGGTACTTCAGTAGAAAAGGCCTATCCGCGACTGTCTGCAAAGTTCACTGCACAATTCGAATAAATGTGGAAGTTATAAACAAAAGCGATATCTACTTTATAACGCGCGTAATTGTGTTGATGTTTTGCGTATTCAGTTTGTATCGACATATCTCCGGCAGTATAAGAGCTGCACTTCTGAAACTTGGTACTTAAGTAGAAAAGGCCTATCGTCGACGGTCTGCAAAGTTTCGTGGCAGAATTCGAATAAATGTGGAAGTTATAAACAAAAGCGATATCAACTTTAAAACGCGCTAAATTTTGTTGATGTTTTGTGTATTCAGTTTGTATCGACATATCTCCGGCAGTACAATAGCTGCACTTCTTAAACTTGGTACTTCAGTAGAAAAGGCCTATCCGCGACTGTCTGCAAAGTTTCGTTGCACAATTCGAATAAATGTGGAAGTTATAAACAAAAGCGATATCAACTTTAAAACGCGCTAAATTTTGTTGATGTTTTGCGTATTCAGTTTGTATCGACATATCTCCGGCAGTACAAGAGCTGCACTTCTGAGACTTGGTACTTCAGTAGAAAAGGCCTATCCGCGACTGTCTGCAAAGTTTCGTTGCACAATTCCAATAAATGTGGAAGTGATAAACAAAAGCGATATCAACTTTAAAACGCGCTAAATTGTGTTGATGTTTTGCGTATTAAGTTTGTATCGACATATCTCCGGCAGTACAAGAGCTGCACTCCTGAAACTTGGTACTTCAGTAGAAAAGGCCTATCCGCAACTGTCTGCAAAGTTTCGTGGCACAATTCGAATTCATGTGGAAGTTATAAACAACAGCGACATCAACTTTAAAACGCGCTAAATTGTGTTGATGTTTTGCGTATTAAGTTTGTATCGACATATCTCCGGCCGTACAAGAGCTGCACTTCTGAGACTTGGTACTTCAGTAGAAAAGGCCTATCCGCGACTGTCTGCAAAGTTTCGTTGCACAATTCGAATAAATGTGGAAGTTATAAACAAAAGCGATATCAACTTTAAAACGCGCTAAATTTTGTTGATGTTTTGCGTATTAAGTTTGAATCGACATATCTCCGGCCGTACAAGAGCTGCACTTCTGAGACTTGGTACTTCAGTAGAAAAGGTCTATCCGCGACTGTCTTCAAAGTTTCGTTGCACAATTCGAATAAATGTGGAAGTTATAAACAAAAGCGATATCAACTTTAAAACGCGCTAAATTTTGTTGATGTTTTGCGTATTCAGTTTGTATCGACATATCTCCGGCAGTAAAAATAGCTGCACTTCTGAAACTTGGTACTTCAGTAGAAAAGGCCTATCCGCGACTGTCTGCAAAGTTTCGTTGCACAATTCGAATAAATGTAGAAGTTATATACAAAAGCGATATCAACTTTAAAACGCGCTAAATTTTGTTGATGTTTTTTGTATTCAGTTTGTATCGACATATCTCCGGCAGTACAAGAGCTGCACTTCTGAAACTTGGTACTTCAGTAAAAAAGGCCTATCCGCGACTGTCTGCAAAGTTTCGTTGCACAATGCGAATAAATGTGGAAGTTATAAACAAAAGCGATATCAACTTTAAAACGCGCTAAATTTTGTTGATGTTTTGCGTATTCAGTTTGTATCGACATATCTCCGGCAGTACAAGAGCTGCACTTCTGAGACTTAGTACTTCAGTAGAAAAGGCCTATCCGCGACTGTCTGCAAAGTTTCGTTGCACAATTCGAATAAATGTGGAAGTGATAAACAAAAGCGATATCAACTTTAAAACGCGCTAAATGTTGTTGATGTTTTGCGTATTCAGTTTGTATCGACATATCTCCGGCAGTACCAGAGCTGCACTTCTGAAACATGGTACTTCAGTAGAAAATGAGTCTCCGCGGTTGTCTGCAAAGTTTTGTAACACAATTCGAATACATGTGGAAGTTATAAACAAAAGCGATATCAACTTTAAAACGCGCTAAATTTTGTTGATGTTTTGCGTATTCAGTTTGTATCGACATATCTCCGGCACTACTAAAACTGCACTTCTGAAACTTGGTACTTCAGTACAAAAGGCCTATCCGCGACTGTCTGCAAAGTTTCGTTGCACAATTCGAATAAATGTGGAAGTTATAAACAAAAGCGGTATCAACTTTAAAACGCACTAAATTTTGTTGATGTTTTGCGTATTCAGTTTGTATCGACATATCTCCGGCAGTCAAAAAAGCTGCACTTCTGAGACTTGGTACTTCAGTAGAAAATGTGTCTCCGCGACTGTCTGCAAAGTTTCGTTGCACAATTCGAATAAATGTGGAAGTTATAAACAACAGCGATATCAACTTTAAAACGCGCTAAATTTTGTTGATGTTTTGCGTATTCAGTTTGTATCGACATATCTCCGGCAGTGCAAGAGCTGCACTTCTGAAACATTGTACTTTAGTAGAAAAGGCCTATCCGCGACTGTCTGCAAAGTTTTGTTGCACAATTCGAATAAATGTGGAAGTGATAAACAAAAGCGATATCAACTTTAAAACGCGCTAAATTTTGTTGATGTTTTGCGTATTAAGTTTGTATCGACATATCTCCGGCAGTACAAGAGCTGCACTCCTGAAACTTGGTACTTCAGTAGAAAAGGCCTATCCGCAACTGTCTGCAAAGTTTCGTGGCACAATTCGAATTCATGTGGAAGTTATAAACAACAGCGATATCAACTTTAAAACGCGCTAAATTTTGTTGATGTTTTGCGTATTAAGTTTGTATCGACATATCTCCGGCCGTACAAGAGCTGCACTTCTGAGACTTGGTACTTCAGTAGAAAAGGCCTATCCGCGACTGTCTGCAAAGTTTCGTTGCACAATTCGAATAAATGTGGAAGTTATAAACAAAAGCGATATCAACTTTTAAACGCGCTAAATTTTGTTGATGTTTTGCGTATTAAGTTTGTATCGACATATCTCCGGCCGTACAAGAGCTGCACTTCTGAGACTTGGTACTTCAGTAGAAAAGGTCTATCCGCGACTGTCTGCAAAGTTTCGTTGCACAATTCGAATAAATGTGGAAGTTATAAACAAAAGCGATATCAACTTTAAAACGCGCTAAATTTTGTTGATGTTTTGCGTATTCAGTTTGTATCGACATATCTCCGGCAGTAAAAATAGCTGCACTTCTGAAACTTGGTACTTCAGTAGAAAAGGCCTATCCGCGACTGTCTGCAAAGTTTCGTTGCACAATTCGAATAAATGTGGAAGTTATAAACAAAAGCGATATAAACTTTAAAACGCGCTAAATTTTGTTGATGTTTTGCGTATTCAGTTTGTATCGACATATCTCCGGCAGTAAAAATGCTGCACTTCTGAAACTTGGTACTTCAGTAGAAAATGTGTCTCCGCGATTGTCTGGAAAGTTTCGTTGCACAATTCGAATAAATGTGGAAGTTATAAACAAAAGCGATATCAACTTTAAAACGCGCTAAATTTTGTTGATGTTTTTTGTATTCAGTTTGTATCGACATATCTCCGGCAGTACAAAAGCTGCACTTCTGAAACTTGGTACTTCAGTAAAAAAGGCCTATCCGCGACTGTCTGCAAAGTTTCGTTGCACAATTCGAATAAATGTGGAAGTTATAAACAAACGCGATATCAACTTTAAAACGCGCTAAATTTTGTTGATGTTTTTTGTATTCAGTTTGTATCGACATATCTCCGGCAGTACAAGAGCTGCACTTCTGAGACTTAGTACTTCAGTAGAAAAGGCCTATCCGCGACTGTCTGCAAAGTTTCGTTGCACAATTCGAATAAATGTGGAAGTGATAAACAAAAGCGATATCAACTTTAAAACGCGCTAAATGTTGTTGATGTTTTGCGTATTCAGTTTGTATCGACATATCTCCGGCAGTACAAGAGCTGCACTTCTGAAACATGGTACTTCAGTAGAAAATGAGTCTCCGCGGTTGTCTGCAAAGTTTTGTAACACAATTCGAATACATGTAGAAGTTATAAACAAAAGCGATATCAACTTTAAAACGCGCTAAATTTTGTTGATGTTTTGCGTATTCAGTTTGTATCGACATATCTCCGGCACTACTAAAACTGCACTTCTGAAACTTGGTACTTCAGTACAAAAGGCCTATCCGCGACTGTCTGCAAAGTTTCGTTGCACAATTCGAATAAATGTGGAAGTTATAAACAAAAGCGGTATCAACTTTAAAACGCACTAAATTTTGTTGATGTTTTGCGTATTCAGTTTGTATCGACATATCTCCGGCAGTCAAAAAAGCTGCACTTCTGAGACTTGGTACTTCAGTAGAAAATGTGTCTCCGCGACTGTCTGCAAAGTTTCGTTGCACAATTCGAATAAATGTGGAAGTTATAAACAAAAGCGATATCAACTTTAAAACGCGCTAAATTTTGTTGATGTTTTGCGTATTCAGTTTGTATCGACATATCTCCGGCAGTGCAAGAGCTGCACTTCTTAAACTTGGTACTTTAGTAGAAAAGGCCTATCCGCGACTGTCTGCAAAGTTTTGTTGCACAATTCGAATAAATGTGGAAGTGATAAACAAAAGCGATATCAACTTTAAAACGCGCTAAGTTTTGTTGATGTTTTGCGTATTCAGTTTGTATCGACATATCTCCTGCAGTGCAAGAGCTGCACTTCTGAAACTTAGTACTTCAGTAGAAAAAGCCCATCCGCGACTGTCTGCAAAGTTTCATTGCACAATTCGAATAAATGTGGAAGTTATAATCAAAAGCGATATCAACTTTAAAACGCACTGAATTTTGTTGATGTTTTGCGTATTCAGTTTGTATCGACATATCTCCGGCAGTACATGAGCTGCACTTCTGAAACTTGGTACTTAAGTAGAAAATGTGTCTCCGCAGTTGTCTGCAAAGTTTTGTAACACAATTCGAATACATGTGGAAGTTATAAACAAAAGCGATATCAACTTTAAAACGCGCTAAATTTTGTTGATGTTTTGCGTATTCAGTTTGTATCGACATATCTCAGGCACTACAAAAGCTGCACTTCTGAAACTTGGTACTTCAGTACAAAAGGCCTATCCGCGACTGTCTGCAAAGTTTCGTTGCACAATTCGAATAAATGTGGAAGTTATAAACAAAAGCGATATAAACTTTAAAACGCGCTAAATTTTGTTGATGTTTTGCGTATTCAGTTTGTATCGACATATCTCCGGCAGTAAAAAGGCTGCACTTCTGAAACTTGGTACTTCAGTAGAAAATGTGTCTCCGCGATTGTCTGGAAAGGTTCGTTGCACAATTCGAATAAATGTGGAAGTTATAAACAAAAGCGATATCAACTTTAAAACGCGCTAAATTTTGTTGATGTTTTGCGTATTCAGTTTGTATCGACATATCTCCGGCAGTACAAGAGCTGCACTTCTGAGACTTAGTACTTCAGTAGAAAAGGCCTATCCGCGACTGTCTGCAAAGTTTCGTTGCACAATTCGAATAAATGTGGAAGTGATAAACAAAAGCGATATCAACTTTAAAACGCGCTAAATGTTGTTGATGTTTTGCGTATTCAGTTTGTATCGACATATCTCCGGCAGTACAAGAGCTGCACTTCTGAAACATGGTACATCAGTACAAAATGTGTCTCCGCGGTTGTCTGCAAAGTTTTGTAACACAATTCGAATACATGTGGAAGTTATAAACAAAAGCGATATCAACTTTAAAACGCGCTAAATTTTGTTGATGTTTTGCGTATTCAGTTTGTATCGACATATCTCCGGCACTACTAAAACTGCACTTCTGAAACTTGGTACTTCAGTACAAAAGGCCTATCCGCGACTGTCTGCAAAGTTTCGTTGCACAATTCGAATAAATGTGGAAGTTATAAACAAAAGCGGTATCAACTTTAAAACGCACTAAATTTTGTTGATGATTTGCGTATTAAGTTTGTATCGACATATCTCCGGCAGTACAAGAGCTGCACTTCTGAAACTTAGTACTTCAGTAGAAAATGTGTCTCCGCGGTTGTCTGCAAAGTTTCGTTGCACAATTCGAATAAATGCGGAAGTTATAAACAAAAGCGATATCAACTTTAAAACGCGCTAAATTTTTTTGATGTTTTGCGTATTAAGTTTGTATCGACATATCTCCGGCAGTACAAGAGCTGCACCTCTTAGAACTTGGTACTTCAGTAGAAAATGTGTCTCCGCGGTTGTCTGCAAAGTTTCGTTGCCCAATTCGAATAAATGTTGAAGTTATAAACAAAAGCGATATCAACTTTAAAACGCGCTAAATTTTGTTGATGTTTTGCGTATTCAGTTTGTATCGACATATCTCCTGCAGTGCAAGAGCTGCACTTCTGAAACTTGGTACTTTAGTAGAAAATGTGTCTCCGCAGTTGTCTGCAAGGTTTTGTAACACAATTCGAATACATGTGGAAGTTATAATCAAAAGCGATATCAACTTTAAAACGCGCTAAATTTTGTTGATGTTTTGCGTATTCAGTTTGTATCGACATATCTCCGGCAGTACAAGAGCTGCACTTCTGAGACTGGGTACTTCAGTAGAAAAGTCAAATCCGCGACTGTCTGCAAAGTTTTGTTGCACAATTCGAATAAATGTGGAAGTTATAAACAAAAGCGATATCAACTTTAAAACGCGCTAAATTTTGTTGATGGTTTGCGTATTCAGTTTGTATCGACTTATCTCCGGCAGTGCGAGAGCTGCACTTCTGAAACTTGGTACTTCAGTAGAAAAAACCCATCCGAGACTGTCTGCAGAGTTTCGTTGCACAATTCGAATAAATGTGGAAGTTATAATCAAAAGCGATATCAACTTTAAAACACGCTAAATTTTGTTGATGTTTTGCGTATTCAGTTTGTATCGACATATCTCCGGTAGTACAAGAGCTGCACTTCTGACAATTGGTACTTCAGTGGAAAATGTGTGTCCGCGGTTGTCTGCAAAGTATCGTAGCACAATTCGAATAAATGTGGAAGTTATAAACAAAAGCGATATAAACTTTAAAACGCGCTAAATTTTGTTGATGTTTTGCGTATTCAGTTTGTATCGAGATATCTCTGGCAGTACAAATGCTGCACTTCTGAAACTTGATATATCAGTAGGAAATGTGTCTCCGCAATTGTCTGCAAAGTTTCGTTTCACAATTCGAATAAATGTGGAAGTTTTAAACAAAAGCGATATCAACTTTAAAACGCGCTAAATTTTGTTGATGTTTTGCGTATTCAGTTTGTATTGACATATCTGTGGCAGTACAAAAGCTGCACTTCTTAAACTTGGTACTTCCGTACAAAAGGCCTATCCGCGACTGTCTTCAAAGTTTCGTTGCACAATTCGAATAAATGTGGAAGTTATAATCAAAAGCGATATCAACTTTAAAACACGCTAAAACTTGTTGATGTTTTGCGTATCTAGTTTTATCGACATATCTCCGGCAGTACAAGAGCTGCACTTCTTAAACTTGGTACTTCAGTAGAAAAGGCCTATCCGCGACTGTCTGCAAAGTTTCGTTGCACAATTCGAATAAATGTGGAAGTTATAAACAAAAGCGATATAAACTTTAAAACGCGCTAAATTTTGTAGATGTTTTTCGTATTCAGTTTGTATCGACATATCTCCGGCAGTACAAGAGCTGCACTTCTGAGACTTGGTACTTCAGTAGAAAAGTCCTATTCGCGACTGTCTGCAAAGTTTTGTTGAACAATTCGAATAAATGTGGAAGTGATAAACAAAAGCGATATCAACTTTAAAACGCGCCAAATTTTGTTGATGGTTTGCGTATTCAGTTTGTATCGACATATCTCCGGCAGTGCGAGAGCTGCACTTCTGAAACTTGGTACTTCAGTAAAAAAGGCCTATCCGCAACTGTCTGCAAAGTTTCGTGGCACAACTCGAACTAATGTGGAAGTTATAAACAAAAGCGATAACAACTTTAAAACACGCTAACTTTTGTTGATGTTTTGCGTATCTAGTTTTATCGATATATCTCTAACAGTACAAAAGCTGCACTTCTGAAACTTGGTACTTCAGTAGAAAAGGCCTATCCGCAACTGTCTGCTAAGTTTCGTGGCACAATTCGAATTAATGTGGAAGTTATAATCAAAAGCGATATCAACTTTAAAACGTGCTAAATTTTGTAGATGTTTTGCGTATTCAGTTTGTATCGACATATCTCCGGCAGTGCAAGAGCTGCACTTCTGAAACTTGGTACTTCAGTAGAAAATGCCTATCCGCGACTGTCTGCAAAGTTTCGTTGCACAATTCGAATAAATGTGGAAGTGATAATCAAAAGCGATATCAACTTTAAAACGCACTGAATTTTGTTGATGTTTTGCGTATTCAGTTTGTATCGACATATCTCCGGCAGTACAAGAGCTGCACTACTGAAACATCGTACTTCAGTAGAAAATGTGTCTCCGTGGTTGTCTGCAAAGTTTTGTAACACAATTCGAATACATGTAGAAAGTTATAAACAAAAGCGATATCAACTTTAAAACGCGCTAAATTTTGTTGATGGTTTGCGTATTCAGTTTGTATCGACATATCCCCGGCAGTGCGAGAGCTGCACTTCTGAAACTTGGTACTTCAGTAGAAAAGGCCTATCCACAACTGTCTGCAAACCTCCGTGGCACAATTCGAATTAATGTGGAAGTTATAAACAAAAGCGATATCAACTTTAAAACGCGCTAAATTTTGTTGATGTTTTGCGTATTCAGTTTGTATAGACCTATCTCCGGCAGTGCAAGAGCTGCACTTCTGAAACTTGGTACTTCAGTAGAAAAGGCCTATCCGCGACTGTCTGCAAAGTTTTGTTGCACAATTCGAATAAATGTGGAAGTTATAAACAAAAGCGATATCAACTTTAAAACGCGCTAAATTTTGTTGATGGTTTGCGTATTCAGTTTGTATCGACATATCTCCGGCAGTGCGAGAGCTGCACTTCTGAAACTTGGTACTTCAGTAGAATAGGCCTATCCGCAACTGTCTGCAAAGTTTCGTGGCACAATTCGAATTAATGTGGAAGTTATAAACAAAAGCGATATCAACTTTAAAACGCGCTAAATTTTGTTGATGTTTTGCGTATTCAGTTTGTATCGACATATCTCCGTCAGTGCAAGAGCTGCACTTCTGAAACTTGGTACTTCAGTGGAAAAGGCCTATCCGCGACTGTCTGCAAAGTTTCATTGCACAATTCGAATAAATGTGGAAGTTATAATCAAAAGCGATATCAACTTTAAAACGCACTGAATTTTGTTGATTGTTTGCGTATTCAGTTTGTATCGACATATCTCCGGCAGTAACGGAGCTGCACTTGTAAAACTTGGTACTTCAGTAGAAAAGGCCTATCCGCGACTGTCTGCAAAGTTCACTGCACAATTGGAATAAATGTGGAAGTTATAAACAAAAGCGATATCAACTTTAAAACGCGCGTAATTGTGTTGATGTTTTGCGTATTCAGTTTGTATCGACATATCTCCGGCAGTATAAGAGCTGCACTTCTGAAACTTGGTACTTCAGTAGAAAAGGCCTATCCGCGACGGTCTGCAAAGTTTCGTGGCAGAATTCGAATAAATGTTGAAGTTATAAACAAAAGCGATATCAACTTTAAAACGCGCTAAATTTTGTTGATGTGTTTCGTATTCAGTTTGTATCGACATATCTCCGGCAGTACAAGAGCTGCCCTTCTGAAACTTGATACTTCAGTGGAAAATGTGTCTCCGCGGTTGTCTGCAAAGTTTCGTTGCACAATTCGAATAAATGTGGAAGTTATAATCAAAAGCGGTATCAACTTTAAAACACGCTAAATCTTGTTAATGTTTTGCGTATCTAGTTTTATCGACATATCTCCGGCAGTACAAGAGCTGCACGTCTGAAACTTGGTACTTCAGTAGAAAAGGCCTATCCGCGACTGTCTTCAAAGTTTCGTTGCACAATTCGAATAAATGTGGAAGTTATAATCAAAAGCTATATCAACTTTAAAACGCACTGAATTTTGTTGATGTTTTGCGTATACAGTTTGTATCGACATATCTCCGGCAGTACAAAAGCTGCACTTCTGAAACTTGGTACTTCAGTAGAAAATGTGTCTCCGCGGTAGTCTGCAAAGTTTCGTAACACAATTCGAATTAATGTGGAAGTTATAAACAAAAGCGATATCAACTTTAAAACGCGCTAAATTTTGTTGATGTTTTGCGTATTCAGTTTGTATCGACATATCTGAGGCAGTACAAAAGCTGCACTTCTGAACCTTAGTACTTCCGTAGAAAAGGCCTATCCGCGACTGTCTGCAAAGTTTCGTTGCACAATTCGAATTAATGTGGAAGTTATAAACAAAAGCGATATCAACTTTAAAACGCGCTAAATTTTGTTGATGTTTTGCGTATTCAGTTTGTATCTAAATATATCCAGTAGTACAAGAGCTGCACTTCTGAAACTTGGAACTTCAGTAGAAAGTGTGTCCCACCGGTTGTCTGCAAAGTTTCGTTGCACAATTCGGATAAATGTGGAAGTTATAAACAAAAGCGATATCAACTTTAAAACGGGCTAAGTTTTGTTGATGTTTTGCGTATTCAGTTTGTATCGACATATCTCCGGCAGTACAAAAGCTTCACTTCTGAAACTTGGTACTTCAGTAGAAAAGGCCTATCCGCGACTGTCTGCAAAGTTTCGTTGCACAATTCGAATAAATGTGGAAGTTATAAACAAAAGCGATATAAACTTTGAAACGCGCTTAATATTGTTGATGTTTTTCGTATTCAGTTTGTATCGACATATCTCCGGCAGTACAAGAGCTGCACGTCTGAAACTTGGTACTTCAGTAGAAAATGTGTCTCCGCGATTGTCTGCAAAGTTTCGTTGCACAATTCGAATAAATGTGGAAGTTATAAACAACAGCGATATAAACTTTAAAACGCGCTAAATTTTGTTGAGGTTTTGTGTATTCAGTTTGTATCGACATATCTCCGGCAGTACAAAAGCTGAACTTCTTAGACTTGGTACTTCAGTCGAAAATGCCTATCGCCGACTGTCTGCAAAGTTTCGTTGCACAATTCGAATAAATGTGGAAGTTATAAACAAAAGCGATATCAACTTCAATACGCGGAAAATTTTGTTGATGTTTTGTGTATTCAGTTTTTATCGACATATCTCCAGGAGTACATGAGCTGCACTTCTGAAACTTGGTACTTCAGTAGAAAATGCCTATCCGCGACTGTCTGCAAAGTTAACTGCACAATTCGAATAAATGTGGAAGTTATAAACAAAAGCGATATCAACTTTAAAACGCGCGTAATTGTGTTGATGTTTTCGTATTCAGTTTGTATCGAAATATCTCCGGCAGTACAAAAGCTTCACTTCTGAAACTTGGTACTTCAGTAGAAAAGGCCTATCCGCGACTGTCTGCAAAATTTCGTTGCACAATTCGAATAAATGTGGAAGTTATAAACAAAAGCGATATAAACTTTAAAACGCGCTAAATTGTGTTGATGTTTTGCGTATTCAGTTTGTATCGACATATCTCCGGCAGTACAAGAGCTGCACGTCTGAAACTTGGTACTTCAGTAGAAAATGTGTCTCCGCGATTGTCTGCAAAGTTTCGTTGCACAATTCGAATAAATGTGGAAGTTATAAACAACAGCGATATAAACTTTAAAACGCGCTAAATTTTGTTGATGTTTTGTGTATTCAGTTTGTATCGACATATCTCCGGCAGTACAAAAGCTGAACTTCTTAGACTTGGTACTTCAGTCGAAAATTCCTATCGCCGACTGTCTGCAAAGTTTCGTTGCACAATTCGAATAAATGTGGAAGTTATAAACAAAAGCGATATCAACTTTAAAACGCGCAAAATTTTGTTGATGTTTTGTGTATTCAGTTTTTATCGACATATCTCCAGGAGTACATGAGCTGCACTTCTGAAACTTGGTACTTCAGTAGAAAATGCCTATCCGCGACTGTCTGCAAAGTTCACTGCACAATTCGAATAAATGTGGAAGTTATAAACAAAAGCGATATCAACTTTAAAACGCGCGTAATTGTGTTGATGTTTTACGTATTCAGTTTGTATCGACATATCTCCGGCAGTATAAGAGCTGCACTTCTGAAACTTGGTACTTCAGTAGAAAATGCCTATCCGCGACGGTCTGCAAAGTTTCGTGGCAGAATTCGAATAAATGTGGAAGTTATAAACAAAAGCGATATCTACTTTAAAACGCGCTAAATTTTGTTGATGTTTTTCGTATTCAGTTTGTATCGACATATCTCCGGCAGTACAAGAGCTGCCCTTCTGAAACTTGATACTTCAGTGGAAAAGGCCTATCCGCGACTGTCTGCAAAGTTTCGTTGCACAATTCGAATAAATGTGGAAGTTATAAACAAAAGCGATATCAACTTTAAAACGCGCTAAATTTTGTTGATGTTTTGCGTATTCAGTTTGTATCAACATATCTCCGGCAGTACAAGAGCTGCACTTCTGAAACTGTATACTTCAGTTGAAAAGGCCTATCTGCGACTGTCTGCAAAGTTTCGTTGCACAATTCGAATAAATGTGGAAGTTATAAACAAAAGCGGTATCAACTTTAAAACGCGCTAAATCTTGTTGATGTTTTGCGTATTCAGTTTGTATCGACATATCTCCGGCAGTACAAGAGCTGCACTTCTGAAACTTGGTACTTCAGTAGAAAATGGGTCTCCGCGATTGTCTGCAAAGTTTTGTTGCACAATTCGAATAAATGTGGAAGTTATAAACAAAAGCGATATCAACTTTAAAACGCGCTAAATTTTGTTGATGTTTTGCGTATTAAGTTTGTATCGACATATCTCGTGCAGTACATGAGCTGCACTTCTGAAACTTGGTACTTCAGTAGAAAGGGCCTATCCGCGACTGTCTGCAAAGTTTCGTTGCACAATTCGAATAAATGTAGAAGTTATAAACAAAAGCGATATCAACTTTAAAACGCGCTAAATTTTGTTGATGTTTTGCGTATTCAGTTTGTATCGAGATATCTCCGGCAGTACAAGAGCTGCACTTCTTAGACTTGGTACTTCAGTACAAAAGGCCTATCCGCGACTGTCTGCAAAGTTTCGTGGCACAATTCGAATAAATGTGGAAGTTATAAACAAAAGCAATATCAACTTTAAAACGCGCAACATTTTGTTGATGTTTTGCGTATTCAGTTTGTATCGACATATCTCCGGCAGTGCGAGAGCTGCACTTCTGAAACGTGGTACTTCAGTAGAAAAAGCCCATCCGCGACTGTCTGCAGAGTTTCGTTGCACAATTCGAATAAATGTGGAAGTTATAAACAAAAGCGATATCAACTTTAAAACACGCTAAATTTTGTTGATGTTTAGCGTATCTTGTTTTATCAACATATCTCCGGCAGTACCAGAGCTGCACTTCTGAAACTTGGTACTTCCGTAGAAAAGGTTTATCCGCGACTGTCTTCAAAGTTTCGTTGCACAATTCGAATAAATGTCGAAGTTATAATCAAAAGCGATATCAACTTTAAAACGCACTGAATTTTGTTGATGTTTAGCGTATTCAGTTTGTATCGACATATCTCCGGCAGTACAAGAGATGCCCTTCTGAAACTTGATACTTCAGTGGAAAATGTGTCTCCGCGGTTGTCTGCAAAGTTTCGTTGCACAATTCGAATAAATGTGGAAGTTATAATCAAAAGCGGTATCAACTTTAAAACACGCTAAATCTTGTTAATGTTTTGCGTATCTAGTTTTATCGACATATCTCCGGCAGTACAAGAGCTGCACGTCTGAAACTTGGTACTTCAGTAGAAAAGGCCTATCCGCGACTGTCTGCAAAGTTTCGTTGCACAATTCGAATAAATCTGGAAGTTATAATCAAAAGCTATATCAACTTTAAAACGCACTGAATTTTGTTGATGTTTTGCGTATACAGTTTGTATCGACATATCTCCGGCAGTACAAAAGCTGCACTTCTGAAACTTGGTACTTCAGTAGAAAATGTGTCTCCGCGGTAGTCTGCAAAGTTTCGTAACACAATTCGAATTAATGTGGAAGTTATAAACAAAAGCGATATCAACTTACAAACGGGCTAAGTTTTGTTGATGTTTTGCGTATTCAGTTTGTATCGACATATCTCCGGCAGTACAAAAGCTTCACTTCTGAAACTTGGTACTTCAGTAGAAAAGGCCTATCCGCGACTGTCTGCAAAGTTTCGTTGCACAATTCGAATAAATGTGGAAGTTATAAACAAAAGCGATATAAACTTTGAAACGCGCTTAATATTGTTGATGTTTTTCGTATTCAGTTTGTATCGACATATCTCCGGCAGTACAAGAGCTGCACGTCTGAAACTTGGTACTTCAGTAGAAAATGTGTCTCCGCGATTGTCTGCAAAGTTTCGTTGCACAATTCGAATAAATGTGGAAGTTATAAACAAAAGCGATATCAACTTTAAAACGCGCTAAATTTTGTTGAGGTTTTGTGTATTCAGTTTGTATCGACATATCTCCGGCAGTAAAAAAGCTGAACTTCTTAGACTTGGTACTTCAGTCGAAAATGCCTATCGCCGACTGTCTGCAAAGTTTCGTTGCACAATTCGAATAAATGTGGAAGTTATAAACAAAAGCGATATCAACTTTAAAACGCGGAAAATTTTGTTGATGTTTTGTGTATTCAGTTTTTATCGACATATCTCCAGGAGTACATGAGCTGCACTTCTGAAACTTGGTACTTCAGTAGAAAATGCATATCCGCGACTGTCTGCAAAGTTAACTGCACAATTCGAATAAATGTGGAAGTTATAAACAAAAGCGATATCAACTTTAAAACGCGCGTAATTGTGTTGATGTTTTCGTATTCAGTTTGTATCGAAATATCTCCGGCAGTACAAAAGCTTCACTTCTGAAACTTGGTACTTCAGTAGAAAAGGCCTATCCGCGACTGTCTGCAAAGTTTTGTTGCACAATTCGAATAAATGTGGAAGTTATAAACAAAAGCGATATAAACTTTAAAACGCGCTAAATTGTGTTGATGTTTTGCGTATTCAGTTTGTATCGACATATCTCCGGCAGTACAAGAGCTGCACGTCTGAAACTTGGTACTTCAGTAGAAAATGTGTCTCCGCGATTGTCTGCAAAGTTTCGTTGCACAATTCGAATAAATGTGGAAGTCATAAACAACAGCGATATAAACTTTAAAACGCGCTAAATTTTGTTGATGTTTTGCGTATTCAGTTTGTATCGACATATCTCCGGCAGTACAAAAGCTGAACTTCTTAGACTTGGTACTTCAGTCGAAAATGCCTATCGCCGACTGTCTGCAAAGTTTCGTTGCACAATTCGAATAAATGTGGAAGTTATAAACAAAAGCGATATCAACTTTAAAACGCGCAAAATTTTGTTGATGTTTTGTGTATTCAGTTTTTATCGACATATCTCCAGGAGTACATGAGCTGCACTTCTGAGACTTGGTACTTCAGTAGAAAATGCCTATCCGCGACTGTCTGCAAAGTTCACTGCACAATTCGAATAAATGTGGAAGTTATAAACAAAAGCGATATCAACTTTAAAACGCGCGTAATTGTGTTGATGTTTTACGTATTCAGTTTGTATCGACATATCTCCGGCAGTATAGGAGCTGCACTTCTGAAACTTGGTACTTCAGTAGAAAATGCCTATCCGCGACGGTCTGCAAAGTTTCGTGGCAGAATTCGAATAAATGTGGAAGTTATAAACAAAAGCGATATCTACTTTAAAACGCGCTAAATTTTGTTGATGTTTTTCGTATTCAGTTTGTATCGACATATCTCTGGCAGTACAAGAGCTGCCCTTCTGTAACTTGATACTTCAGTGGAAAAGGCCGATCCGCGACTGTCTGCAAAGTTTCGTTGCACAATTCGAATAAATGTGGAAGTTATAAACAAAAGCGATATCAACTTTAAAACGCGCTAAATTTTGTTGATGTTTTGCGTATTCAGTTTGTATCGACATATCTCCGGCAGTACAAGAGCTGCACTTCTGAAACTGTATACTTCAGTTGAAAAGGCCTATCTGCGACTGTCTGCAAAGTTTCGTTGCACAATTCGAATAAATGTGGAAGTTATAAACAAAAGCGGTATCAACTTTAAAACGCGCTAAATCTATTTTGATGTTTTGCGTATTCAGTTTGTATCGACATATCTCCGGCAGTACAAGAGCTGCACTTCTGAAACTTGGTACTTCAGTAGAAAATGGGTCTCCGCGATTGTCTGCAAAGTTTTGTTGCACAATTCGAATAAATGTGGAAGTTATAAACAAAAGCGATATCAACTTTAAAACGCGCTAAATTTTGTTGATGTTTTGCGTATTAAGTTTGTATCGACATATCTCGTGCAGTACATGAGCTGCACTTCTGAAACTTGGTACTTCAGTAGAAAGGGCCTATCCGCGACTGTCTGCAAAGTTTAGTTGCACAATTCGAATAAATGTAGAAGTTATAAACAAAAGCGATATCAACTTTAAAACGCGCTAAATTTTGTTGATGTTTTGCGTATTCAGTTTGTATCGAGATATCTCCGGCAGTACAAGAGCTGCACTTCTTAGACTTGGTACTTCAGTACAAAAGGCCTATCCGCGACTGTCTGCAAAGTTTCGTGGCACAATTCGAATAAATGTGGAAGTTATAAACAAAAGCAATATCAACTTTAAAACGCGCAACATTTTGTTGATGTTTTGCGTATTCAGTTTGTATCGACATATCTCCGGCAGTGCGAGAGCTGCACTTCTGAAACGTGGTACTTCAGTAGAAAAAGCCCATCCGCGACTGTCTGCAGAGTTTCGTTGCACAATTCGAATAAATGTGGAAGTTATAAACAAAAGCGATATCAACTTTAAAACGCGCTAAATTTTGTTGATGCTTTGCGTATTCAGTTTGTATCGACATATCTCCGGCAGTGCAAGAGCTGCACTTCTGAAACTTAGTACTTAGGTAGAAAAGGCCTATCCGCGACTGTCTGCAAAGTTTCATTGCACAATTCGAATAAATGTGGAAGTTATAATCAAAAGCGATATCAACTTTAAAACGCACTGAATTTTGTTGATGTTTTGCGTATTCAGTTTGTATCGACATATCTCCGGCAGTACAAGAGCTGCACTTCTGAAACATGGTACTTCAGTAGAAAATGTGTAACCGCGGTTGTCTGCAAAGTTTTGTAACACAATTCGAATACATGTGGAAGTTATAAACAAAAGCGATATCAACTTTAAAACGCGCTTAATTTTGTTGATGTTTTGCGTATTCAGTTTGTATCGACATATCTCCGGCAGTACAAGAGCTGCACTTCTGAGACTTGGTACTTCAGTAGAAAAGTCCTATCCGCGACTGTCTGCAAAGTTTTGTTGAACAATTCGAATAAATGTGGAAGTGATAAACAAAAGCGATATCAACTTTAAAACGCGCTAAATTTTGTTGATGGTTTGCGTATTCAGTTTGTATCGACATATCTCCGGCAGTGCGAGAGCTGCACTTCTGAAACTTGGTACTTCAGTAAAAAAGGCCTATCCGCAACTGTCTGCAAAGTTTCGTGGCACAACTCGAACTAATGTGGAAGTTATAAACAAAAGTGATATCAACTTTAAAACGCGCTAAATTTTGTTGATGTTTTGCGTATTCAGTTTGTATCGACATATCTCCGGCAGTGCAAGAGCTGCACTTCTGAAACTTGGTACTTCAGTAGAAAAGGCCTATCCGCGACTGTCTGCAAAGTTTCATTGCACAATTCGAATAAATGTGGAAGTTATAATCAAAAGCGATATCAACTTTAAAACGCACTGAATTTTGTTGATGTTTTGCGTATTCAGTTTGTATCGACATATCTCCGTCAGTACAAGAGCTGCACTTCTGAACCATGGTACTTCAGTAGAAAATGTGTCTCCGCGGTTATCTGCAAAGTTTTGTAACACAATTCGAATAAATGTGGAAGTTATAAACAAAAGCGATATCAACTTTAAAACGCGCTTAATTTTGTTGATGTTTTGCGTATTCAGTTTGTATCGACATATCTCCGGCAGTACAAGAGCTGCACTTCTTAAACTTGGTACTTCAGTAGAAAAGGCCTATCCGCGACTGTCTGCAAATTTTGTTGCACAAT
Organism: Sepiola atlantica; assembly: GCA_963556195.1. Taxonomy (NCBI): domain Eukaryota; kingdom Metazoa; phylum Mollusca; class Cephalopoda; order Sepiida; family Sepiolidae; genus Sepiola; species Sepiola atlantica. The sequence goes on from CAUVYP010000567.1 coordinate 851,860, forward strand.
TCGAATAAATGTGGAAGTTATAAACAAAAGCGATATCAACTTTAAAACGCGCTGAATTTTGTTGATGGTTTGCGTCTTCAGTTTGTGTCGACATATCTCCGGCAGTGCGAGAGCTGCACTTCTGAAACTTGTTACTTCAGTAGAAAAAGCCCATCCGCGACTGTCTGCAGAGTTTCGTTGCACAATTCGAATAAATGTGGAAGTTATAATCAAAAGCGATATCAACTTTAAAACACGCTAAATTTTGTTGATGGTTTGCGTATTCCGTTTGTATCGACATATCTCCGGCAGTGCGAGAGCTGCACTTCTGAAACTTAGTACTTCAGTAGAAAAAGCCCATCCGCGACTGTCTGCAGAGTTTCGTTGCACAATTCGACTAAATGTGGAAGTTACATTCAAAAGCGATATCAACTTTAAAACCCGCTAAATTTTGTTGATGTTTTGCGTATTCAGTTTGTATCGACATATCTCCGGCAGTACAAGAGCTGCACTTCTGAAACTTGGTACTTCAGTAGAAAATGTGTCTCCGCGGTTGTCTGCAAAGTTTCGTTGCACAATTCGAATAAATGTGGAAGTTATAAACAAAAGCGATATCAACTTTAAAACGCGCTAAATTTTGTTGATGTTTTGCGTATCTAGTTTGTATCGACATATCTCCGGCAGTACAAGAGCTGCACTTCTGAGACTTGGTAATTCAGGAGCAAAAGGCTTATCCGCGACTGTCTGCAAAGTTTCGTTGAACAATTCGAATAAATGTGGAAGTGATAAACAAAAGCGATATCATTTTTATACGCCCTAAATTTTGTTGATGTTTTGCGTATTAAGTTTGTATCGACATATCTCCGGCAGTACAAGAGCTGCACTTCTGAAACTTGGTACTTCAGTAGAAAAGGCTTATCCGCAACTGTCTGCAAAGTTTCGTGGCACAATTCGAATTAATGTAGAAGTTATAAACAAAAGCGATATCAACTTTAAAACGCGCTAAATTTTGTTGATGCTTTGCGTATTCAGTTTGTATCGACATATCTCCGGCAGTGCAAGAGCTGCACTTCTGAAACTTGTTACTTCAGTAGAAAAGGCCTATCCGCGACTGTCTGCAATGTTTCATTGCACAATTCGAATAAATGTGGAAGTTATAATCAAAAGCGATATCAACTTTAAAACGCACTGAATTTTGTTGATGTTTTGCGTATTAAGTTTGTATCGACATATCTCCGGCAGTACAAGAGCTGCACTTCTGAAACATGGTACTTCAGTAGAAAATGTGTAACCGCGGTTGTCTGCAAAGTTTTGTAACACAATTCGAATACATGTGGAAGTTATAAACAAAAGCGATATCAACTTTAAAACGCGCTTAATTTTGTTGATGTTTTGCGTATTCAGTTTGTATCGACATATCTCCGGCAGTACAAAAGCTGCACTTCTGAGACTTGGTACTTCATAGAAAAGTCCTATCCGCGACTGTCTGCAAAGTTTTGTTGCACAATTCGAATAAATGTGGAAGTTATAAACAAAAGCGATATCAACTTTAAAACGCGCTAAATTTTGTTGATGGTTTGCGTATTCAGTTTGTATCGACATATCTCCGGCAGTGCGAGAGCTGCACTTCTGAAACTTGGTACTTCAGTAGAAAAGGCCTATCCGCAACTGTCTGCAAAGTTTCGTGGCACAATTCGTATTAATGTGGAAGTTATAAACAAAAGCGATATCAACTTCAAAACGCGCTAAATTTTGTTGATGTTTTGCGTATTCAGTTTGTATCGACATATCTCCGGCAGTGCAAGAGCTGCACTTCTGAAACTTGGTACTTCAGTAGAAAAGGGCTATCCGCGACTGTCTGCAAAGTTTCATTGCACAATTCGAATAAATGTGGAAGTTATAAACAAAAGCGATATCAACTTTAAAACGCGCTTAATTTTGTTGATGTTTTGCGTATTCAGTTTGGATCGACATATCTCCGGCAGTAAAAGAGCTGCACTTCTGAAACTTGGTACTTCCGTAGAAAAGGCCTATCCGCGACTGTCTGCAAAGTTTTGTTGCACAATTCGAATAAATGTGGAAGTTATAAACAAAAGCGATATCAACTTTAAAACGCGCTGAATTTTGTTGATGGTTTGCGTATTCAGTTTGTATCGACATATCTCCGGCAGTGCGAGAGCTGCACTTCGTAAACTTGGCACTTCAGTAAAAAAAGCCCATAACCGACTGTCTGCAGAGTTTCGTTGCACAATTCGAATAAATGTGGAAGTCATAATCAAAAGCGATATCAACTTTAAAACACGCTAAATTGTGTTGATGTTTTGCGTATTCAGTTTGTATCGACATATCTCCGGCAGTACATGAGCTGCACTTCTGAAACTTGGTACTTCAGTAGAACATGTGTCTCCGCGGTTGTCTGCAAAGTTTCGTAGCACAATTCGAATAAATGTGGAAGTTATAAACAAAAGCGATATCAACTTTAAAACGCGCTAAATTTTGTTGATGTTTTGCGTATTAAGTTTGTACCGACATATCTCCGGCAGTACAAGAGCGGCACTTCTGAAACTTGGTACTTCAATAGAAAAGGCTTATCCGCAACTCTCTGCAAAGTTTCGTGGCACAATTCGAATAAATGTGGAAGTTATAAACAAAAGCGATATCAACTTTAAAACGCGCTAAATTTTGTTGATGGTTTGCGTATTCAGTTTGTATCGACATATCTCCGGCAGTGCGAGAGCTTCACTTCTGAAACTTGGTACTTCAGTAGAAAAGGCCTATCCGCAACTGTCTGCAAAGTTTCGTGGCACAATTCGAATTAATGTGGAAGTTATAATCAAAAGCGATATCAACTTTAAAAGCACTGAATTTTGTTGATGTTTTGCGTATTCAGTTTGTATCGACATATCTCCGGCACTACAAGAGCTGCACTTCTGAAACATGGTACTTCAGTAGAAAATGTGTAACCGCGGTTGTCTGCAAAGTTTTGTAACACAATTCGAATACATGTGGAAGTTATAAACAAAAGCGATATCAACTTTAAAACGCGCTTCATTTTGTTGATGTTTTGCGTATTCAGTTTGTATCGACATATCTCCGGCAGTACAAGAGCTGCACTTCTGAGACTTGGTACTTCAGTAGAAAAGTCCTATCCGCGACTGTCTGCAAAGTTTTGTTGCACAATTCGAATAAATGTGGAAGTTATAAACAAAAGCGATATCAACTTTAAAACGCGCTAAATTTTGTTGATGGTTTGCGTATTCAGTTTGTATCGACATATCTCCGGCAGTGCGAGAGCTGCACTTCTGAAACTTGGTACTTCAGTAGAAAATGCCTATCCGCGACTGTCTGCAAAGCTTTGATGCACAATTCGAATAAATGTGGAAGCTATAAACAAAAGCGATATCAACTTTAAAACGCGTTTAATTTTGTTGATTGTTTGCGTATTCAGTTTGTATCGACATATCTCCGGAAGTGCGAGAGCTGCACTTCTGAAACTTGGTACTTCAGTTGAAAATGTGTCTCCGCGGTTGTCTGCAAAGTTTCGTTGCACAATTCGAATAAATGTGGAAGTTATAAACAAAAGCGATATCAACTTTAAAACGCGCTTAATTTTGTTGATGTTTTGCGTATTCAGTTTGTATCGACATATCTCCGGCAGTACAAGAGCTGCACTTCTGAGACCTGGTACTTCAGTAGAAAAGGCTTATCCGCGACTGTCTGCAAAGTTTCTTTGCACAATTCGAATAAATGTGGAAGTTATAAACAAAAGCGATATCAACTTTAAAACGCGCTAAATTTTGTTGATGGTTTGCGTATTCAGTTTGTATCGACATATCTCCGGCAGTGCGAGAGCTTCACTTCTGAAACTTGGTACTTCAGTAGAAAAGGCCTATCCGCAACTGTCTGCAAAGTTTCGTGGCACAATTCGAATTAATGTGGAAGTTATAAACAAAAGCGATATCAACTTTAAAACGCGCTAAATTTTGTTGATGCTTTGCGTATTCAGTTTGAATCGACATATCTCCGGCAGTGCAAGAGCTGCACTTCTGAAACTTGGTACTTCAGTAGAAAAGGCCTATCCGCGACTGTCTGCAAAGTTTCATTGCACAATTCGAATAAATGTGGAAGTTATAATCAAAAGAGATATCAACTTTAAAACGCACTGAATTTTGTTGATGTTTTGCGTATTCAGTTTGTATCGACATATCTCCGGCAGTATAAGAGCTGCACTTCTGAAACAGGGTACTTCAGTAGAAAATGTGTAACCGCGGTTGTCTGCAAAGTTTTGTAACACAATTCGAATACATGTGGAAGTTATAAACAAAAGCGATATCAACTTTAAAACGCGCAACATTTTGTTGATGTTTTGCGTATTCAGTTTGTATCGACATATCTCCGGCAGTACAAGAGCTGCACTTCTGAGACTTGGTACTTCAGTAGAAAACTCCTATCCGCGACTGTCTGCAAAGTTTTGTTGCACAATTCGAATAAATGTGGAAGTTATAAACAAAAGCGATATCAACTTTAAAACGCGCTAAATTTTGTTGATGGTTTGCTTATTCAGTTTGTATCGACATATCTCCGGCAGTGCAAGAGCTGCACTTCTGAAACTTGGTACTTCAGTAGAAAAGGCCTATCCGCAACTGTCTGCAAAGTTTCGTGGCACAATTCGAATTAATGTGGAAGTTATAAACAAAAGCGATATCAACTTTAAAACGCGCTAAATTTTGTTGATGTTTTGCGTATTCAGTTTGTATCGACATATCTCCGGCAGTGCAAGAGCTGCACTTCTGAAACTTGGTACTTCAGTAGAAAAGGCCTATCCGCGACTGTCTGCAAAGTTTCATTGCACAATTCGAATAAATGTGGAAGTTAAAATCAAAAGCGATATCAACTTTAAAACGCACTGAATTTTGTTGATGTTTTGCGTATTCAGTTTGTATCGACATATCTCCGTCAGTACAAGAGCTGCACTTCTAAAACATGGTACTCTAGTAGAAAATGTGTCTCCGCGGTTGTCTGCAAAGTTTTGTAACACAATTCGAATAAATGTGGAAGTTATAAACAAAAGCGATATCAACTTTAAAACGCGCTTAATTTTGTTGATGTTTTGCGTATTCAGTTTGTATCGACATATCTCCGGCAGTAAAAGAGCTGCACTTCTGAAACTTGGTACTTCAGTAGAAAAGGCCTATCCGCGACTGTCTGCAAAGTTTTGTTGCACAATTCGAATAAATGTGGAAGTTATAAACCAAAAGCGATATCAACTTTAAAACGCGCTGAATTTTGTTGATGGTTTGCGTATTCAGATTGTATCGACATATCTCCGGCAGTGCGAGAGCTGCACTTCGTAAACTCGGTACTTCAGTAAAAAAAGCCCATCACCGACTGTCTGCAGAGTTTCGTTGCACAATTCGAATAAATGTGGAAGTTATAATCAAAAGCGATATCAACTTTAAAACACGCTAAATTGTGTTGATGTTTTGCGTATTCAGTTTGTATCGACATATCTCCGGCAGTACAAGAGCTGCACTTCTGAAACTTGGTACTTCAGTAGAACATGTGTCTCCGCGGTTGTCTGCAAAGTTTCGTAGCACAATTCGAATAAATGTGGAAGTTATAAACAAAAGCGATATCAACTTTAAAACGCGCTTAATTTTGTTGATGTTTTGCGTATTAAGTTTGTACCGACATATCTCCGGCAGTACAAGAGCTGCACTTCTGAAACTTGGTACTTCAGTAGAAAAGGCTTATCCGCAACTCTCTGCAAAGTTTCGTGGCACAATTCGAATTAATGTGGAAGTTATAAACAAAAGCGATATCAACTTTAAAACGCGCTAAATTTTTTGATGCTTTGCGTATTCAGTTTGTATCGACATATCTCCGGCAGTGCAAGAGCTGCACTTCTGAAACTTGGTACTTCAGTAGAAAAGGCCTATCCACGACTGTCTGCAAAGTTTCATTGCACAATTCGAATAAATGTGGAAGTTATAAACAAAAGCGATATCAACTTTAAAACGCGCTACATTTTGTTGATGTTTTGCGTATTCAGTTTGTATCGACATATCTCGTGCAGTGCAAGAGCTGCACTTCTGAAACTTGGTACTTCAGTAGAAAATGTGTCTCCGCGGTTGTCTGCAAAGTTTTGTAACACAATTCGAATACATGTTGAAGTTATAAACAAAAGCGATATCAACTTTAAAACGCGCTTAATTTTGTTGATGTTTTGCTTATTCAGTTTGTATCGACATATCTCCGGCAGTACAAAGGCTGCACTTCTGAAACTTGGTACTTCAGTAGAAAATGCCTATCCGCGACTGTCTGCAAAGTTTTGATGCACAATTCGAATAAATGTGGAAGTTATAAACAAAAGCGATATAAACTTTAAAACGCGTTTAATTTTGTTGATTGTTTACGTATTCAGTTTGTATCGACATATCTCCGGAAGTGCGAGAGCTGCACTTCTGAAACTTGGTACTTCAGTTGAAAATGTGTCTCCGCGGTTGTCTGCAAAGTTTCGTTGCACAATTCGAATAAATGTGGAAGTTATAAACAAAAGCGATATCAACTTTAAAACGCGCTTAATTTTGTTGATGTTTTGCGTATCAAGTTTGTATCGACATATCTCCGGCAGTACAAGAGCTGCACTTCTGAGACGTGGTACTTCAGTAGAAAAGGCTTATGTGCGACTGTCTGCAAAGTTTCGTTGCACAATTCCAATAAATGTGGAAGTGATAAACAAAAGCGATATCATTTTTATACGCACTGAATTTTGTTGATGTTTTGCGTATTCAGTTTGTATCGACATATCTCCGGCAGTACAAGAGCTGCACTTCTGAAACATGGTACTTCAGTTGAAAATGTGTAACCGCGGTTGTCTGCAAAATTTTGTAACACAATTCGAATACATGTGGAAGTTATAAACAAAAGCGATATCAACTTTAAAACGCGCTTAATTTTGTTGATGTTTTGCGTATTCAGTTTGTATCGACATATCTCCGGCAGTACAAGAGCTGCACTTCTGAGACTTGGTACTTCAGTAGAAAAGTCCTATCCGCGATTGTCTGCAAAGTTTTGTTGCACAATTCGAATAAATGTGGAAGTTATAAACAAAAGCGATATCAACTTTAAAACGCGCTAAATTTTGTTGATGGTTTGCGTATTCAGTTTGTATCGACATATCTCCGGCAGTGCCCGAGCTGCACTTCTGAAACTTGGTACTTCAGTAGAAAAGGCCTATCCGCAACTGTCTGCAAAGTTTCGTGGCACAATTCGAATTAATGTGGAAGTTATAAACAAAAGCGATATCAACTTTAAAACGCGCAACATTTTGTTGATGTTTTGCGTATTCAGTTTGTATCGACATATCTCCGGCAGTACAAGAGCTGCACTTCTGAGACTTGGTACTTCAGTAGAAAAGTCCTATCCGCGACTGTCTGCAAAGTTTTGTTGCACAATTCGAATAAATGTGGAAGTTATAAACAAAAGCGATATCAACTTTAAAACGCGCTAAATTTTGTTGATGGTTTGCTTATTCAGTTTGTATCGACATATCTCCGGCAGTGCAAGAGCTGCACTTCTGAAACTTGGTACTTCAGTAGAAAAGGCCTATCCGCAACTGTCTGCAAAGTTTCGTGGCACAATTCGAATTAATGTGGAAGTTATAAACAAAAGCGATATCAACTTTAAAACGCGCTAAATTTTGTTGATGTTTTGCGTATTCAGTTTGTATCGACATATCTCCGGCAGTGCAAGAGCTGCACTTCTGAAACTTGGTACTTCAGTAGAAAAGGCCTATCCGCGACTGTCTGCAAAGTTTCATTGCACAATTCGAATAAATGTGGAAGTTAAAATCAAAAGCGATATCAACTTTAAAACGCACTGAATTTTGTTGATGTTTTGCGTATTCAGTTTGTATCGACATATCTCCGTCAGTACAAGAGCTGCACTTCTGAAACATGGTACTTCAGTAGAAAATGTGTCTCCGCGGTTGTCTGCAAAGTTTTGTAACACAATTCGAATAAATGTGGAAGTTATAAACAAAAGCGATATCAACTTTAAAACGCGCTTAATTTTGTTGATGTTTTGCGTATTCAGTTTGTATCGACATATCTCCGGCAGTAAAAGAGCTGCACTTCTGAAACTTGGTACTTCAGTAGAAAAGGCCTATCCGCGACTGTCTGCAAAGTTTTGTTGCACAATTCGAATAAATGTGGAAGTTATAAACCAAAAGCGATATCAACTTTAAAACGCGCTGAATTTTGTTGATGGTTTGCGTATTCAGTTTGTATCGACATATCTCCGGCAGTGCGAGAGCTGCACTTCGTAAACTCGGTACTTCAGTAAAAAAAGCCCATCACCGACTGTCTGCAGAGTTTCGTTGCACAATTCGAATAAATGTGGAAGTTATAATCAAAAGCGATATCAACTTTAAAACACGCTAAATTGTGTTGATGTTTTGCGTATTCAGTTTGTATCGACATATCTCCGGCAGTACAAGAGCTGCACTTCTGAAACTTGGTACTTCAGTAGAACATGTGTCTCCGCGGTTGTCTGCAAAGTTTCGTAGCACAATTCGAATAAATGTGGAAGTTATAAACAAAAGCGATATCAACTTTAAAACGCGCTAAATTTTGTTGATGTTTTGCGTATTCAGTTTGTATCGACATATCTCGTGCAGTGCAAGAGCTGCACTTCTGAAACTTGGTACTTCAGTAGAAAATGTGTCTCCGCGGTTGTCTGCAAAGTTTTGTAACACAATTCGAATACATGTTGAAGTTATAAACAAAAGCGATATCAACTTTAAAACGCGCTTAATTTTGTTGATGTTTTGCGTATTCAGTTTGTATCGACATATCTCCGGCAGTACAAGAGCTGCACTTCTGAAACTTGGTACTTCAGTAGAAAATGCCTATCCGCGACTGTCTGCAAAGTTTTGATGCACAATTCGAATAAATGTGGAAGTTATAAACAAAAGCGATATCAACTTTAAAACGCGTTTAATTTTGTTGATTGTTTGCGTATTCAGTTTGTATCGACATATCTCCGGAAGTGCGAGAGCTGCACTTCTGAAACTTGGTACTTCAGTTGAAAATGTGTCTTCGCGGTTGTCTGCAAAGTTTCGTTGCACAATTCGAATAAATGTGGAAGTTAAAAACAAAAGCGATATCAACTTTAAAACGCGCTTAATTTTGTTGATGTTTTGCGTATCAAGTTTGTATCGACATATCTCCGGCAGTAGAATAGCTGCACTTCTGAGACGTGGTACTTCAGTAGAAAAGGCTTATCCGCGACTGTCTGCAAAGTTTTGTTGCACAATTCCAATAAATGTGGAAGTGATAAACAAAAGCGATATCATTTTTATACGCACTGAATTTTGTTGATGTTTTGCGTATTCAGTTTGTATCGACATATCTCCGGCAGTACAAGAGCTGCACTTCTGAAACATGGTACTTCAGTAGAAAAGTCCTATCCGCGATTGTCTGCAAAGTTTTGTTGCACAATTCGAATAAATGTGGAAGTTATAAACAAAAGCGATATCAACTTTAAAACGCGCTAAATTTTGTTGATGGTTTGCGTATTCAGTTTGTATCGACATATCTCCGGCAGTGCCCGAGCTGCACTTCTGAAACTTGGTACTTCAGTAGAAAACGCCTATCCGCAACTGTCTGCAAAGTTTCGTGGCACAATTCGAATTAATGTGGAAGTTATAAACAAAAGCGTTATCAACTTTAAAACGCGCTTAATTTTGTTGATGTTTTGCGTATTCAGTTTGTATCGACATATCTCCGGCAGTACAAGAGCTGCACTTCTGAAACTTGGTACTTCAGTAGTAAAGGCCAATCCGCGACTGTCTGCAAAGTTTTGTTGCACAATTCGAATAAATGTGGAAGTTATAAACAAAAGCGATATCAACTTTAAAACGCGCTAAATTTTGTTGATGTTTTGCGTATTCAGTTTGTATCGACATATCTCCGGCAGTACAAGAGCTGCACTTCTGAAACTTAGTACTTCAGTTGAAAAGGCTTATCCGCAACTGTCTGCAAAGTTTCGTGGCACAATTCGAATTAATGTGGAAGTTATAATCAAAAGCGATATCAACTTTAAAAGCACTGAATTTTGTTGATGTTTTGCGTATTCAGTTTGTATCGACATATCTCCGGCAGTACAAGAGCTGCACTTCTGAAACATGGTACTTCAGTAGAAAATGTGTAACCGCGGTTGTCTGCAAAGTTTTGTGACACAATTCGAATACATGTTGAAGTTATAAACAAAAGAGATATCAACTTTAAAACGCGCTTAATTTTGTTGATGTTTTACGTATTCCGTTTCTATCGACATATCTCCGGCAGTACAAGAGCTGCACTTCTGAAACTTGGTACTTCCGTAGAAAAGGCCTATCCGCGACTGTCTGCAAAGTTTTGTTGCACAATTCGAATAAATTTGGAAGTTATAATCAAAAGCGATATCAACTTTAAAACGCACTCAATTTTATTGAGGGTTTGCGTATTCAGTTTGTATCGACATATCTCCGGCAGTGCGAGAGCTGCACTTCTGAAACTTGGTACTGCAGTAGAAAAAGCCCATCCTTTACTGTCTGCAGAGTTTTGTTGCACAATTCGAATAAATGTGGAAGTTATAATCAAAAGCGATATCAACTTTAAAACACGCTAAATTTTGTTGATGTTTTCCGTATTCAGTTTGTATCGACATATCTCCGGTAGTACAAGAGCTGCACTTCTGAAACTTGGTACTTCAGTGGAAAATGTGTCTCCGCGGTTGTCTGCAAAGTATCGTAGCACAATGCGAATAAATGTGGAAGTTATAAACAAAAGCGATATCAACTTTAAAACGCGCTTAATTTTGTTGATGTTTTGCGTATTTAGTTTATATCGACATATCTCCGGCAGTACAAATGCTGCACTTCTGAGACTTGGTACTTCAGTAGAAAATGTGTCTTCGCGACTGTCTGCAAAGTTTCGTTGCACAATTCCAATAAATGTAGAAGTGATACACAAAAGGGATATCAACTTTAAAACGCGCTAAATTTTGTTGATGTTTTGCGTATTAAGTTTGTATAGACATATCTCCGGCAGTACACGAGCTGCACTTCTGAAACTTGGTACTTCAGTAGAAAAGGCCTATTAGCTACTGTCTGCAGAGTTTCGTTGCACAATTTGAATAAATGTATAAGTTATAATCAAAAGCGATATCAACTTTAAAACGACCTAAATTTCGTTGATGTATTGCGTATTCAGTTTGTATCGACATATCTCCGGCAGTACAAGAGCTGCACTTCTGAAACTTGGTACTTCAGTAGAAAAGGCCTATCCGCGACTGTCTGCAGAGTTTCGTTGCACAATTCGAATAAATGTGGAAGGTATAATCAAAAGCGATATCAACTTTTAAACACGCTAAATCTTGTTGATGTTTTGCGTATCTAGTTTTATCGACATATCTCCGGCAGTATAAGAGCTGCACTTCTGAAACTTGGTACTTTAGTAGAAAATGTGTCTCCGCGGTTGTCTGCAAAGTTTCGTAACACAATTCGAATAAATGTGGAAGTTATAAACAAAAGCGATATCAACTTTAAAATGCGCTAAATTTTGTTGATGTTTTGCGTATTAAGTTTGTATCGACATATCTCCGGCAGTACAAGAGCTGCACTTCTGAAACTTGGTACTTCAGTAGTAAATGTGTCTCCGCGACTGTCTGCAAAGTTTCGTTGCACAATTCGAATAAATGTGGAAGTTATAAACAAAAGCGATATCAACTTTAAAACGCGCTAAATTTTGTTGATGTTTTGTGTATTCAGTTTTTATCGACATATCTCCAGGAGTACATGAGCTGCACTTCTGAAACTTGGTACTTCAGTAGAAAATGCCTATCCGCGTCTGTCTGCAAAGTTCACTGCACAATTCGAATAAATGTGGAAGTTATAAACAAAAGCGATATCAACTTTAAAACGCGCGTAATTGTGTTGATGTTTTGCGTATTCAGTTTGTATCGACATATCTCCGGGAGTACAAGAGCTGCACTTCTGAACCTCAATACATCCGTAGAAAAGGCTTATCCGCGACTGTCTGCAAAGTTTCGTTGCATAATTCGAATGAATGTAGAAGTTATAAACAAAAGCGATATCAACTTCAAAACGCGCTAAATTTTGTTGATGTTTTGCGTATTTGGTTTATATCGACATATCTCCGGCAGTACTAGAGCTGCACTTCTGAAACTTGGTACTTCAGTAGTAAGGGCCTATCCGCGACTGTCTGCAAAGTTTCGTTGCACAATTCGAATAAATGTGGAAGTTATAAACAAAAGCGATATCAACTTTAAAACGCGCTAAATTTTGTTGATGTTTTTCGTATTCAGTTTGTATCTACATATCTCCGGCAGTATAAGAGCTGCACTTCTGAAACTTGGTACTTCAGTAGAAAATGCCTATCCGCGACTGTCTGCAAGATTTCGTTGCACAATTCGAATAAATGTGGAAGTTATAAACAAAAGCGATATCAACTTTAAAACGCGCTAAATTTTGTTGATGTTTTTAATATTCAGTTTGTATCGACATATCTCCGGCAGTACAAGAGCTGCACTTCTGAAACTTGGTACTTCAGTAGAAAATGTCTATCCGCGATTGGCATGCAAAGTTTCGTTGCACAATTCGAATAAATGTGGAAGTTATAAACAAAAGCGATATCAACTTTAAAACGCGCTAAATTTTGTTGATGTTTTGCGTATTTAGTTTGTATCGACATATCTCCGGCAGTACACCAGCTGCCCTTCTGAAACTTGATACTTCAGTGGAAAATGTGTCTCCGCGGTTGTCTGCAAAGTTTCGTTTCACAATTCGAATCAATGTCGAAGTTATAAACAAAAGCGATACTAACTTTAAAACGCGCTAAATTTTGTTGATGTTTTGCGTATTCAGTTTGTATCGACATATCTCCGGCAGTACAAGAGCTGCACTTCTGAGACTTAGTACTTAAGTTGAAAATGTGTCTCCGCGACTGTCTGCAAAGTTTCGTTGCACAATTCTTATTAATGTGGAAGCGATAAACAAAAGCGATATCAACTTTAAAACGCGCTAAATTTTGTTGATGTTTTGCGTATTAAGTTTGTATCGACATATCTCCGGCAGTACAAGAGCTGCACTTCTGAACCTTGGTACTTCAGTAGAAAAGGCCTATCCGCCACTGTCTGCAAAGTTTCGTTGCACAATTCAAATAAATGTGGAAGTTATAAACAAAAGCGATATCAACTTTAAAACGCGCTACATTTTGTTGATGTTTTGCGTATTCAGTTTGTATCGACATATCTCCGGCAGTACAAGAGCTGCACTTCTGAAACTTGGTACTTCAGTAGAAAAGGCTTATCCGCAACTGTCTGCAAAGTTTCGTGGCACAATTCGAATTAATGTGGAAGTTATAAACAAAAGCGATATAAACTTTAAAACGCGCTAAATTTTGTTGATGTTTTGCGTATTCAGTTTGTATCGAGATATCTCCGGCAGTGCAAGAGCTGCCCTTCTGAAACTTGGTACTTCAGTAGAAAAGGCCTATCCGCGACTGTCTGCAAAGTTTCATTGCACAATTCGAATAAATGGTGAAGTTATAATCAAAAGCGATATCAACTTTACAACGCACTGAATTTTGTTGATGTTTTGCGTATTAAGTTTGTATCGACATATCTCCGGCAGTACAAGAGCTGCACTTCTGAAACATGGTATTTCAGTAGAAACTGTGTAACCGCGGTTGTCTGCAAAGTTTTGTGACACAATTCGAATACATGTTGAAGTTATAAACAAAAGCGATATCAACTTTAAAACGCGCTTAATTTTGTTGATGTTTTGCGTATTCAGTGTGTATCGACATATCTCCGGCAGTACAAGAGCTGCACTTCTGAAACTTGGTACTTCAGTAGAAAAGGCCTATCCGCGACTGTCTGCAAAGTTTTGTAACGCAATTCGAATAAATGTGGAAGTTATAAACAAAAGCGATATCAACTTTAAAACGCGCTGAATTTTGTTGATGGTTTGCGTATTCAGTTTGTATCGACATATCTCTGGCAGTGCGAGAGCTGCACTTCGTAAACTCGGTACTTCAGTAAAAAAAGCCCATCACCGACTGTCTGCAGAGTTTCGTTGCACAATTCGAATAAATGTGGAAGGATAATCAAAAGCGATATCAACTTTAAAACACGCTAAATTTTGTTGATGTTTTGCGTATTAAGTTTGTATCGACATATCTCCGGCAGTACAAGAGCTGCACTTCTGAAACTTGGTACTTCATTTGAAAATGTGTCTCCGCGGTTGTCTGCAAAGTATCGTAGCACAATTCGAATAAATGTGGAAGTTATAAACAAAAGCGATATCAACTTTAAAACGCGCTAAATTTTGTTGATGTTTTGCGTATTCAGTTTGTATCGACATATCTCTGGCAGTACAAGAGCTGCACTTCTGAAACTTGGTACTTCAGTAGGAAATGTGTCTCCGCGGTTGTCTGCAAAGTTTCGTTGCACAATTCGAATAAATGTGGAAGTTATAAACAAAAGCGATATCAACATTAAAACGCGCTAAATTTTGTTGATGTTTTGCGTATTCAGTTTGTATCGAGATATCTCCGGCAGTGCAAGAGCTGCACTTCTGAAACTTGGTACTTCAGTAGAGAAATGTGTCTCCGCGGTTGTCTGCAAAGTTTCGTTGCACAATTCGAATAAATGTGGAAGTTATAAACAAAAGCGATATCAACATTAAAACGCGCTAAATTTTGTTGATGTTTTGCGTATTCAGTTTGTATCGAGATATCTCCGGCAGTGCAAGAGCTGCACTTCTGAAACTTGGTACTTCAGTAGAAAAGGCCTATCCGCGACTGTCTGCAAAGTTTCGTTGCACAATTCGAATAAATGTGGAAGTTATAAACAAAAGCGATATCAACTTTAAAACGCGCTAAATTTTGTTGATGTTTTGCGTATTCAGTTTGTATCGACATATCTCCAGCAGTACAAGAGCTGCACTTCTGAACCTCAATACATCCGTAGAAAAGGCTTATCCGCGACTGTCTGCAAAGTTTCGTTGCATAATTCGAATGAATGTAGAAGTTATAAACAAAAGCGATATCAACTTCAAAACGCGCTAAATTTTGTTGATGTTTTGCGTATTTGGTTTATATCGACATATCTCCGGCAGTACTAGAGCTGCACTTCTGAAACTTGGTACTTCAGTAGAAAAGGCCTATCCGCAACTGTCTGCAAAGTTTCGTTGCACAATTCGAATAAATGTGGAAGTTATAAACAAAAGCGATATCAACTTTAAAACGCGCTAAATTTTGTTGATGTTTTTCGTATTCAGTTTGTATCGACATATCTCCGGCAGTATAAGAGCTGCACTTCTGAAACTTGGTACTTCAGTAGAAAATGCCTATCCGCGACTGTCTGCAAGATTTCGTTGCACAATTCGAATAAATGTGGAAGTTATAAACAAAAGCGATATCAACTTTAAAACGCGCTAAATTTTGTTGATGTTTTTAATATTCAGTTTGTATCGACATATCTCCGGCAGTACAAGAGCTGCACTTCTGAAACTTGGTACTTCAGTAGAAAATGTCTATCCGCGATTGTCTGCAAAGTTTCGTTTCACAATTCGAATAAATGTGGAAGTTATAAACAAAAGCGATATCAACTTTAAAACGCGCTAAATTTTGTTGATGTTTTGCGTATTTAGATTGTATCGACATATCTCCGGCAGTACACCAGCTGCCCTTCTGAAACTTGATACTTCAGTGGAAAATGTGTCTCCGCGGTTGTCTGCAAAGTTTCGTTGCACAATTCGAATCAATGTCGAAGTTATAAACAAAAGCGATACTAACTTTAAAACGCGCTAAATTTTGTTGATGTTTTGCGTATTAAGTTTGTATCGACATATCTCTGGCAGTACAAGAGCTGCACTTCTGAGACTTGGTACTTAAGTTGAAAATGTGTCTCCGCGACTGTCTGCAAAGTTTCGTTGCACAATTCTTATTCATGTGGAAGCGATAAACAAAAGCGATATCAACTTTAAAACGCGCTAAATTTTGTTGATGTTTTGCGTATTAAGTTTGTATCGACATATCTCCGGCAGTACAAGAACTGCACTTCTGAACCTTGGTACTTCAGTAGAAAAGGCCTATCCGCGACTGTCTGCAAAGTTTCGTTGCACAATTCAAATAAATGTGGAATTTATAAACAAAAGCGATATCAACTTTAAAACGCGCTACATTTTTTTGATGTTTTGCGTATTCAGTTTGTATCGACATATCTCCGGCAGTACAAGAGCTGCACTTCTGAAACTTGGTACTTCAGTAGAAAAGGCTTATCCGCAACTGTCTGCATAGTTTCGTGGCACAATTCGAATTAATGTGGAAGTTATAAACAAAAGCGATATCAACTTTAAAACGCGCTAAATTTTGTTGATGTTTTGCGTATTCAGTTTGTATCGAGATATCTCCGGCAGTGCAAGAGCTGCCCTTCTGAAACTTGGTACTTCAGTAGAAAAGGCCTATGCGCGACTGTCTGCAAAGTTTCATTGCACAATTCGAATAAATGGTGAAGTTATAATCAAAAGCGATATCAACTTTAAAACGCACTGAATTTTGTTGATGTTTTGCGTATTCAGTTTGTATCGACATATCTCCGGCAGTACAAGAGCTGCACTTCTGAAACATGGTATTTCAGTAGAAAATGTGTAACAACGGTTGTCTGCAAAGTTTTGTGACACAATTCGAATACATGTTGAAGTTATAAACAAAAGCGATATCAACTTTAAAACGCGCTTAATTTTGTTGATGTTTTGCGTATTCAGTTTGTATCGACATATCTCCGGCAGTACAAGAGCTGCACTTCTGAAACTTGGTACTTCAGTAGAAAAGGCCTATCCGCGACTGTCTGCAAAGTTTTGTAACACAATTCGAATAAATGTGGAAGTTATAAACAAAAGCGATATCAACTTTAAAACGCGCTGAATTTTGTTGATGGTTTGCGTATTCAGTTTGTATCGACATATCTCCGGCAGTGCGAGAGCTGCACTTCGTAAACTCGGTACTTCAGTAAAAAAAGCCCATCACCGACTGTCTGCAGAGTTTCGTTGCACAATTCGAATAAATGTGGAAGTTATAATCAAAAGCGATATCAACTTTAAAACACGCTAAATTTTGTTGATGTTTTGCGTATTAAGTTTGTATCGACATATCTCCGGCAGTACAATAGCTGCACGTCTGAAACTTGGTACTTCAGGGGAAAATGTGTCTCCGCGGTTGTCTGCAAAGTATCGTAGCACAATTCGAATAAATGTGGAAGTTATAAACAAAAGCGATATCAACTTTAAAACGCGCTAAATTTTGTTGATGTTTTGCGTATTCAGTTTGTATCGACATATCTCCGGCAGTACAAGAGCTGCACTTCTGAAACTTGGTACTTCAGTAGGAAATGTGTCTCCGCGGTTGTCTGCAAAGTTTCGTTGCACAATTCGAATAAATGTGGAAGTTATAAACAAAAGCGATATCAACTTTAAAACGCGCTAAATTTTGTTGATGTTTTGCGTATTCAGTTTGTATCGACATATCTCCGGCAGTATAAGAGCTGCACTTCTGAAACTTGGTACTTCAGTAGAAAATGCCTATCCGCGACTGTCTGCAAGATTTCGTTGCACAATTCGAATAAATGTGGAAGTTATAAACAAAAGCGATATACACTTTAAAACGCGCTAAATTTTGTTGATGTTTTTAATATTCAGTTTGTATCGACATATCTCCGGCAGTACAAGAGCTGCACTTCTGAAACTTGGTACTTCAGTAGAAAATGTCTATCCGCGATTGTCTGCAAAGTTTCGTTTCACAATTCGAATAAATGTGGAAGTTATAAACAAAAGCGATATCAACTTTAAAACGCGCTAAATTTTGTTGATGTTTTGCGTATTTAGATTGTATCGACATATCTCCGGCAGTACACCAGCTGCCCTTCTGAAACTTGATACTCCAGTGGAAAATGTGTCTCCGCGGTTGTCTGCAAAGTTTCGTTGCACAATTCGAATCAATGTCGAAGTTATAAACAAAAGCGATACTAACTTTAAAACGCGCTAAATTTTGTTTATGTTTTGCGTATTCAGTTTGTATCGACATATCTCCGGCAGTACAAGAGCTGCACTTCTGAGACTTGGTACTTAAGTTGAAAATGTGTCTCCGCGACTGTCTGCAAAGTTTCGTTGCACAATTCTTATTCATGTGGAAGCGATAAACAAAAGCGATATCAACTTTAAAACGCGCTAAATTTTGTTGATTATTTGCGTATTAAGTTTGTATCGACATATCTCCGGCAGTACAAGAGCTGCACTTCTGAACCTTGGTACTTCAGTAGAAAAGGCTTATCCGCAACTGTCTGCAAAGTTTCGTGGCACAATTCGAATTAATGTGGAAGTTATAAACAAAAGCGATATCAACTTTAAAACGCGCTAAATTTTGTTGATGTTTTGCGTATTCAGTTTGTATCGAGATATCTCCGGCAGTGCAAGAGCTGCCCTTCTGAAACTTGGTACTTCAGTAGAAAAGGCCTATCCGCGACTGTCTGCAAAGTTTCATTGCACAATTCGAATAAATGGTGAAGTTATAATCAAAAGCGATATCAACTTTAAAACGCACTGAATTTTGTTGATGTTTTGCGTATTCAGTTTGTATCGACATATCTCCGGCAGTACAAGAGCTGCACTTCTGAAACATGGTATTTCAGTAGAAAATGTGTAACCGCGGTTGTCTGCAAAGTTTTGTGACACAATTCGAATACATGTTGAAGTTATAAACAAAAGCGATATCAACTTTAAAACGCGCTTAATTTTGTTGATGTTTTGCGTATTCAGTTTGTATCGACATATCTCCGGCAGTACAAGAGCTGCACTTCTGAAACTTAGTACTTCAGTAGAAAAGGCCTATCCGCGACTGTCTGCAAAGTTTTGTAACACAATTCGAATAAATGTGGAAGTTATAAACAAAAGCGATATCAACTTTAAAACGCGCTGAATTTTGTTGATGGTTTGCGTATTCAGTTTGTATCGACAAATCTCCGGCAGTGCGAGAGCTGCACTTCGTAAACTCGGTACTTCAGTAAAAAAAGCCCATCACCGACTGTCTGCAGAGTTTCGTTGCACAATTCGAATAAATGTGGAAGTTATAATCAAAAGCGATATCAACTTTAAAACACGCTAAATTTTGTTGATGTTTTGCGTATTAAGTTTGTATCGACATATCTCCGGCAGTACAAGAGCTGCACTTCTGAAACTTGGTACTTCAGTGGAAAATGTGTCTCCGCGGTTGTCTGCAAAGTATCGTAACACAATTCGAATAAATGTGGAAGTTATAAACAAAAGCGATATCAACTTTAAAACGCGCTAAATTTTGTTGATGTTTTGCGTATTCAGTTTGTATCGACATATCTCCGGCAGTACAAGAGCTGCACTTCTGAAACTTGGTACTTCAGTAGGAAATGTGTCTCCGCGGTCGTCTGCAAAGTTTCGTTGCACAATTCGAATAAATGTGGAAGTTATAAACAAAAGCGATATCAACTTTAAAACGCGCTAAATTTTGTTGATGTTTTGCGTATTCAGTTTGTATCGAGATATCTCCGGCAGTGCAAGAGCTGCACTTCTGAAACTTGGTACTTCAGTAGAAAAGGCCTATCCGCGACTGTCTGCAAAGTTTCGTTGCACAATTCGAATAAATGTGGAAGTTATAAACAAAAGCGATATCAACTTTAAAACGCGCTAAATTTTGTTGATGTTTTGCGTATTCAGTTTGTATCGACATATCTCCGGCGGTACAAGAGCTGCACTTCTGAGACTTGGTACTTCAGTAGAATATGTGTCTTCGCGACTGTCTGCAAAGTTTCGTTGCACAATCCCAATAAATGTAGAAGTGATAAACAAAAGGGATATCAACTTTAAAACGCGCTAAATTTTGTTGATGTTTTGCGTATTAAGTTTGTATAGACATATCTCCGGCAGTACATGAGCTGCACTTCTGAAACTTGGTACTTCAGTAGAAAAGGCCTATTAGCAACTGTCCGCAGAGTTTCGTTGCACAATTTGAATAAATGTGGAAGTTATAATCAAAAGCGATATCAACTTTAAAACGCGCTAAATTTTGTTGATGTTTTGCGTATTCAGTTTGTATCGACATATCTCCGGCAGAACAAGAGCTGCACTTTTGGAACTTGGTACTTCAGTAGAAAATGGGTCTTTGCGATTGTCTGCAAAGTTTTGTTGCACAATTCGAATAAATGTGGAAGTTATAAACAAAAGCGATATCAACTTTAAAACGCGCTAAATTTTGTTTATGTTTTTCGTATTAAGTTTGTATCGACATATCTCGTGCAGTACATGAGCTGCAGTTCTGAAACTTGGTACTTCAGTAGAAAGGGCCTATCCACGACTGTCTGC
This sequence comes from Sepiola atlantica, assembly GCA_963556195.1. Lineage (NCBI taxonomy): Eukaryota > Metazoa > Mollusca > Cephalopoda > Sepiida > Sepiolidae > Sepiola > Sepiola atlantica. Next base: position 872,297 of record CAUVYP010000567.1, read on the forward strand.
TAAGTTTCGTTGCACAATTCGAATAAATGTAGAAGTTATAAACATAAGCGATATCAACTTTAAAACGCGCTAAATTTTGTTGATGTTTTGCGTATTCAGTTTGTATCGAGATATCTCCGGCAGTACAAGACCTGCACTTCTGAGACATGGTACATCAGTAGGAAAGGCCTATCCGCGACTGTCTGCAAAGTTTCGTGGCACAATTCGAATAAATGTGGAAGTTATAAACAAAAGCGATATCAACTTTAAAACGCGCTTAATTTTGTTGATGTTTTGCGTATTCAGTTTGTATCGACATATCTCCGGCAGTGCGAGAGCTGCACTTCTGAAACTTGGTACTTCAGTAGAAAATGTGTCTCCGCGGTTGTCTGCAAAGTTTCGTTGCACAATTCGAATAAATGTGGAAGTTATAAACAAAAGCGATATCAACTTTAAAACGCGCTAAATTTTGTTGATGGTTTGCGTATTCAGTTTGTATCGACATATCTCCGGCAGTGCGAGAGCTTCACTTCTAAAACTTGGTATATTAGTAGAAAAAGCCCATCCGCGACTATCGGCAGAGTTTCGTTGCACAATTCCAATAAATGTGGAAGTTATAATAAAAAGCCATATCAACTTTAAAACACGCTAAATCTTGTTGATGTTTTGCGTATCAAGTTTTATCGATATATCTCCAACAGTACAAGAGCTGCACTTCTGAAACTCGGTACTTCAGTGGGAAAGGCCTATCCGCGACTGTCTGCAAAGTTTCGTTGCACAATTCGAATAAATGTGGCAGTTATAAACAAAAGCAATATCAACTTTAAAACGCGCTAAATTTTGTTGATGTTTTGCGTATTCAGTTTGTATCGACATATCTCCGGCAGTAAAACAAGCTGCACTTCTGAAAGTTGGTACTTCAGTACGAAAGGCCTATCGGCGACTATCTGCAAAGTTTCGTTGCACAATTCGAATAAATGTGGAAGTTATAAACAAAAGCCGTATCAACTTTAAAACGCGCTAAATTTTGTTGATGTTTTGCGTATTCAGTTTGTATCGACATATCTCCAGCAGTACAAAAGCTGCACTTCTGAAACTTGTTTCTTCAGTAGAAAAGGCCTATCTGCGACTGTCTGCAAAGTTTCGTTGCACAATTCGAATAAATGTGGAAGTTATAAACAAAAGCGATATCAACTTTAAAACGCGCTAAATTTTGTTGATGTTTTGCGTATTCAGTTTGTATCGACATATCTCCGGCAGTACAAGAGCTGCACTTCTGAGACTTGGTACATCAGCAGAAAAGGCCTATCCGCGACTGTCTGCAAAGTTTCGTTGCACAATTCAAATAAATGTGGAAGTTATAAACAAAAGCGATATCAACTTTAAAACGCGCTAAATTTTGTTGATGTTTTGCGTATTGAGTTTGTATCGACATATCTCCGGCAGTGCAAGAGCTGCACTTCTGAAACTTGGTACTTCAGTAGAAAAGGCCTATCCGCGACTGTCTGCAAAGTTTCGTTGCACAATTCGAATAAATGTAAAAGTTATAATCAAAAGCGATATCAACTTTAAAACGCACTGAATTTTGTTGATGTTTTGCGTATTCAGTTTGTATCGACATATCTCCGGCAGTACAAGAGCTGCAAGTCTGAAACATGGTACTTCAGTAGAAAATGTGTCTCCGCGGTTGTCTGCAAAGTTTCGTAACACAATTCGAATACATGTGGAAGTTATAAACAAAAGGTGATATCAACTTTAAAACGCGCTTAAGTTTGTTGATGATTTGCGTATTCAGTTTGTATCGACATATCTGCAGCAGTACAAGAGCTGTACTTCTGAGACTTATTACTTCAGTAGAAAAGTCCTATCCGCGACTGTCTGCAAAGTTTTGTTGCACAATTCGAATAAATGTAGAAGTGATAAACAAAAGCGATATCAACTTTAAAACGCGCTAAATTTTGTTGATGTTTTGCGTATTAAGTTTGTATCGACATATCTCCGGCAGTACAAGAGCTGAACTTCTGAAACTTGGTACTTCAGTAGTAAAGGCCTATCCGCGACTGTCTGCAAAGTTTCGTTGCACAATTCAAATAAATGTGGAAGTTATAATCAAAAGCGATATCAACTTTAAAACGCACTAAATTTTGTTGATGTTTTGCGTATTCAGTTTGTATCGACATATCTCCGGCAGTACAAGAGCTGCACTTCTGAAACTAAGACTTCAGTTACAAATGTGTCTCCGCGGTTGTCTGCAAAGTTTCGTTGCACAATTCGAATAAATGTGGAAGTTATAAACAAAAGCGATCTCAACTTTAAAACGCGCTAAATTTTGTTGATGTTTTGCGTATTAAGTTTGTATCGACATATCTCCGGCAGTACAAGAGCTGCACTTCTGAAACTTTGTACTTCAGTAGAAAAGGCCTATCCGCGACTGTCTGCAAAGTTTCGTTGCACAATTCCAATAAATGTGAAAGGTATAAACAAAAGCGATATCAACTTTAAAACGCGCTAAATTTTGTTGATGTTTTGCGTATTCAGTTTGTATCGACATATCTGCCGCAGTACAAGAGCTGCACTTCTGAGACTTATTACTTCAGTAGAAAAGTCCTATCCGCGACTGTCTGCAAAGTTTTGTTGCACAATTCGAATAAATGTGGAAGTTATAAACAAAAGCGATATCAACTTTAAAACGCGCTAAATTTTGTTGATGGTTTGCGTATTCAGTTTGTATCGACATATCTCCGGAAGTGCGAGAGCTGCACTTCTGAAACTTTGTACTTCAGTAGGAAAGGCCTATCCGCGACTGTCTGCAAAGTTTCGTTGCACAATTCGACTAAATGTGGAAGTTATAAACAAAAGCGATATCAACTTTAAAACGCGCTAAATTTTGTTGATGTTTTGCGTATTCAGTTTGTATCGACATATCTCCGGCAGTACAAGAGCTGCACTTCTGAGACTTGGTACTTCAGTAGAAAAATGTGTCTCCGCGACTGTCTGCAAAGTTTCGTTGCACAATTCGAATAAATGTAGAAGTGATAAACAAAAGCGATATCAACTTTAAAACGCGCTAAATTTTGTTGATGTTTTGCGTATTAAGTTTGTATCGACATATCTCCGGCAGTACAAGAGCTGAACTTCTGAAACTTGGTACTTCAGTAGTAAAGGCCTATCCGCGACTGTCTGCAAAGTTTCGTTGCACAATTCGAATAAATGTGGAAGTTATAATCAAAAGCGATATCAACTTTAAAAGGCACTAAATTTTGTTGATGTTTTGCGTATTCAGTTTGTATCGACATATCTCCGGCAGTACAAGAGCTGCACTTCTGAAACGAAGACTTCAGTTACAAATGTGTCTCCGCGGTTGTCTGCAAAGTTTCGTTGCACAATTCGAATAAATGTGGAAGTTATAAACAAAAGCGATCTCAACTTTAAAACGCGCTAAATTTTGTTGATGTTTTGCGTATTCAGTTTGTATCGACATATCTCCGGCAGTACAAGAGCTGCACTTCTGAAACTTTGTACTTCAGTAGAAAAGGCCTATCCGCGACTGTCTGCAAAGTTTCGTTGCACAATTCCAATAAATGTGAAAGGTATAAACAAAAGCGATATCAACTTTAAAACGCGCTAAATTTTGTTGATGTTTTGCGTATTCAGTTTGTATCGACATATCTGCAGCAGTACAAGAGCTGCACTTCTGAGACTTATTACTTCAGTAGAAAAGTCCTATCCGCGACTGTCTGCAAAGTTTTGTTGCACAATTCGAATAAATGTGGAAGTTATAAACAAAAGCGATATCAACTTTAAAACGCGCTAAATTTTGTTGATGGTTTGCGTATTCAGTTTGTATCGACATATCTCCGGAAGTGCGAGAGCTGCACTTCTGAAACTTTGTACTTCAGTAGGAAAGGCCTATCCGCGACTGTCTGCAAAGTTTCGTTGCACAATTCGACTAAATGTGGAAGTTATAAACAAAAGCGATATCAACTTTAAAACGCGCTAAATTTTGTTGATGTTTTGCGTATTCAGTTTGTATCGACATATCTCCGGCAGTACAAGAGCTGCACTTCTGAGACTTGGTACTTCAGTGGAAAAATGTGTCTCCGCGACTGTCTGCAAAGTTTCGTTGCACAATTCGAATAAATGTAGAAGTGATAAACAAAAGCGATATCAACTTTAAAACGCGCTAAATTTTGTTGATGTTTTGCGTATTAAGTTTGTATCGACATATCTCCGGCAGTACAAGAGCTGAACTTCTGAAACTTGGTACTTCAGTAGTAAAGGCCTATCCGCGACTGTCTGCAAAGTTTCGTTGCACAATTCGAATAAATGTGGAAGTTATAATCAAAAGCGATATCAACTTTAAAACGCACTAAATTTTGTTGATGTTTTGCGTATTCAGTTTGTATCGACATATCTCCGGCAGTACAAGAGCTGCACTTCTGAAACTAAGACTTCAGTTACAAATGTGTCTCCGCGGTTGTCTGCAAAGTTTCGTTGCACAATTCGAATAAATGTGGAAGTTATAAACAAAAGCGATCTCAACTTTAAAACGCGCTAAATTTTGTTGATGTTTTGCGTATTAAGTTTGTATCGACATATCTCCGGCAGTACAAGAGCTGCACTTCTGAAACTTTGTACTTCAGTAGAAAAGGCCTATCCGCGACTGTCTGCAAAGTTTCGTTGCACAATTCCAATAAATGTGAAAGGTATAAACAAAAGCGATATCAACTTTAAAACGCGCTAAATTTTGTTGATGTTTTGCGTATTCAGTTTGTATCGACATATCTCCAGCAGTAAAAAAAGCTGCACTTCTGAAACTTGGTACTTCCGTAGAAAAGGCCTATCCGCGACTGTCGTCAAAGTTTCGTTGCACAATTCGAATAAATGTTGAAGTTATGAACAAAAGCGATATAAACTTTAAAACCCGATAAATTTTGTTGATGTTTTGCGTATTCAGTTTGTATCGACATATCTCCGGCAGTACAAAGGTTGCACTTCTGAAACTTAGTACTTCAGTAGAAAATGTGTCTCCGCGATTGTCTGCAAAGTTTCGTTGCACAATTCGAATAAATGTGGAAGTTATAAACAAAAGCGATATCAACTTGAAAACGCGCTAAATTTTGTTGATGTTTTGTGTATTCAGTTTGTATCGACATATCTCCGGCTGTACAAAAGCTGCACTTCTGAAACTTGGTACTTCAGTAGAAAAGGCCTATCCGCCACTGTCTGCAAAGTTTTGTTGCACAATTCTGAATAAATGTGGAAGTTATAAACAAAAGCGATATCAACTTTAAAACGCGCTAAATTTTGTTGATGTTTTTCGTATTCAGTTTGTATCGACATATCTCCGGCAGTACAAGAGCTGCACTTCTGAGACTTGGTACTTCAGTAGAAAAGGCCTATCCGCGACTGTCTGCAAAGTTTCGTTGCACAATTCGAATAAATGTTGAAGTGATAAACAAAAGCGATATCAACTTTTATGCGCGCTAAATTTTGTTGATGTTTTGCGTATTAAGTTTGTATCGAAATATCTCCGGCAGTACAAGAGCTGCACTTCTGAAACTTGGTACTGCAGGAGAAAAGGCCTATCCGCAACTGTCTGCAAAGTTTCGTGGCACAATTCGAATTAATGTGGAAGTTATAAACAAAAGCGATATCAACTTTAAAACGCGCTAAATTTTGTTGATGTTTTGCGTATTCAGTTTGTATCGACATATCTCCGGCAGTGCAAGAGCTGCACTTCTGAAACTTGGTACTTCAGTAGTAAAGGCCTATCCGCGACTGTCTGCAAAGTTACATTGCACAATTCGAATAAATGTGGAAGTTATAATCAAAATCGATATCAACTTTAAAACGCACTGAATTTTGTTGATGTTTTGCGTATTCAGTTTGTATCGACATATCTCCGGCAGTACAAGAGCTGCACTTCTGAAACATGGTACTTCAGTAGAAAATGTGTCTCCGGTGTTGTCTGCAAAGTTTTTTAACACAATTCGAATACATGTGGAAGTTATAAACAAAAGCGATATCAATTTAAAACGCGCTAAATTTTGTTGATGGTTTGCGTATTCAGTTTGTATCGACATATCTCCGTCAGTGCGAGAGCTGCACTTCTGAAACTTGGTACTTCAGTAGAAAAGGCCTATCCGCAACTGTCTGCAAAGTTTCGTGACACAATTCTAATTAATGTGGAAGTTATAAACAAAAGCGATATCAACTTTAAAACGCGCTAAATTTTGTTGATGGTTTGCGTATTCAGTTTGGTATCGACATATCTCCGGCAGTGCAAGAGCTGCACTTCTGAAACTTGGTACTTCAGTAGAAAAGGCCTATCCGCGACTGTCTGCAAAGTTTTGTTGCACAATTCGAATAAATGTGGAAGTTATAAACAAAAGCGATATCAACTTTAAAACGCGCTAAATTTTGTTGATGGTTTGCGTATTAAGTTTGTATCGACATATCTCCGGCAGTGCGAGAGCTGAACTTATTAAACTTGGTACTTCAGTAGAAAAGGCCTATCCGCAACTGTCTGCAAAGTTTCGTGGCACAATTCGAATTAATGTGGAAGTTATAAACTAAAGCGATATCAACTTTAAAACGCGCTAAATTTTGTTGATGTTTTGCGTATTCAGTTTGTATCGACATATCTCCGGCAGTGAAAGAGCTGCACTTCTGAAACTTGGTACTTCAGTAGACAAGGCCTATCCGCGACTGTCTGCACAGTTTCATTGCACAATTCGAATAAATGTGGAAGTGATAATCAAAAGCGATATCAACTTTAAAACGCACTGAATTTTGTTGATGTTTTGCGTATTCAGTTTGTATCGACATATCTCCGGAAGTACAAGAGCTGCACTTCTGAAACATGGTACTTCAGTAGAAAATGTGTCTCCGCGGTTGTCTGCAAAGTTTTGTAACACAATTCGAATACATGTTGAAGTTATTAACAAAAGCGATATCAACTTTAAAACGCGCTTAAGTTTGTTGATGTTTTGCGTATTCAGTTTGTATCGACATATCTCCGGCAGTAAAAGAGCTGCACTTCTGAAAGTTGGTACTTCAGTAGAAAAGGCCTATCCGCGACTGTCTGCAAAGTTTTGTTGCACAATTCGAATAAATGTGGAAGTTATAAACAAAAGCGATATCAACTTTAAAACGCGCTAAATTTTGTTGATGGTTTGCGTATTCAGTTTGTATCGACATATCTCCGGCAGTGCGAGAGCTGCACTTCTGAAACTTGGTACTTCAGTAGAAAAAGCCCATCCGCGCCTGTCTGCAGAGTTTCGTTGCACAATTCAAATAAATGTGGAAGTTATAATACAAAGCGATATCAACTTTAAAACACGCTAAATTTTGTTGATGTTTTGCGTATTCAGTTTGTATCGACATATCTCTGGCAGTACAAGAGCTGCACTTCTGAAACTTGGTACTTCAGTTGAAAATGTGTCTCCGCGGTTGTCTGCAAAGTATCGTAGCACAATTCGAATAAATGTGGAAGTTATAAACAAAAGCGATATCAACTTTAAAACGCGCTAAATTTTGTTGATGTTTTGCGTATTCAGTTTGTATCGACATATCTCCGGCAGTACAAATGCTGCACTTCTGAAACTTGGTACTTCAGTAGGAAATGTGTCTCCGCAATTGTCTGCAAAGTTTCGTTGCACAATTCGAATAAATGTGGAAGTTATAAACAAAAGCGATATCAACTTTAAAACGCGCTAAATTTTGTTGATGTTTTGCGTATTCAGTTTGTATCGACATATCTCCGGCAGTACAAAAGCTGCACTTCTGAAACTTGGTACTTCAGTAGAAAGGGCCTGTCCACGACTGTCTGCTAAGTTTCGTTGCACAATTCGAATAAATGTAGAAGTTATAAACATAAGCGATATCAACTTTAAAACGCGCTAAATTTTGTTGATGTTTTGCGTATTCAGTTTGTATCGAGATATCTCCGGTAGTACAAGACCTGCACTTCTGAGACATGGTACATCAGTAGGAAAGGCCTATCCGCGACTGTCTGCAAAGTTTCGTTGCACAATTCTAATAAATGTTGAAGTGATAAACAAAAGCGATATCAACTTTAAAACGCGCTAAATTTTGTTGATGTTTTGCGTATTCAGTTTGTATCGACATATCTCCGGCAGTACAAGAGCTGCACTTCTGAGACTTAGTACTTCAGTAGAAAAGGCCGATCCGCGACTGTCTGCAAAGTTTCGTTGAACAATTCTAATAAATGTGGAAGTTATAAACAAAAGCGATATCAACTTTAAAACGCGCTAAATTTTGTTGATGTTTTGCGTATTCAGTTTGTATCGACATATCTCCGGCAGTACAACTGCTGCACTTCTGAGACTTGGTACTTCAGTAGAAAAGGCCTATCCGCGACGGTCTGCAAAGTTTCGTTGCACAATTCGAATAAATGTGGAAGTTATTAACAAAAGCGATATCAACTTTAAAACGCGCTAAATTTTGTTGATGTTTTGCGTATTCAGTTTGTATCGACATATCTCCAACAGTACAAAAGCTGCACTTCTGAAACTTGGTACTTCAGTAATAAATGTGTCTCGGCGGTTGTCTGCAAAGTCTCGTTGCACAATTCGAATAAATGTGGAAGTTATAAACAAAAGCGATATCAACTTTAAAACGCGCTAAATTTTGTTGATGTTTTGCGTATTCAGTTTGTATCGACATATCTCCGGCAGTACAAAAGCTGCACTTCTGAAACTTGGTACTTCAGTAGAAAAGGCCTATCCGCGACTGTCTGCAAAGTTTCGTTGCACAATTCGAATAAATGTGGAAGTTATAAACAAAAGCGATATCAACTTTAAAACGCGCTAAATTTTGTTGATGTTTTGCGTATTCAGTTTGTATCGACATATCTCCGGCAGTACAAGAGCTGCACTTCTGAAACTTGGTACTTCAGTAGAAAATGTGTCTCCGCGGTTGTCTGCAAAGTTTCGTTGCACAATTCGAATAAATGTGGAAGTTATAAACAAAAAGCGATATTAACTTTAAAACGCGCTAAATTTTGTTGATGTGTTGCGTATTCAGTTTGTATCGACATATCTCTGGTAGTACAAGAGCTGCACTTCTGAAACTTGGTACTTCAGTAGAAAATGTGTCTCCGCAGTTGTCTGCAAAGTTTCGTGGCACAATTCGAATAAATGTGGAAGTTATAAACAAAAGCGATATCAACTTAAAAACGCGCTAAATTTTGTTGATGTTTTGCGTATTCAGTTTGTATCGACATATCTCCGGCAGAACAAGAGCTGCACTTCTGAAACTTGGTACTGCAGTAGAAAAGGCCTATCCGCGACTGTCTGCAAAGTCTCGTTGCACAATTAGAATAAATGTGGAAGTTATAAACAAAATCGATATCAACTTTAAAACGCGCTAAATTTTGTTGATGTTTTGCGTATTCAGTTTGTATCGACATATCTCCGGCAGTACAAAAGCTGCACTTCTGAAACTTGGTACTTCAGTAGAAAATGTGTCTCCGCGGTAGTCTGCAAAGTTTCGTTGCACAATTCGAATAAATGTGGAAGTTATAAACAAAAGCGATATCAACTTTAAAACGCGCTAAATTTTGTTGATGTTTTGCGTATTCAGTTTGTATCGACATATCTCCGGCAGTACAAGAGCTGCACTTCTGAGACTTAGTACTTCAGTAGTAAAGGCCGATCCGCGACTGTCTGCAAAGTTTCGTTGAACAATTCTAATAAATGTGGAAGTTATAAACAAAAGCGATATCAACTTTAAAACGCGCTTAATTTTGTTGATGTTTTGCGTATTCAGTTTGTATCGACATATCTCCGGCAGTGCGATAGCTGCACTTCTGAAACGTGGTACTTCAGTAGAAAAAGCCCATCCGCGACTGTCTGCAGAGTTTCGTTGCACAATTCGAATAAATGTGGAAGTTATAATCAAAAGCGATATCAACTTTAAAACACACTGAATTTTGTTGATGTTTTGCGTATTCAGTTTGTATCGACCTATCTCCGGCAGTACAAGAGCTGCACTTCTGAGACTTGGTACTTCAGTAGAAAATGTGTCTCCGCGGTTGTCTGCAAAGTTTCGTTGCACAATTCGAATAAATGTGGAAGTTATAAACAAAAGCGATATCAACTTTAAAACGCGCTAAATTTTGTTGATGGTTTGCGTATTCAGTTTGTATCGACATATCTCCGGCAGTGCGAGAGCTTAACTTCTAAAACTTGGTATATTAGTAGAAAAAGCCCATCCGCGACTATCGGCAGAGTTTCGTTGCACAATTCCAATAAATGTGGAAGTTATAATAAAAAGCCATATCAACTTTAAAACACGCTAAATCTTGTTGATGTTTTGCGTATTCAGTTTGTATCGACATATCTCCAGCAGTACAAAAGCTGCACTTCTGAAACTTGTTTCTTCAGTAGAAAAGGCCTATCTGCGACTGTCTGCAAAGTTTCGTTGCACAATTCGAATAAATGTGGAAGTTATAAACAAAAGCGATATCAACTTTAAAACGCGCTAAATTTTGTTGATGGTGTGCGTATTCAGTTTGTATCGACATATCTCCGGCAGTACAAGAGCTGCACTTCTGAGACTTGGTACATCAGCAGAAAAGGCCTATCCGCGACTGTCTGCAAAGTTTCGTTGCACAATTCAAATAAATGTGGAAGTTATAAACAAAAGCGATATCAACTTTAAAACGCGCTAAATTTTGTTGATGTTTTGCGTATTGAGTTTGTATCGACATATCTCCGGCAGTGCAAGAGCTGCACTTCTGAAACTTGGTACTTCAGTAGAAAAGGCCTATCCGCGACTGTCTGCAAAGTTTCGTTGCACAATTCGAATAAATGTAAAAGTTATAATCAAAAGCGATATCAACTTTAAAACGCACTGAATTTTGTTGATGTTTTGCGTATTCAGTTTGTATCGACATATCTCCGGCAGTACAAGAGCTGCAAGTCTGAAACATGGTACTTCAGTAGAAAATGTGTCTCCGCGGTTGTCTGCAAAGTTTCGTAACACAATTCGAATACATGTGGAAGTTATAAACAAAAAGTGGTATCAACTTTAAAACGCGCTTAAGTTTGTTGATGTTTTGCGTATTCAGTTTGTATCGACATATCTGCAGCAGTACAAGAGCTGCACTTCTGAGACTTATTACTTCAGTAGAAAAGTCCTATCCGCGACTGTCTGCAAAGTTTTGTTGCACAATTCGAATAAATGTGGAAGTTATAAACAAAAGCGATATCAACTTTAAAACGCGCTAAATTTTGTTGATGGTTTGCGTATTCAGTTTGTATCGACATATCTCCGGCAGTACAAGAGCTGCACTTCTGAGACTTGGTACTTAAGTAGAAAAATGTGTCTCCGCGACTGTCTGCAAAGTTTCGTTGCACAATTCGAATAAATGTGGAAGTGATAAACAAAAGCGATATCAACTTTAAAACGCGCTAAATTTTGTTGATGTTTTGCGTATTAAGTTTGTATCGACATATCTCTGGCAGTACAAGAGCTGCACTTCTGAAACTTGGTACTTCAGTAGAAAAGGTGTATCCGCGACTGTCTGCAAAGTTTCGTTGCACAATTCGAATAAATGTGGAAGTTATAATCAAAAGCGATATCAACTTTAAAACGCACTAAATTTTGTTGATGTTTTGCGTATTCAGTTTGTATCGACATATCTGCAGCAGTACAAGAGCTGCACTTCTGAGACTTATTACTTCAGTAGAAAAGTCCTATCCGCGACTGTCTGCAAAGTTTTGTTGCACAATTCGAATAAATGTGGAAGTTATAAACAAAAGCGATATCAACTTTAAAACGCGCTAAATTTTGTTGATGGTTTGCGTATTCAGTTTGTATCGACATATCTCCGGCAGTACAAGAGCTGCACTTCTGAGACTTGGTACTTAAGTAGAAAAATGTGTCTCCGCGACTGTCTGCAAAGTTTCGTTGCACAATTCGAATAAATGTGGAAGTGATAAACAAAAGCGATATCAACTTTAAAACGTGATAAATTTTGTTGATGTTTTGCGTATTAAGTTTGTATCGACATATCTCCGGCAGTACAAGAGCTGCACTTCTGAAACTTGGTACTTCAGTAGAAAAGGCCTATCCGCGACTGTCTGCAAAGTTTCGTTGCACAATTCGAATAAATGTGGAAGTTATAATCAAAAGCGATATCAACTTTAAAACGCACTAAATTTTGTTGATGTTTTGCGTATTCAGTTTGTATCGACATATCTCCGGCAGTACAAGAGCTGCACTTCTGAAACTAAGACTTCAGTAGCAAATGTGTCTCCGCGGTTGTCTGCAAAGTTTCGTTGCACAATTCGAATAAATGTGGAAGTTATAAACAAAAGCGATCTCAACTTTAAAACGCGCTAAATTTTGTTGATGTTTTGCGTATTAAGTTTGTATCGACATATCTCCGGCAGTACAAGAGCTGCACTTCTGAAACCTTGTACTTCAGTAGAAAAGGCCTATCCGCGACTGTCTGCAAAGTTTCGTTGCACAATTCCAATAAATGTGAAAGGTATAAACAAAAGCGATATCAACTTTAAAACGCGCTAAATTTTGTTGATGTTTTGCGTATTCAGTTTGTATCGACATATCTCCAGCAGTAAAAAAAGCTGCACTTCTGAAACTTGGTACTTCCGTAGAAAAGGCCTATCCGCGACTGTCGTCAAAGTTTCGTTGCACAATTCGAATAAATGTGGAAGTTATGAACAAAAGCGATATAAACTTTAAAACCCGATAAATTTTGTTGATGTTTTGCGTATTCAGTTTGTATCGACATATCTCCGGCAGTACAAAGGTTGCACTTCTGAAACTTAGTACTTCAGTAGAAAATGTGTCTCCGCGATTGTCTGCAAAGTTTCGTAGCACAATTCGAATAAATGTGGAAGTTATAAACAAAAGCGATATCAACTTGAAAACGCGCTAAATTTTGTTGATGTTTTGTGTATTCAGTTTGTATCGACATATCTCCGGCAGTACAAAAGCTGCACTTCTGAAACTTGGTACTTCAGTAGAAAAGGCCTATCCGCCACTGTCTGCAAAGTTTTGTTGCACAATTCGAATAAATGTGGAAGTTATAAACAAAAGCGATATCAACTTTAAAACGCGCTAAATTTTGTTGATGTTTTTCGTATTCAGTTTGTATCGACATATCTCCGGCAGTACAAGAGCTGCACTTCTGAGACTGTGTACTTCAGTAGAAAAGGCTTATCCGCGACTGTCTGCAAAGTTTCGTTGCACAATTCCAATAAATGTGGAAGTGATAAACAAAAGCGATATCAACTTTTATGCGCGCTAAATTTTGTTGATGTTTTGCGTATTAAGTTTGTATCGAAATATCTCCGGCAGTACAAGAGCTGCACTTCTGAAACTTGGTACTGCAGTAGAAAAGGCCTATCCGCAACTGTCTGCAAAGTTTCGTGGCACAATTCGAATTAATGTGGAAGTTATAAACAAAAGCGATATCAACTTTAAAACGCGCTAAATTTTGTTGATGTTTTGCGTATTCAGTTTGTATCGACATATCTCCGGCAGTGCAAGAGCTGCACTTCTGAAACTTGGTACTTCAGTAGAAAAGGCCTATCCGCGACTGTCTGCAAAGTTATATTGCACAATTCGAATAAATGTGGAAGTTATAATCAAAATCGATATCAACTTTAAAACGCACTGAATTTTGTTGATGTTTTGCGTATTCAGTTTGTATCGACATATCTCCGGCAGTACAAGAGCTGCACTTCTGAAACATGGTACTTCAGTAGAAAATGTGTCTCCGCGGTTGTCTGCAAAGTTTTTTAACACAATTCGAATACATGTGGAAGTTATAAACAAAAGCGATATCAATTTAAAACGCGCTAAATTTTGTTGATGGTTTGCGTATTCAGTTTGTATCGACATATCTCCGGCAGTGCGAGAGCTGCACTTCTGAAACTTGGTACTTCAGTAGAAAAGGCCTATCCGCAACTGTCTGCAAAGTTTCGTGGCACAATTCGAATTAATGTGGAAGTTATAAACAAAAGCGATATCAACTTTAAAACGCGCTAAATTTTGTTGATGGTTTGCGTATTCAGTTTGGTATCGACATATCTCCGGCAGTGCAAGAGCTGCACTTCTGAAACTTGGTACTTCAGTAGAAAAGGCCTATCTGCGACTGTCTGCAAAGTTTTGTTGCACAATTCGAATAAATGGGGAAGTTATAAACAAAAGCGATATCAACTTTAAAACGCGCTAAATTTTGTTGATGGTTTGCGTATTAAGTTTGTATCGACATATCTCCGGCAGTGCGAGAGCTGAACTTATTAAACTTGGTACTTCAGTAGAAAAGGCCTATCCGCAACTGTCTGCAAAGTTTCGTGGCACAATTCGAATTAATGTGGAAGTTATAAACAAAAGCGATATCAACTTTAAAACGCGCTAAATTTTGTTGATGTTTTGCGTATTCAGTTTGTATCGACATATCTCCGGCAGTGAAAGAGCTGCACTTCTGAAACTTGGTACTTCAGTAGACAAGGCCTATCCGCGACTGTCTGCACAGTTTCATTGCACAATTCGAATAAATGTGGAAGTGATAATAAATAAGCGATATCAACTTTAAAACGCACTGAATTTTGTTGATGTTTTGCGTATTCAGTTTGTATCGACATATCTCCGGCAGTACAAGAGCTGCACTTCTGAAATATGGTACTTCAGTAGAAAATGTGTCTCCGCGGTTGTCTGCAAAGTTTTGTAACACAATTCGAATACATGTTGAAGTTATAAACAAAAGCGATATCAACTTTAAAACGCGCTTAATTTTGTTGATGTTTTGCGTATTCAGTTTGTATCGACATATCTCCGGCAGTAAAAGAGCTGCACTTCTGAAAGTTGGTACTTAAGTGGAAAAGGCCTATCCGCGACTGTCTGCAAAGTTTTGTTGCACAATTCGAATAAATGTGGAAGTTATAAACAAAAGCGATATCAACTTTAAAACGCGCTAAATTTTGTTGATGGTTTGCGTATTCAGTTTGTATCGACATATCTCCGGCAGTGCGAGAGCTGCACTTCTGAAACTTGGTACTTCAGTAGAAAAAGCCCATCCGCGCCTGTCTGCAGAGTTTCGTTGCACAATTCAAATAAATGTGGAAGTTATAATACAAAGCGATATCAACTTTAAAACACGCTAAATTTTGTTGATGTTTTGCGTATTCAGTTTGTATCGACATATCTCCGGCAGTACAAGAGCTGCACTTCAGAAACTTGGTACTTCAGTTGAAAATGTGTCTCCGCGGTTGTCTGCAAAGTATCGTAGCACAATTCGAATAAATGTGGAAGTTATAAACAAAAGCGATATCAACTTTAAAACGCGCTAAATTTTGTTGATGTTTTGCGTATTCAGTTTGTATCTACATATCTCCGGCAGTGCAAGAGCTGCACTTCTGAAACTTGGTACTTCAGTAGGAAATGTGTCTCCGCAATTGTCTGCAAAGTTTCGTTGCACAATTCGAATAAATGTGGAAGTTATAAACAAAAGCGATATCAACTTTAAAACGCGCTAAATTTTGTTGATGTTTTGCGTATTCAGTTTGTATCGACATATCTCCGGCAGTACAAAAGCTGCACTTCTGAGACTTGGTACTTCAGTACAAAAGGCCTATCCGCGACTGTCTGCAAAGTTTCGTTGCACAATTCGAATAAATGTGGAAGTTATAAACAAAAGCGATATCAACTTTAAAACGCGCTAAATTTTGTTGATGTTTTGCGTATTAAGTTTGTATCGACATATCTCCGGCAGTACAAGAGCTGCACTTCTGAGACTTGGTACTTCAGTAGAAAATGTGTCTTCGCGACTGTCTTCAAAGTTTCGTTGCACAATTCTAATAAATGTTGAAGTGATAAACAAAAGCGATATCAACTTTAAAACGCGCTAAATTTTGTTGATGTTTTGCGTATTAAGATGGTATCGACATATCTCCGGCAGTACAAAAGCTGCACTTCTGAAACTTGGTACTTCAGTAGAAAAGGCCTATCCGCCACTGTCTGCAAAGTTTTGTTGCACAATTCGAATAAATGTGGAAGTTATAAACAAAAGCGATATCAACTTTAAAACGCGCTAAATTTTGTTGATGTTTTTCGTATTCAGTTTGTATCGACATATCTCCGGCAGTACAAGAGCTGCACTTCTGAGACTGTGTACTTCAGTAGAAAAGGCTTATCCGCGACTGTCTGCAAAGTTTCGTTGCACAATTCCAATAAATGTGGAAGTGATAAACAAAAGCGATATCAACTTTTATGCGCGCTAAATTTTGTTGATGATTTGCGTATTAAGTTTGTATCGAAATATCTCCGGCAGTACAAGAGCTGCACTTCTGAAACTTGGTACTGCAGTAGAAAAGGCCTATCCGCAACTGTCTGCAAAGTTTCGTGGCACAATTCGAATTAATGTGGAAGTTATAAACAAAAGCGATATCAACTTTAAAACGCGCTAAATTTGGTTGATGTTTTGCGTATTCAGTTTGTATCGACATATCTCCGGCAGTGCAAGAGCTGCACTTCTGAAACTTGGTACTTCAGTAGAAAAGGCCTATCCGCGACTGTCTGCAAAGTTACATTGCACAATTCGAATAAATGTGGAAGTTATAATCAAAATCGATATCAACTTTAAAACGCACTGAATTTTGTTGATGTTTTGCGTATTCAGTTTGTATCGACATATCTCCGGCAGTACAAGAGCTGCACTTCTGAAACATGGTACTTCAGTAGAAAATGTGTCTCCGCGGTTGTCTGCAAAATTTTTTAACACAATTCGAATACATGTGGAAGTTATAAACAAAAGCGATATCAATTTAAAACGCGCTAAATTTTGTTGATGGTTTGCGTATTCAGTTTGTATCGACATATCTCCGGCAGTGCGAGAGCTGCACTTCTGAAACTTGGTACTTCAGTAGAAAAGGCCTATCCGCAACTGTCTGCAAAGTGTCGTGGCACAATTCGAATTAATGTGGAAGTCATAAACAAAAGCGATATCAACTTTAAAACGCGCTAAATTTTGTTGATGGTTTGCGTATTCAGTTTGGTATCGACATATCTCCGGCAGTGCAAGAGCTGCACTTCTGAAACTTGGTACTTCAGTAGAAAAGGCCTATCCGCGACTGTCTGCAAAGTTTTGTTGCACAATTCGAATAAATGTGGAAGTTATAACAAAAGCGATATCAACTTTAAAACGCGCTAAATTTTGTTGATGGTTTGCGTATTAAGTTTGTATCGACATATCTCCGGCAGTGCGAGAGCTGAACTTATTAAACTTGGTACTTCAGTAGAAAAGGCCTATCCGCAACTATCTGCAAAGTTTCGTGGCACAATTCGAATTAATGTGGAAGTTATAAACAAAAGCGATATCAACTTTAAAACGCGCTAAATTTTGTTGATGTTTTGCGTATTCAGTTTGTATCGACATATCTCCGGCAGTGAAAGAGCTGCACTTCTGAAACTTGGTACTTTAGTAGACAAGGCCTATCCGCGACTGTCTGCACAGTTTCATTGCACAATTCGAATAAATGTGGAAGTGATAATCAAAAGCGATATCAACTTTAAAACGCACTGAATTTTGTTGATGTTTTGCGTATTCAGTTTGTATCGACATATCTCCGGCAGTACAAGAGCTGCACTTCTGAAATATGGTACTTCAGTAGAAAATGTGTCTCCGCGGTAGTCTGCAAAGTTTTGTAACACAATTCGAATACATGTTGAAGTTATAAACAAAAGCGATATCAACTTTAAAACGCGCTTAATTTTGTTGATGTTTTGCGTATTCAGTTTGTATCGACATATCTCCTGCAGTAAAAGAGCTGCACTTCTGAAAGTTGGTACTTCAGTGGAAAAGGCCTATCCGCGACTGTCTGCAAAGTTTTGTTGCACAATTCGAATAAATGTGGAAGTTATAAACAAAAGCGATATCAACTTTAAAACGCGCTAAATTTTGTTGATGGTTTGCGTATTCAGTTTGTATCGACATATCTCCGGCAGTGCAAGAGCTGCACTTCTGAAACTTTTTACTTCAGTAGGAAAAGCCCATCCGCGCCTGTCTGCAGAGTTTCGTTGCACAATTCAAATAAATGTGGAAGTTATAATACAAAGCGATATCAACTTTAAAACACGCTAAATTTTGTTGATGTTTTGCGTATTCAGTTTGTATCGACATATCCCCGGCAGTACAAGAGCTGCACTTCTGAAACTTAGTACTTCAGTTGAAAATGTGTCTCCGCGGTTGTCTGCAAAGTATCGTAGCACAATTCGAATAAATGTGGAAGTTATAAACAAAAGCGATATCAACTTTAAAACGCGCTAAATTTTGTTGATGTTTTGCGTATTCAGTTTGTATCTACATATCTCCGGCAGTACAAATGCTGCACTTCTGAAACTTGGTACTTCAGTAGGAAATGTGTCTCCGCAATTGTCTGCAAAGTTTCGTTGCACAATTCGAATAAATGTGGAAGTTATAAACAAAAGCGATATCAACTTTAAAACGCGCTAAATTTTGTTGATGTTTTGCGTATTCAGTTTGTATCGACATATCTCCGGCAGTACAAAAGCTGCACTTCTGAAACTTGGTACTTCAGTACAAAAGGCCTATCCGCGACTGTCTGCAAAGTTTCGTTGCACAATTCGAATAAATGTGGAAGTTATAAACAAAAGCGATATCAACTTTAAAACGCGCTAAATTTTGTTGATGTTTTGCGTATTCAGTTTGTATCGACATATCTCCGGCAGTACAAGAGCTGCACTTCTGAGACTTGGTACTTCAGTAGAAAATGTGTCTTCGCGACTGTCTTCAAAGTTTCGTTGCACAATTCTAATAAATGTTGAAGTGATAAACAAAAGCGATATCAACTTTAAAACGCGCTAAATTTTGTTGATGTTTTGCGTATTAAGATGGTATCGACATATCTCCGGCAGTACAAGAGCTGCACTTCTGAAACTTGGTACTTCAGTAGAAAAGGCCTATCCGCGACTGTCTGCAAAGTGTCGTTGCACAATTCGAATAAATGTGGAAGTTATAATCAAAAGCTATATCAACTTTAAAACGCACTGAATTTTGTTGATGTTTTGCGTATTCAGTTTGTATCGACATATCTCCGGCAGTACAAAAGCTGCACTTCATAAACTTGGTACTTCAGTAGAAAATGTGTCTCCGCGGTTGTCTGCAAAGTTTCGTAACACAATTCGAATAAATGTGGAAGTTATAAACAAAAGCGATATCAACTTTAAAACGCGCTAAATGTTGTTGATGTTTTGCGTATTCAGTTTGTATCGACATATCTCTTGCAGTACAAAAGCTGCACTTCTGAACCTTAGTACTTCCGTAGAAAAGGCCTATCCGCGACTGTCTGCAATGTTTCGTTGCACAATTCGAATAAATGTGGAAGTTATAATCAAAAGCGATATCAACTTTAAAACGCGCTAAATTTTGTTGATGTTTTGCGTATTCAGTTTGTATCTAAATATCTCCAGTAGTACAAGAGCTGCACTTCTGAAACTTGGTACTTCAGTAGAAACTGTGTCCTTGCGGTTGTCTGCAAAGTTTCGTTGCACAATTCGAATAAATGTTGAAGTTATAAACAAAAGCGATATCAACTTTAAAACCCGCTAAATTTTGTTGATGATTTGCGTATTCAGTTTGTATCGACATATCTCCGGCAGTACAATAGCTGCACTTCTGAGACTTGGTACTTCAGTAGAAAAGGCTTATCCGCGACTGTCTGCAAAGTTTCGTTGCACAATTCGAATAAATGTGGAAGTTATAAACAAAAGCGATATCAACTTTAAAACGCGCTAAATGTTGTTGATGTTTTGCGTATTCAGTTTGTATCGACATATCTCCAGCAGTACCACGGCTGCACTTCTGAAACTTAGTACTTCAGTAGCACATGTGACTCCGCTAATCTCCGCAAAGTTTCGTTGCACAATTACAATGAATGTGGAAGTAATAAACAAAAGCGATATCAACTTTAAATCGCACTAAATTTTGTTGATGGTTTGCGTATTCAGTTTGTATCGACATATCTCCGGCAGTACAAGAACTGCACGTCTGAAACTTAGTACTTCAGTACCAAAAGCCTATCCGCCTCGGTCTGCAAAGTTTCGTTGCACAATTCGAATAAATGTGGAAGTTATAAACAAAAGCGATATCAACTTTAAAACGCGCTAAATTTTGTTTATGTTTTGCGTATTCAGTTTGTATCGACATATCTCCGGCAGTACAATAGCTGCACTTCTGAAGCTTGGTACTTCAGTAGACAAAACCCCTACCTGCGACTGTCTGCAAAGTTTCGTTGCACAATTCGAATAAATGTGGAAGTTAAAAACAAAAGCGATATAAACTTTAAAACGCGCTAAATTTTGTTTATGTTTTGCGTATTCAGTTTGTATCGACATATCTCCGGCAGTACAAGAGCTGCACTTCTGAAACTTGGTACTTCAGTCGAACATGTGACTCCGCGACTGTCTGCAAAGTTTCGTAGCACAATTCGAATAAATGTGGAAGTTATAAACAAAAGCGATATCAAATTTAAAACGCGCTAAATTTTGTTGATGTTTTGTGTATTCAGTTTGTATCGACATATCTCCGACAGTACAAGAGCTGCACTTCTGAAACTTGGTACTTCAGTAGAAAAGGCCTATCCGCGACTGTCTGCAAAGTTTCGTTGCACAATTCGAATAAATGGTGAAGTTATAAACAAAAGCGATATCAACTTTAAAACGCCCTAAATATTTTTGATGTTTTGCGTATTCTGTTTGTATCGACATATGTCCGGTAGTACAAGAGCTGCACTACTGAGACTTTGTACTTCAGTAGAACATGTTACTCCGCGACTGTCCGCAAAGTTTCGTTGCATAATTCGAATAAATGTAAAAGTTATAAACAAAAGCGATATCAAATTTAAAACGCGCTAAATTTTGTTGATGTTTTGTGTATTCAGTTTGTATCGACATATCTCCGGCAGTACAAAAGTTGCACTTCTGAAACTTGGTACTTCAGTAGAAAAGGCGTATCCGCGACTGTCTGCAAAGTTTCGTCGCCCAATCGAATAAATGTGGAAGTTATAAACAAAAGCGATATCAACTTTAAAACGCGCTAAATTTTGTTGATGTTTTGCGTATTCAGTTTGTATCGACATATCTCCGGCAGTACAACAGCTGCACTTCAGAAACTTGGTACTTCAGTAGAAAAAGCCTATCTGCGACTGTCTGCAAAGTTTCGTTGCACAATTCGAATGAATGTGGAAGTTATAAACAAAAGCGATATCAACTTTAAAAAGCGCAAAATTTTGTTGATGTTTTGCGTATTCAGTTTGTATCGACATATCTCCGGCAGTACAAGAGCTGCACTTCTGAAACTTGGTACTTCAGTAGAACATGTGACTCCGCTAATCTCTGCAAAGTTTCGTTGCACGATTACAATGAATGTGGAAGTTATAAACAAAAGCGATATCAACTTTAAATCGCACTAAATTTTGTTGATGGTTTGCGTATTCAGTTTGTATCGACATATCTCCGGCAGTACAAGAGCTGCACTTCTGAAACTTGGTACTTCAGTAGAAAAGGCCTATCCGCGTCTGTCTGCAAAGTTTCGTTGCACAATTCGAATAAATGTGGAAGTTATAAACAAAAGCGATATCAACTTTAAAACGCGCTAAATTTGTTGATGTTTTGCGTATTCAGTTTGTATCGACATATCTCCGGCAGTACAACAGCTGCACTTCTGGGACTTGGTACTTAAGTAGAAAAGGCCTATCCGCGACTGTCTGTAAAGTTTCGTGGCACAATTCGAATAAATGTGGAAGTTATAAACAAAAGCGATATCAACTTTAAAACACGCTAAATTTTGTTGATGTTTTGCGTATTCAGTTTGTATCGACATATCTCCGGCAGTGCGAGAGCTGCACTTCTGAAACTTGGTACTTCAGTAGAAAAAGCCCATCCGCGACTGTCTGCAAAGTTTCGTTGCACAATTCGAATAAATGTGGAAGTTATAATCAAAAGCGATATCAACTTTAAAACGCACTTAATTTTGTTGATGTTTTGCGTATTCAGTTTTTATCGACATATCTCCGGCAGTACAAGAGCTGCACTTCTGAACCTTATTACTTCAGTAGAAAAGGCCTATCCGCGACTGTCTTCAAAGTTTCGTTGCACAATTCGAATAAATGTGGAAGTTATAAACAAAAGCGATATCAACTTTAAAACGCGCTAAATTTTGTTGATGTTTTGCGTTTTCAGTTTGTATCGACATATCTCTGGCAGTACAACAGCTGCACTTCAGAAACCTGGTACTTCAGTAGAAAATCCTATCTTCGACTGTCTGCAAAGTTTCGTTGCACAATACGAATGAATGTGGAAGTTATAAACAAAAGCGATATCAACTTTAAAACGCGCTAAATTTTGTTGATGTTTTGCGTATTCAGTTTGTATCGACATATCTCGGGCAGTACAAGAGCTGCACTTCTGAAACTTGATACTTCAGTAGAACATGTGACTCCGCTAATCTCCGCAAAGTTTCGTTGCACAATTACAATGAATGTGGAAGTTATAAACAAAAGCGATATCCACTTTAAATCGCACTAAATTTTGTTGATGGTTTGCGTATTCAGTTTGTATCGACATATCTCCGGCAGTACAAGAACTGCACGTCTGAAACTTAGTACTTCAGTAGAACAAGCCTATCCGCCTCGGTCTGCAAAGTTTCGTTGCACAATTCGAATACATGTGGAAGTTATAAACAAAAGCGATATCAACTTTAAAACGCGCTAAATTTTGTTTATGTTTTGCGTATTCAGTTAGTATCGACATATCTCCGGCAGTACAATAGCTGCACTTCTGAAGCTTGGTACTTCAGTAGACAAAACCCCTACCTGCGACTGTCTGCAAAGTTTCGTTGCACAATTCGAATAAATGTGGAAGTTAAAAACAAAAGCGATATAAACTTTAAAACGCGCTAAATTTTGTTGATGTTTTGCGTATTCAGTTTGTATCGACATATCTCCGGCAGTACAAGAGCTGCACTTCTGAAACTTGGTACTTCAGTAGAAAAGGCATATCTGCGACTGTCTGCAAAGTTTCGATGCACAATTCGAATGAATGTGGAAGTTATAAACAAAAGCGATATCAACTTTAAAACGCGCTTAATTTTGTTGATGTTTTGCGTTTTCAGTTTGTATCGACATATCTCCGGCAGTAAACCCAGCTGCCCTTCAGAAACTTGGTACTTCAGTAGAAAAAGCCTATCTGCGACTGTCTGCAAAGTTTCGTTGCACAATTCGAATGAATGTGGAAGTTATAGACAAAAGCGATCTCAACTTTAAAACGCGCTAAATTTTGTTGATGTTTAGCGTATTCAGTTTGTATCGACATATCTCCGGCAGTACAAGAGCTGCACTTCTGAAACTTGGTACTTCAGTAGAACATGTGACTCTGCTAATCTCTGCAAAGTTTCGTTGCACAATTACAATGAATGTGGAAGCTATAAACAAAAGCGATATCCACTTTAAATCGCACTAAATTTTGTTGATGTTTTGCGTATTCAGTTTGTATCGACATATCTCCGGCAGTACAAAAGCTGCACTTCTGAAACTTAGTACTTCAGTAGGAAAGGCCTATCTGCGACTGTCTGCAAAGTTTCGTTGCACAATTCGAATAAATGTGGAAGTTATAAACAAAAGCGATATCAACTTTAAAACGCGCTAAATTTTGTTGATGTTTTGCGTATTCAGTTTGTATCGACATATCTCTGGCAGTACAAGAGCTGCACTTCTGAAACTTGGTACTTCAGTAGAAAATGTGTCTCCGCGACTGTCTGCAAAGTTTCGTTGCACAATTCGACTAAATGTGGAAGTTATAAACAAAAGCGATATCAACTTTAAAACGCGCTAAATTTTGTTGATGTTTTGCGTATTCAGTTTGTATCGACATATCTCCGGCAGTACAAGAGCTGCACTACTGAAACTTGGTACTTCAGTAGAACATGTTACTCCGCGACTGTCTGCAAAGTTTCGTGTCACAATTCGAATAAATGTGGAAGTTATAAACAAAAGCGATATCAACTTTAAAACCCGCTAAATTTTGTTGGTGTTTTGCGTATTCAGTTTGTATCGACATATATCTCCGGCAGTACAAAAGCTGCACTTCTGAAACTTAGTACTTCAGTAGGAAAGGCCTATCTGCGACTGTCTGCAAAGTTTCGTTGCACAATTCGAATAAATGTAGAAGTTATAAACAAAAGCGATATCAACTTTAAAACGCGCTAAATTTTGTTGATGTTTTGCGTATTCAGTTTGTATCGACATATCTCCGGCAGTCAAAGAGCTGCACTTCTGAAACTTGGCACTTCAGTAGAAAAGGCCTATCCGCGTCTGTCTGCAAAGTTTCATTGCACAATTCGAATAAATGTGGAAGTTATAAACAAAAGCGATATCAACTTTAAAACGCGCTAAATTTTGTTGATGTTTTGCGTATTCAGTTTGTATCGACATATCTCCGGCAGAACAAGAGCTGCACTACTGAAACTTGGTACTTCAGTAGAACATGTGACTCCGCGACTGTCTGCAAAGTTTCGTGTCACAATTCGAATAAATGTGGAAGTTATAAACAAAAGCGATATCAACTTTAAAACCCGCTAAATTTTGTTGGTGTTTTGCGTATTCAGTTTGTATCGACATATATCTCCGGCAGTACAAGAGCTGCACTTCTGAAACTTAGTACTTCAGTAGGAAAGGCCTATCTGCGACTGTCTGCAAAGTTTCGTTGCACAATTCGAATAAATGTAGAAGTTATAAACAAAAGCGATATCAACTTTAAAACGCGCTAAATTTTGTTGATGTTTTGCGTATTCAGTTTGTATCGACATATCTCCGGCAGTCAAAGAGCTGCACTTCTGAAACTTGGCACTTCAGTAGAAAAGGCCTATCCGCGTCTGTCTGCAAAGTTTCGTGGCACAATTCGAATAAATGTGGAAGTTATAAACAAAAGCGATATCAACTTTAAAACGCGCTAAATTTTGTTGATGTTTTGCGTATTCAGTTTGTATCGACATATCTCCGGCAGTACAAGAGCTGCACTTCAGAAACTTGGGACTTCAGTAGAAAAAGCCTATCTGCGACTGTCTGCAAAGTTTCGTTGCACAATTCGAATGAATGTGGAAGTTATAAACAAAAGCGATATCAACTTTAAAACGCGCTAAATTTTGTTGATGTTTTGCGTATTCAGTTTGTATCGAAATATCTCCGGCAGTACAAGAGCTGCACTTCTGAAACTTGGTACTTCAGTAGAACATGTGACTCTGCTAATCTCTGCAAAGTTTCGTTGCACAATTACAATGAATGTGGAAGTTATAAACAAAAGCGATATCCACTTTAAATCGCACTAAATTTTGTTGATGTTTTGCGTATTCAGTTTGTATCGACATATCTCCGGCAGTACAAGAGCTGCACTTATGAAACTTGGCAGTCCAGTAGAAAAGGCCTATCTGCGACTGTCTGCAAAGTTTCGTTGCACAATTCGAATAAATGTGGAAGTTATAAACAAAAGCGATATCAACTTTAAAACGCGCTAAATGTTGTTGATGTTTTGCGTATTCAGTTTGTATCGACATATCTCCAGCAGTACAACGGCTGCACTTCTGAAACTTAGTACTTCAGTAGGAAAGGCGTATCTGCGACCGACTGCAAAGTTTCGTTGCACAATTCGAATAAATGTGGAAGTTATAAACAAAAGCGATATCAACTTTAAAACGCGCTAAATGTTGTTGATGTTTTGCGTATTCAGTTTGTATCGACATATCTCCGGCAGTACAAGAGCTGCACTACTGAAACTTGGTACTTCAGTAGAAAATGTGTCTCCGCGGTTGTCTGCAAAGTTTCGTTGCACAATTCGAATAAATGTGGAAGTTATAAACAAAAGCGATATCAAATTTAAAACGCGCTAAATTTTTTTGATGTTTTGCGTATTAAGTTTGTATCGACATATCTCCGGCAGTACAAGAGCTACACTTCTGAAACTTGGTACTTCAGTAGGAAAGTCGTATCTGCGACCGACTGCAAAGTTTCGTAGCACAATTCGAATAAAGGGTGAAGGTATAAACAAAAGCGATATCAACTTTAAAACGCGCTAAATTTTGTTGATGTTTTGCGTATTCAGTTTGTATCGACATATCTCCGGCAGTACAAGAGCTGCACTACTGAAACTTGGTACTTCAGTAGAACATGTTACTCCGCGACTGTCTGCAAAGTTTCGTGTCACAATTCGAATAAATGTGGAAGTTATAAACAAAAGCGATATCAACTTTAAAACCCGCTAAATTTTGTTGGTGTTTTGCGTATTCAGTTGGTATCGACATACATCTCCGGCAGTACAAGAGCTGAACTTCTGAAACTTAGTACTTCAGTAGGAAAGGCCTATCTGCGACTGTCTGCAAAGTTTCGTTGCACAATTCGAATAAATGTAGAAGTTATAAACAAAAGCGATATCAACTTTAAAACGCGCTAAATTTTGTTGATGTTTTGCGTATTCAGTTTGTATCGACATATCTCCGGCAGTACAACAGCTGCACTTCAGAAACTTGGGACTTCATTAGAAAAAGCCTATCTGCGACCGTCTGCAAAGTTTCGTTGCACAATTCGAATGAATGTGGAAGTTATAAACAAAAGCGATATCAACTTTAAAACGCGCTAAATTTTGTTGATGATTTGCGTATTCAGTTTGTCTCGACATATCTCCGGCAGTACAAGAGCTGCACTTCTGAAACTTGCTACTTCAGTAGAAAATGTGACTCTGCTAATCTCTGCAAAGTTTCGTTGCACAATTACAATGAATGTGGAAGTTATAAACAAAAGCGATATCCACTTTAAATCGCACTAAATTTTGTTGATGTTTTGCGTATTCAGTTTGTATCGACATATCTCCGGCAGTACAAGAGCTGCACTTATGAAAATTGGCAGTCCAGTAGAAAAGGCCTGTCTGCGACTGTCTGCAAAGTTTCGTTGCACAATTCGAATAAATGTGGAAGTTATAAACAAAAGCGATATCAACTTTAAAACGCGCTAAATGTTGTTGATGTTTTGCGTATTCAGTTTGTATCGACATATCTCCGGCAGTACAACGGCTGCACTTCTGAAACTTGGTACTTCAGTAGGAATAGCGTATCTGTTACCGACTGCAAAGTTTCGTAGCACAATTCGAATAAATGTGGAAGTTATAAACAAAAGCGATATCAACTTTAAAACGCGCTAAATTTTGTTGATGTTTTGCGTATTCAGTTTGTATCGACATATCTCCGGCAGTACAAGAGCTGCACTTCTGAAACTTAGTACTTCAGTAGGAAAGGCCTATCTGCGACTGTCTGCAAAGTTTCGTTGCACAATTCGAATAAATGTAGAAGTTATAAACAAAAGCGATATCAACTTTAAAACGCGCTAAATTTTGTTGATGTTTTGCGTATTCAGTTTGTATCGACATATCTCCGGCAGTCAAAGAGCTGCACTTCTGAAACTTGGCACTTCAGTAGAAAAGGCCTATCCGCGTCTGTCTGCAAAGTTTCGTGGCACAATTCGAATAAATGTGGAAGTTATAAACAAAAGCGATATCAACTTTAAAACGCGCTAAATTTTGTTGATGTTTTGCGTATTCAGTTTGTATCGACATATCTCCGGCAGTACAAGAGCTGCACTTCAGAAACTTGGGACTTCAGTAGAAAAAGCCTATCTGCGACTGTCTGCAAAGTTTCGTTGCACAATTCGAATGAATGTGGAAGTTATAAACAAAAGCGATATCAACTTTAAAACGCGCTAAATTTTGTTGATGTTTTGCGTATTCAGTTTGTATCGAAATATCTCCGGCAGTACAAGAGCTGCACTTCTGAAACTTGGTACTTCAGAAGAACATGTGACTCTGCTAATCTCTGCAAAGTTTCGTTGCACAATTACAATGAATGTGGAAGTTATAAACAAAAGCGATATCCACTTTAAATCGCACTAAATTTTGTTGATGTTTTGCGTATTCAGTTTGTATCGACATATCTCCGGCAGTACAAGAGCTGCACTTATGAAACTTGGCAGTCCAGTAGAAAAGGCCTATCTGCGACTGTCTGCAAAGTTTCGTTGCACAATTCGAATAAATGTGGAAGTTATAAACAAAAGCGATATCAACTTTAAAACGCGCTAAATGTTGTTGATGTTTTGCGTATTCAGTTTGTATCGACATATCTCCAGCAGTACAACGGCTGCACTTCTAAAACTTAGTACTTCAGTAGGAAAGGCGTATCTGCGACCGACTGCAAAGTTTCGTTGCACAATTCGAATAAATGTGGAAGTTATAAACAAAAGCGATATCAACTTTAAAACGCGCTAAATGTTGTTGATGTTTTGCGTATTCAGTTTGTATCGACATATCTCCGGCAGTACAAGAGCTGCACTACTGAAACTTGGTACTTCAGTAGAAAATGTGTCTCCGCGGTTGTCTGCAAAGTTTCGTTGCACAATTCGAATAAATGTGGAAGTTATAAACAAAAGCGATATCAAATTTAAAACGCGCTAAATTTTTTTGATGTTTTGCGTATTAAGTTTGTATCGACATATCTCCGGCAGTACAAGAGCTACACTTCTGAAACTTGGTACTTCAGTAGGAAAGGCGTATCTGCGACCGACTGCAAAGTTTCGTAGCACAATTCGAATAAAGGGTGAAGGTATAAACAAAAGCGATATCAACTTTAAAACGCGCTAAATTTTGTTGATGTTTTGCGTATTCAGTTTGTATCGACATATCTCCGGCAGTACAAGAGCTGCACTACTGAAACTTGGTACTTCAGTAGAACATGTTACTCCGCGACTGTCTGCAAAGTTTCGTGTCACAATTCGAATAAATGTGGAAGTTATAAACAAAAGCGATATCAACTTTAAAACCCGCTAAATTTTGTTGGTGTTTTGCGTATTCAGTTGGTATCGACATACATCTCCGGCAGTACAAGAGCTGAACTTCTGAAACTTAGTACTTCAGTAGGAAAGGCCTATCTGCGACTGTCTGCAAAGTTTCGTTGCACAATTCGAATAAATGTAGAAGTTATAAACAAAAGCGATATCAACTTTAAAACGCGCTAAATTTTGTTGATGTTTTGCGTATTCAGTTTGTATCGACATATCTCCGGCAGTACAACAGCTGCACTTCAGAAACTTGGGACTTCATTAGAAAAAGCCTATCTGCGACCGTCTGCAAAGTTTCGTTGCACAATTCGAATGAATGTGGAAGTTATAAACAAAAGCGATATCAACTTTAAAACGCGCTAAATTTTGTTGATGATTTGCGTATTCAGTTTGTATCGACATATCTCCGGCAGTACAAGAGCTGCACTTCTGAAACTTGCTACTTCAGTAGAAAATGTGACTCTGCTAATCTCTGCAAAGTTTCGTTGCACAATTACAATGAATGTGGAAGTTATAAACAAAAGCGATATCCACTTTAAATCGCACTAAATTTTGTTGATGTTTTGCGTATTCAGTTTGTATCGACATATCTCCGGCAGTACAAGAGCTGCACTTATGAAACTTGGCAGTCCAGTAGAAAAGGCCTGTCTGCGACTGTCTGCAAAGTTTCGTTGCACAATTCGAATAAATGTGGAAGTTATAAACAAAAGCGATATCAACTTTAAAACGCGCTAAATGTTGTTGATGTTTTGCGTATTCAGTTTGTATCGACATATCTCCGGCAGTACAACGGCTGCACTTCTGAAACTTGGTACTTTAGTAGGAATAGCGTATCTGTTACCGACTGCAAAGTTTCGTAGCACAATTCGAATAAATGTGGAAGTTATAAACAAAAGCGATATCAACTTTAAAACGCGCTAAATTTTGTTGATGTTTTGCGTATTCAGTTTGTATCGACATATCTCCGGCAGTACAAGAGCTGCACTACTGAAACGTAGTACTTCAGTAGAACATGTGACTCCGCGACTGTCTGCAAAGTTTCGTGTCACAATTCGAATAAATGTGGAAGTTATAAACAAAAGCGATATCAACTTTAAAACCCGCTAAATTTTGTTGGTGTTTTGCGTATTCAGTTTGTATCGACATATATCTCCGGCAGTACAAGAGCTGCACTTCTGAAACTTAGTACTTCAGTAGGAAAGGCCTACCTGCGACTGTCTGCAAAGTTTCGTTGCACAATTCGAATAAATGTAGAAGTTATAAACAAAAGCGATATCAACTTTAAAACGCGCTAAATTTTGTTGATGATTTGCGTATTCAGTTTGTATCGACATATCTCCGGCAGTACAAGAGCTGCACTTCTGAAACTTGCTACTTCAGTAGAAAATGTGACTCTGCTAATCTCTGCAAAGTTTCGTTGCACAATTACAATGAATGTGGAAGTTATAAACAAAAGCGATATCCACTTTAAATCGCACTAAATTTTGTTGATGTTTTGCGTATTCAGTTTGTATCGACATATCTCCGGCAGTACAAGAGCTGCACTTCTGAAACTTAGTACTTCAGTAGAAAAGGCCTATCCGCGTCTGTCTGCAAAGTTTCGTTGCACAATTCGAATAAATGTAAAAGTTATAAACAAAAGCGATATCAACTTTAAAACGCGCTAAATTTTGTTGATGTTTTGCGTTTTCAGTTTGTATCGACATATCTCCGGCAGTACAACAGCTGCACTTCAGAAACTTGGGACTTCAGTAGGAAAAGCCTATCTGCGACTGTCTGCAAAGTTTCGTTGCACAATTCGAATGAATGTGGAAGTTATAAACAAAAGCGATATCAACCTTAAAACGCGCTAAATGTTGTTGATGTTTTGCGTATTCAGTTTGTATCGACATATCTCCGGCAGTACAAGAGCTGCACTTCTGAAACTTGGTACTTCAGTAGAACATATGACTCTGCTAATCTCTGCAAAGTTTCGTTGCACAATTACAATGAATGTGGAAGTTATAAACAAAAGCGATATCCACTTTAAATCGCACTAAATTTTGTTGATGTTTTGCGTATTCAGTTTGTATCGACATATCTCCGGCAGTACAAGAGCTGCACTTATGAAACTTGGCAGTCCAGTAGAAAAGGCCTATCTGCGACTGTCTGCAAAGTTTCGTTGCACAATTCGAATAAATGTGGAAGTTATAAACGAAAGCGATATCAACTTTAAAACGCGCTAAATGTTGTTGATGTTTTGCGTATTCAGTTTGTATCGATATATCTCCAGCAGTACAACGGCTGCACTTCAAAAACTTGGTACTTCAGTAGGAAAGGCGTATCTGCGACCGACTGCAAAGTTTCGTAGCACAATTCGAATAAATGTGGAAGTTATAAACAAAAGCGATATCAACTTTAAAACGCGCTAAATTTTTTTGATGTTTTGCGTATTCAGTTTGTATCGACATATCTCCGGCAGTACAAGAGCTGCACTTCTGAAACTTGGTACTTCAGTAGAATATGTGACTCCGCGACTGTCTGCAAAGTTTCGTGTCACAATTTGAATAAATGTGGAAGTTATAAACAAAAGCGATATCAACTTTAAAACCCGCTAAATTTTGTTGGTGTTTTGCGTATTCAGTTTGTATCGACATGTCTCCGGCAGTACAAGAGCTGCACTTCTGAAACTTGGTACTTCAGTAGGAAAGGACTATCTGCGACTGTCTGCAAAGTTTCGTTGCACAATTCGAATAAATGTAGAAGTTATAAACAAAAGCGATATCAACTTTAAAACGCGCTAAATTTTGTTGATGTTTTGCGTATTCAGTTTGTATCGACATATCTCCGGCAGTACAAGAGCTGCACTAGCGAAACTTGGTACTTCAGTAGAACATGTTACTCCGCGACTGTCTGCAAAGTTTCGTGTCACAATTCGAATAAATGTGGAAGTTATAAACAAAAGCGATATCAACTTTAAAACGCGCTAAATTTTGTTGATGTTTTGCGTATTCAGTTTGTATCGACATATCTCCGGCAGTACAAGAGCTGCACTTCTGAAACTTGGTACTTCAGTAGAAAAGGCATATCTGCGACTGTCTGCAAAGTTTCGATGCACAATTCGAATGAATGTGGAAGTTATAAACAAAAGCGATATCATCTTTAAAACGCGCTAAATTTTGTTGATGTTTTGCGTTTTCAGTTTGTATCGACATATCTCTGGCAGTACAACAGCTGCACTTCAGAAACTTGGGACTTCAGTAGAAAAAGCCTATCTGCGACTGTCTGCAAAGTTTCGTTGCACAATTCGAATAAATGTGGAAGTTATAAACAAAAGCGATATCAACTTTAAAACGCGCTAAATTTTGTTGATGTTTTGCGTATTCAGTTTGTATCGACATATCTCCGGCAGTACAAGAGCTGCACTTCTGAAACTTGGTACCCTAGTAGAAAAGGCCTATCCGCGACAGTCTGCAAAGTATCGTTGCACAATTCGAATGAATGTGGAAGTTATAAACAAAAGCGATATCAACTTTAAAACGCGCTAAATTTTGTTGATGTTTTGCGTATTCAGTTTGTATCGACATATCTCCGGCAGTACAAGAGCTGCACTACTGAAACTTGGTACTTCAGTAGAACATGTGACTTCGCAACTGTCTGCAAAGTTTCGTTGCATAATTCGAATAAATGTGGAAGTTATAAACAAAAGCGATATCAACTGTAAAACGCGCTAAATTTTGTTGATGTTTTGCGTATTCAGTTTGTATCGACATATCTCCGGCAGTACAAAATCTGCACTTCTGAAACTACGTACTTCAGTAGGAAAGGCGTATCCGCGACTGTCTGCAAAGTTTCGTTGCACAATTCGAATAAATGTGGAAGTTATAAACAAAAGCGATGTCAACTTTAAAACGCGCAAAATTTTGTTGATGTTTTTCGTTTTTAGTTTGTATCGACATATCTCCGGCAGTACAACAGCTGCACTTCAGAAACTTAGTACTTCAGTAGAAAAAGCCTATCTGCGACTGTCTGCAAAGTTTCATTGCACAATTCGAATAAATGTGGAAGTAATAAACAAAAGCGATATCAACTTTAAAACGCGCTAAATTTTGTTTATGTTTTGCGTATTCAGTTTGTATCGAAATAGCTCCAGCAGTACAAGAGCTGCACTACTGACACTTGGTACTTCAGTAGAACATGTGACTTCGCGACTGTCTGCAAAGTTTCGTTGCATAATTCGAATAAATGTGGAAGTTATAAACAAAAGCGATATCAACTTTAAAACGCGCTAAAGTTTGTTGATGTTTAGAGCATTCAGTTTGTATCGACATATCTCCGGCAGTACAAGAGCTGCACTACTGAAACTTGCTACTTTAGTAGAAAAGGCGTATCTGCGACTGTCTGCAAAGTCTCGTAGCACAATTCGAATAAATGTGGAAGTTATAAACAAAAGCGATATCAACTTTAAAACGCGCTAAATTTTGTTGATGTTTTGCGTATTCAGTTTGTATCGACATATCTCCGGCAGTACAAGAGCTGCACTTCTGAAACTTGGTACTTCAGTAGAAAAGGCCTATCCGCGACTGTCTGCAAAGTTTTGTTGCACAATTCGAATAAATGTGGAAGTTATAAACAAAAGCGATATCAACGTTAAAACGCGCTAAATTTTGTTGATGTTTTGCGTATTCAGTTTGTATCGACATATCTCCGGCAGTACAACAGCTGCACTTCAGAAACTTGGTACTTCAGTAGAAAAAGCCTATCTGCGACTGTCTGCAAAGTTTCGTTGCACAATTCGAATGAATGTGGAAGTTATAAACAAAAGCGATATCAACTTTAAAACGCGCTAAATTTTGTTGATGTTTTGCGTATTCAGTTTGTATCGACATATCTCCGGCAGTACAAGAGCTGCACTTCTGAAACTTGGTACTTCAGTAGAACATGTGACTCTGCTAATCTCTGCAAAGTTTTGTAGCACAATTACAATGAATGTGGAAGTTATAAACAAAAGCAGTATCAACTTTAAAACGCGCTAAATTTTGTTGATGTTTTGCGTATTCAGTTTGTATCGACATATCTCCGGCAGTACAAGAGCTGCACTTCTGAAACTTGGTACTTCAGTAGAAAAGGCCTATCCGCGTCTGTCTGCAAAGTTTCGTTGCACAATTCGAATAAATGTGGAAGTTATAAACAAAAGCGATATCAACTTTAAAACGCGCTAAATTTTGTTGATGTTTTGCGTATTCAGTTTGTATCGACATATCTCCGGCAGTACAACAGCTGCACTTATGAAACTTGGCACTTCAGTACAAAAGGCCTATCTGCGACTGTCTGCAAAGTTTCGTTGCACAATTCGAATAAATGTGGAAGTTATAAACAAAAGCGATATCAACTTTAAAACGCGCTAAATTTTGTTGATGTTTTGCGTATTCAGTTTGTATCGACATATCTCCGGCAGTACAAGAGCTGCACTTCTGAAACTTGGTACCCTAGTAGAAAAGGCCTATCCGCGACAGTCTGCAAAGTATCGTTGCACAATTCGAATGAATGTGGAAGTTATAAACAAAAGCGATATCAACTTTAAAACGCGCTAAATTTTGTTGATGTTTTGCGTATTCAGTTTGTATCGACATATCTCCGGCAGTACAAGAGCTGCACTACTGAAACTTGGTACTTCAGTAGAACATGTGACTTCGCAACTGTCTGCAAAGTTTCGTTGCATAATTCGAATAAATGTGGAAGTTATAAACAAAAGCGATATCAACTGTAAAACGCGCTAAATTTTGTTGATGTTTTGCGTATTCAGTTTGTATCGACATATCTCCGGCAGTACAAAATCTGCACTTCTGAAACTACGTACTTCAGTAGGAAAGGCGTATCCGCGACTGTCTGCAAAGTTTCGTTGCACAATTCGAATAAATGTGGAAGTTATAAACAAAAGCGATGTCAACTTTAAAACGCGCAAAATTTTGTTGATGTTTTTCGTTTTTAGTTTGTATCGACATATCTCCGGCAGTACAACAGCTGCACTTCAGAAACTTAGTACTTCAGTAGAAAAAGCCTATCTGCGACTGTCTGCAAAGTTTCATTGCACAATTCGAATAAATGTGGAAGTAATAAACAAAAGCGATATCAACTTTAAAACGCGCTAAATTTTGTTTATGTTTTGCGTATTCAGTTTGTATCGAAATAGCTCCAGCAGTACAAGAGCTGCACTACTGACACTTGGTACTTCAGTAGAACATGTGACTTCGCGACTGTCTGCAAAGTTTCGTTGCATAATTCGAATAAATGTGGAAGTTATAAACAAAAGCGATATCAACTTTAAAACGCGCTAAAGTTTGTTGATGTTTAGAGCATTCAGTTTGTATCGACATATCTCCGGCAGTACAAGAGCTGCACTACTGAAACTTGCTACTTTAGTAGAAAAGGCGTATCTGCGACTGTCTGCAAAGTCTCGTAGCACAATTCGAATAAATGTGGAAGTTATAAACAAAAGCGATATCAACTTTAAAACGCGCTAAATTTTGTTGATGTTTTGCGTATTCAGTTTGTATCGACATATCTCCGGCAGTACAAGAGCTGCACTTCTGAAACTTGGTACTTCAGTAGAAAAGGCCTATCCGCGACTGTCTGCAAAGTTTTGTTGCACAATTCGAATAAATGTGGAAGTTATAAACAAAAGCGATATCAACGTTAAAACGCGCTAAATTTTGTTGATGTTTTGCGTATTCAGTTTGTATCGACATATCTCCGGCAGTACAACAGCTGCACTTCAGAAACTTGGTACTTCAGTAGAAAAAGCCTATCTGCGACTGTCTGCAAAGTTTCGTTGCACAATTCGAATGAATGTGGAAGTTATAAACAAAAGCGATATCAACTTTAAAACGCGCTAAATTTTGTTGATGTTTTGCGTATTCAGTTTGTATCGACATATCTCCGGCAGTACAAGAGCTGCACTTCTGAAACTTGGTACTTCAGTAGAACATGTGACTCTGCTAATCTCTGCAAAGTTTTGTAGCACAATTACAATGAATGTGGAAGTTATAAACAAAAGCAGTATCAACTTTAAAACGCGCTAAATTTTGTTGATGTTTTGCGTATTCAGTTTGTATCGACATATCTCCGGCAGTACAAGAGCTGCACTTCTGAAACTTGGTACTTCAGTAGAAAAGGCCTATCCGCGTCTGTCTGCAAAGTTTCGTTGCACAATTCGAATAAATGTGGAAGTTATAAACAAAAGCGATATCAACTTTAAAACGCGCTAAATTTTGTTGATGTTTTGCGTATTCAGTTTGTATCGACATATCTCCGGCAGTACAACAGCTGCACTTATGAAACTTGGCACTTCAGTACAAAAGGCCTATCTGCGACTGTCTGCAAAGTTTCGTTGCACAATTCGAATGAATGTGGAAGTTATAAACAAAAGCGATATCAACTTTAAAACGCGCTAAATTTTGTTGATGTTTTGCGTATTCAGTTTGTATCGACATATCTCCGGCAGTACAACGGCTGCACTTCTGAAACTTGGTACTTCAGTAGGAAAGGCGTATCTGCGACCAACTGCAAAGTTTCGTTGCACAATTCGAATAAATGTGGAAGTTATAAACAAAAGCGATATCAACTTTAAAACGCGCTAAATTTTGTTGATGTTTTGCGTATTCAGTTTGTATCGACATATCTCCGGCAGTACAAGAGCTGCACTACTGAAACTTGGTACTTCAGTAGAACATGTGACTCCGCGACTGTCTGCAAAGTTTCGTGTCACAATTCGAATAAATGTGGAAGTTATAAACAAAAGCGATATCAACTTTAAAACCCGCTAAATTTTGTTGGTGTTTTGCGTATTCAGTTTGTATCGACATATATCTCTGGCAGTACAAGAGCTGCACTTCTGAAACTTAGTACTTCAGTAGGAAAGGCCTAACTGCGACTGTCTGCAAAGTTTCGTTGCACAATTCGAATAAATGTAGAAGTTATAAACAAAAGCGATATCAACTTTAAAACGCGCTAAATTTTGTTGATGTTTTGCGTATTAAGTTTGTATCGACATATCTCCGGCAGTACAAAAGCTGCACTTCTGAAATTTGTACTTCAGTAGAAAAAACCAATCCGCGTCTGTGCGCAAAGTCTCGTTGCACAATTCGAATAAATGTGGAAGTTATAAACAAAAGCGATATCAACTTTAAAACGCGCTAAATGTTGTTGATGTTTTGCGTATTCAGTTTGTATCGACATATCTCCGGCAGTACAAGAGCTGGACTTCTGAAACTTCTACTTCAGTACAAAAGGCGTATCCGCGACTGTCTGCAAAGTTTCGTTGCACAATTCGAATAAATGTGGAAGGTGTAAACAAAAGCGATATCAACTTTAAAACGCGCTAAATTTTGTTGATGTTTTGCGTATTCAGTTTGTATCGACATATCTCCGGCAGTACAAGAGCTGCACTTCTGAAACTTGGTACTTCAGTAGAAAAGGCATATCTGCGACTGTCTGCAAAGTTTCGTTGCACAATTCGAATGAATGTGGACGTTATAAACAAAAGCGATATCCACTTTAAAACGCGCTAAATTTTGTTGATGTTTTGCGTATTCAGTTTGTATCGACATATCTCCGGAATTACGAGAGCTGCACTTCTTAAACTTGGTACTTCAGTAGAACATGTGATTCTGCTAATCTCTGCAAAGTTTCGTTGCACAATTACAGTGAATGTGGAAGTTATAAACAAAAGCGATATCCACTTTAAATCGCACTAAATTTTGTTGATGTTTTGCGTATTCAGTTTGTATCGACATATCTCCGGCAGTACAAGAGCTGCACTTCTGAAACTTGGTACTTTAGTAGAAAAAGCCATATCTGCGACTGTCTGCAAAGTTTCGTTGAACAATTCGAATGAATGTGGAAGTTATAAACAAAAGCAATCTCAACTTTAAAACGCGCTAAATTTTGTTGATGTTTTGCGTTTTCAGTTTGTATCGACATATCTCCGGCAGTACAACAGCTGCACTTCAGAAACTTGGTACTTTAGTAGAAAAAGCCTATCTGCGACTGTCTGCAAAGTTTCGTTGCACAATTCGAATGAATGTGGAAGTTATAAACAAAAGCAATCTCAACTTTAAAACGCGCTAAATTTTGTTGATGTTTTGCGTTTTCAGTTTGTATCGACATATCTCCGGCAGTACAAGAGCTGCACTTCTGAAACTTGGTACTTCAGTAGAAAAGGCCAATCCGCGTCTGTCTGCAAAGTTTCGTTGCACAATTCGAATAAATGTGAAAGTTATAAACAAAAGCGATATCAACTTTAAAACGCGCTAAATTTTGTTGATGTTTTGCGTATTCAGTTTGTATCGACATATCTCCGGCAGTACAAGAGCTGCACATATGAAACTTGGCACTTAAGTAGAAAAGGCCTATCTGCGACTGTCTGCAAAGTTTCGTTGCACAATTCGAATGAATGTGGAAGTTATAAACAAAAGCGATATCAACTTTAAAACGCGCTAAATTTTGTTGATGTTTTGCGTATTCAGTTTGTATCGACATATCTCCGGCAGTACAACGGCTGCACTTCTGAAACTTGGTACTTCAGTAGGAAAGGCGTATCTGCGACCGACTGCAAAGTTTCGTTGCACAATTCGAATAAATGTGGAAGTTATAAACAAAAGCGATATCAACTTTAAAACGCGCTAAATTTTGTTGATGTTTTGCGTATTCAGTTTGTATCGACATATCTCCGGCAGTACAAGAGCTGCACTACTGAAACTTGGTACTTCAGTAGAACATGTGACTCCGCGACTGTCTGCAAAGTTTCGTGTCACAATTCGAATAAATGTGGAAGTTATAAACAAAAGCGATATCAACTTTAAAACCCGCTAAATTTTGTTGGTGTTTTGCGTATTCAGTTTGTATCGACATATATCTCTGGAAGTACAAGAGCTGCACTTCTGAAACTTAGTACTTCAGTAGGAAAGGCCTATCTGCGACTGTCTGCAAAGTTTCGTTGCACAATTCGAATAAATGTAGAAGTTATAAACAAAAGCGATATCAACTTTAAAACGCGCTAAATTTTGTTGATGTTTTGCGTATTCAGTTTGTATCGACATATCTCCGGCAGTACAAAAGCTGCACTTCTGAAATTTGTACTTCAGTAGAAAAAACCAATCCGCGTCTGTGCGCAAAGTCTCGTTGCACAATTCGAATAAATGTGGAAGTTATAAACAAAAGCGATATCAACTTTAAAACGCGCTAAATGTTGTTGATGTTTTGCGTATTCAGTTTGTATCGACATATCTCCGGCAGTACAAGAGCTGGACTTCTGAAACTTCTACTTCAGTACAAAAGGCGTATCCGCGACTGTCTGCAAAGTTTCGTGTCACAATTCGAATAAATGTGGAAGTTATAAACAAAAGCGATATCAACTTTAAAACCCGCTAAATTTTGTTGGTGTTTTGCGTATTCAGTTTGTATCGACATATCTCCGGCAGTACAAAAGCTGCACTTCTGAAACTTGGTACCTCAGTAGAAAAGGCCTATCCGCGACTGTCTGCAAAGTTTCGTTGCACAATTCGAATAAATGTGGAAGTTATACACAAAAGCGATATCAACTTTAAAACGCGCTAAATTTTGTTGATGTTTTGCGTATTCAGTTTGTATCGACATATCTCCG
Organism: Sepiola atlantica; assembly: GCA_963556195.1. Lineage (NCBI taxonomy): Eukaryota > Metazoa > Mollusca > Cephalopoda > Sepiida > Sepiolidae > Sepiola > Sepiola atlantica. The sequence continues at coordinate 911,867 of CAUVYP010000567.1, forward strand.
GCAGTACAAGAGCTGCACTACTACAACTTGGTACTTCAGTAGAACATGTGACTTCGCGACTGTCTGCAAAGTTTCGTTGCATAATTCGAATAAATGTGGAAGTTATAAACAAAAGCGATATCAACTTTACAACGCGCTAAATTTTGTTGATGTTTTGCGTATTCAGTTTGTATCGACATATCTCCGGAGGTACAAAAGCTGCACTTCTGAAACTTGGTACTTCAGTAGAACATGTGACTCCGCAACTGTCTGCAAAGTTTCGTTGCACAATTCGGATAAATGGTGAAGTTATAAACAAAAGCGATATCAACTTTAAATCGCACTAAATTTTGTTGATGTTTTGCGTATTCAGTTTGTATCGACATATCTCCGGCAGTACAAGAGCTGCACTACTGAAACTTGGTACTTCAGTAGAACATGTGACTCCGCGAGGGCCTGCAAAGTTTCGTTGCACAATTCAAATAAATGGTGAAGTTATAAACAAAAGCGATATCAACTTTAAAACGCGCTTAATTTTGTTGATGTTTTTCGTATTCAGTTTGTATCGACATATCTCCGGCAGTACAACAGCTGCACTTCAGAAACTTAGTACTTCAGTAGAAAAAGCCTATCTGCGACTGTCTGCAAAGTTTCATTGCACAATTCGAATAAATGTGGAAGTTATAAACAAAAGCGATATCAACTTTAAAACGCGCTAAATTTTGTTGATGTTTTGCGTATTCAGTTTGTATCGACATATCTCCGGCAGTACAAGAGCTGCACTTCTGAAACTTGGTACTTCAGTAGGAAAGGCGTATCCGCTACTGTCTGCAAAGTTTCGTTGCACAATTTGAATGAATGTGGAAGTTATAAACAAAAGCGATATCAACGTTAAAACGCGCTAAATTTTGTTGATGTTTTGCGTATTCAGTTTGTATCGACATATCTCCGGCAGTACAAGAGCTGCACTTATGAAACTTGGTACTTCAGTGGAAAAGGCCTATCTGCGACTGTCTGCAAAGTTTCGTTGCACAATTCGAATAAATGTGAAAGTTATAAACAAAAGCGATATCAACTTTAAAACGCGCTAAATTTTGTTGATGTTTTGCGTATTCAGTTTGTATCGACATATATCCGGCAGTACAAGAGCTGCACTTCTGAAACTTGGTACTTCAGTAGAAAAGGCGTATCCGCTACGGTCTGCAAAGTTTCGTTGCACAATTGGAATAAATGTGGAAGTTATAAACAAAAGCGATATCAACTTTAAAACGCGCTAAATTTTGTTGATGTTTTGCGTTTTCAGTCTGTATCGAACTATCTCCGGCAGTACAACAGCTGCACTTCAGAAACTTGGTACTTCAGTAGAAAAAGCCTATCTGCGACTGTCTGCAAAGTTTCGTTGCACAATTCGAATACATGTGGAAGTTATAAATAAAAGCGATATCAACTTTAAAACGCGCTAAATTTTGTTGATGTTTTGCGTATTCAGTTTGTATCGACATATCTCCGGCAGTACAAGAGCTGCCTTTATGAAACTTGGCACTTCAGTAGAAAAGGCCTATCTGCGACTGTCTGCAAAGTTTCGTTGCACAATTCGAATAAATGTCGAAGTTATAAACAAAAGCGATATCAACTTTAAAACGCGCTAAATTTTGTTAATGTTTTGCGTATTCAGTTTGTATCGACATATCTCCGGCAGTACAACGGCTGCACTTCTGAAACTTGGTACTTCAGTAGGAAAGGCGTATCTGCGACCGACTGCAAAGTTTCGTAGCACAATTCGAATAAATGTGGAAGTTATAAACAAAAGCGATATCAACTTTAAAACGCGCTAAATTTTGTTGATGTTGTGCGTATTCAGTTTGTATCGACATATCTCTTGCAGTACAAAAGCTTCACTTCTGAAACTTAGTACTTCAGTAGAACATGTGACTCCGCGACTGTCTGCAAAGTTTCGTGTCACAATTCGAATAAATGTGGAAGTTATAAACAAAAGCGATATCAACTTTAAAACGCGCTAACTTTTGTTGATGTTTTGCGTATTCAGTTTGTATCGACATATCTCCGGCAGTACAAAAGCTGCACTTCTGAAACTTGGTACTTCAGTAGAAAAGGCGTATCCGCTACTGTCTGCAAAGTTTCGTTGCACAATTCGAATGAATGTGGAAGTTATAAACAAAAGCGATATCAACGTTAAAACGCGCTAAATTTTATTGATGTTTTGCGTATTCAGTTTGTATCGACATATCTCCGGCAGTACAAGAGCTGCACTTCTGAAATTTGGTACTTCAGTAGAAAAGGCGTATCCGCAACTGTCTGCAAAGTTTCGTTGCACAATTGGAATAAATGTGGAAGTTATAAACAAAAGCGATATCAACTTTAAAACGCGCTAAATTTTGTTGATGTTTTGCGTTTTCAGTTTGTATCGAACTATCTACGGCAGTACAACAGCTGCACTTCTGAAACTTCTACTTCAGTAGAACATGTGACTCCGCGACTGTCTGCAAAGTTTCGTTGCACAATTACAATGAATGTGGAAGTTATAAACAAAAGCGATATCCTCTTTAAATCGCACTAAATTTTGTTGATGGTTTGCGTATTCAGTTTGTATCGACATATCTCCGGCAGTACCCGAGCTGCACTTCTGAAACTTGGTACTTCAGTAGAAAAGGCCTATCCGCGAGTGTCTGCAAAGTTTCGTTGCACAATTCGAATAAATGTGGAAGTTATAAACAAAAGCGATATCAACTTTAAAACGCGCTAAATTTTGTTGATGTTTTGCGTATTCAGTTTGTATCGACATATCTCCGGCAGTACAAAAGCTGCACTTCTGAACCTTGGTACTTCAGTAGAAAATGTGTCTCCGCGGTTGTCTGCAAAGTTTCGTTGCACAATTCGAATAAATGTGGAAGCTATAAACAAAAGCGATATCAACTTTAAAACGCGCTAAATTTTGTTGATGTTTTGCGTATTCAGTTTGTATCGACATATCTCCGGCAGTACAAGAGCTGCACTTCTGAAACTTGGTACTTCACTAGAAAAGGCCTATCCGCGACTGTCTGCAAGGTTTCGTTGCACAATTCGAATAAATGTGGAAGTTATAAACAAAAGCGATATCAACTTTAAAACGCGCTAAATTTTGTTGATGTTTTGCGTATTCAGTTTGTATCGACATATCTCCGGCAGTACAAGAGCTGCACTTCTGAAACTTGGTACTTCAGTAGAAAAGGCCTATCCTCGACTGTCTGCAAAGTTTCGTTGCACAATTCGAATAAATGTATAAGTTATAAACAAAAGCGATATCAACTTTAAAACGCGCTAAATTTTGTTGATGTTTTGCGTATTAAGTTTGTATCGACATATCTCCGGGAGTACAAGAGCTGCACTTCAGAAACTTAGTACTTCAGTAGAAAATGTGTCTTCGCGGTTGTCTGTAAAGTTTCGTTGCACAATTCGATTAAATGTGGAAGTTATAAACAAAAGCGATATCAACTTTAAAACGCGCTAAATTTTGTTGATGTTTTGCGTATTCAGTTTGTATCGACATATCTCCGGCAGTACAAAAGCTGCACTTCTGAAACTTGGTACTTCAGTAGAAAAGGCGTATCCGCTACTGTCTGCAAAGTTTCGTTGCACAATTCGAATGAATGTGGAAGTTATAAACAAAAGCGATATCAACGTTAAAACGCGCTAAATTTTATTGATGTTTTGCGTATTCAGTTTGTATCGACATATCTCCGGCAGTACAAGAGCTGCACTTCTGAAACTTGGTACTTCAGTAGAAAAGGCGTATCCGCAACTGTCTGCAAAGTTTCGTTGCACAATTGGAATAAATGTGGAAGTTATAAACAAAAGCGATATCAACTTTAAAACGCGCTAAATTTTGTTGATGTTTTGCGTTTTCAGTTTGTATCGAACTATCTACGGCAGTACAACAGCTGCACTTCTGAAACTTCTACTTCAGTAGAACATGTGACTCCGCGACTGTCTGCAAAGTTTCGTTGCACAATTACAATGAATGTGGAAGTTATAAACAAAAGCGATATCCTCTTTAAATCGCACTAAATTTTGTTGATGGTTTGCGTATTCAGTTTGTATCGACATATCTCCGGCAGTACCCGAGCTGCACTTCTGAAACTTGGTACTTCAGTAGAAAAGGCCTATCCGCGAGTGTCTGCAAAGTTTCGTTGCACAATTCGAATAAATGTGGAAGTTATAAACAAAAGCGATATCAACTTGAAAACGCGCTAAATTTTGTTGATGTTTTGCGTATTCAGTTTGTATCGACATATCTCCGGCAGTACAAAAGCTGCACTTCTGAACCTTGGTACTTCAGTAGAAAATGTGTCGTTGCGGTTGTCTGCAAGGTTTCGTTGCACAATTCGAATAAATGTGGAAGCTATAAACAAAAGCGATATCAACTTTAAAACGCGCTAAATTTTGTTGATGTTTTGCGTATTCAGTTTGTATCGACATATCTCCGGCAGTACAAGAGCTGCACTTCTGAAACTTGGTACTTCACTAGAAAAGGCCTATCCGCGACTGTCTGCAAGGTTTCGTTGCACAATTCGAATAAATGTGGAAGTTATAAACAAAAGCGATATCAACTTTAAAACGCGCTAAATTTTGTTGATGTTTTGCGTATTCAGTTTGTATCGACATATCTCCGGCAGTACAAGAGCTGCACTTCTGAAACTTGGTACTTCAGTAGAAAAGGCCTATCCTCGAGTGTTTGCAAAGTTTCGTTGCACAATTCGAATAAATGTATAAGTTATAAACAAAAGCGATATCAACTTTAAAACGCGCTAAATTTTGTTGATGTTTTGCGTATTCAGTTTGTATCGACATATCTCCGGCAGTACAAAAGCTGCAATTCTGAAACTTAGTACTTCAGTAGAAAATGTGTCCTCGCGGTTGTCTGCAAAGTTTCGTTGCACAATTCGAATAAATGTGGAAGTTATAAACAAAAGCGATATCAACTTTACAACGCGCTAAATTTTGTTGATGTTTTGCGTATTAAGTTTGTATCGACATATCTCCGGCAGTACAAGAGCTGCACTTCTGAAACTTGGTACTTCAGTAGGAGATGTGTCGCCCCGGTTGTCTGCAAAGTTTCGTTGCACAATTCGAATAAATGTGGAAGTTATAAACAAAAGCGATATCAACTTTAAAACGCGCTAAATTTTGTTGATGTTTTTCGTATTCAGTTTGTATCGACATATCTCCCACAGTACAAGAGCTGCACTTGTGAAACTTGGTACTTCAGTAGAAAAGGTCTATCCGCGACGGCCTGCAAAGTTTCGTTGCACAATTCGAATAAATGTGGAAGTTATAAACAAAAGCGATATCAACTTTAAAACGCGCTAAATTTTGTTGATGTTTTGCGTATTCAGTTTGTATCGACATATCTCCGGCAGAACAAAAGCTGCACTACTGAAACTTGGTACTGCAGTAGAACATGTGTCTCCGCGGTTGTCTGCTAAGTTTCATTGCACAATTCGAATGAATGTGGAAGTTATAAACAAAAGCGATATCAACTTTAAAACGCGCTAAATTTTGTTGATGTTTTGCGTATTCAGTTTGTATCGACATATCTCCGGCAGTACAAAAGCTGCACTTCTGAAACTTGGTACTTCAGTAGAGAATGTGTCTCCGCGGTTGTCTGCAAAGTTTCGTTGCACAATTCGAATAAATGTGGAAGTTATAAACAAAAGCGATATTAACTTTAAAACGCGCAAAATTTTGTTGATGTTTTGCGTATTCAGTTTGTATCGACATATCTCTGGCAGTACAAGAACTGCACTTCTGAAACTTGGTACTTCAGTAGAAAATGTGTCTCCGCGGTTGTCTGCAAAGTTTCCTTGCACAATTCGAATAAATGTGGAAGTTATAAACAAAAGCGATATCAACTTTAAAACGCGCTAAATTTTGTTGATGTTTTGCGTATTCAGTTTGTATCGACATATCTCCGGCAGAACAAAAGCTGCACTTCTGAAACTTGGTACTTCAGTAGAAAATGTGTCTCCGCGGTTGTCTGCTAAGTTTCATTGCACAATACGACTGAATGTGGAAGTTATAAACAAAAGCGATATCAACTTTAAAACGCGCTAAATTTTGTTGATGTTTTGCGTATTCAGTTTGTATCGACATATCTCCGGCAGTACAACAGCTGCACGTCTTAAACTTGGTACTTCAGTAGAAAAGGCCTATCCGCGACTGTCTGCAAAGTTTCGTTGCACAATTCGAATAAATATGGAAGCTATAAACAAAAGCGATATCAACTTTAAAACGCGCTAAATTTTGTTGATGTTTTGCGTATTCAGTTTGTATCGACATATCTCCGGCAGTACAAGAGCTGCACTTCTGAAACTTGGTACTTCACTAGAAAAGGCCTATCCGCGACTGTCTGCAAGGTTTCGTTGCACAATTCGAATAAATGTGGAAGTTATAAACAAAAGCGATATCAACTTTAAAACGCGCTAAATGTTGTTGATGTTTTGCGTATTCAGTTTGTATCGACATATCTCCGGCAGTACAAGAGCTGCACTTCTGAAACTTGGTACTTCAGTAGAAAAGGCCTATCCTCGACTGTTTGCAAAGTTTCGTTGCACAATTCGAATAAATGTGGAAGTTATAAACAAAAGCGATATCAACTTTAAAACGCGCTAAATTTTGTTGATATTTTGCGTATTCAGTTTGTATCGACATATCTCCGGCAGTACCGAAGCTTCACTGCTGAAAGTAAGTACTTCAGTAGAAAATGTGTCTCCGCGGGTGTCTGCAAAGTTTCGTTTCACAATTCGAATGAATGTGGAAGTTATAAACAAAAGCGATATCAACTTTAAAACGCGCTAAATTTTGTTGATGTTTTTCGTATTAAGTTTGTATCGACATATCTCCGGGAGTACAAGAGCTGCACTTCAGAAACTTAGTACTTCAGTAGAAAATGTGTCTTCGCGGTTGTCTGCAAAGTTTCGTTGCACAATTCGAATAAATGTGGAAGTTATAAACAAAAGCGATATCAACTTTAAAACGCGCTAAATTTTGTTGATGTTTTGCGTATTCAGTTTGTATCGACATATCTCCGGCAGTACAAAAGCTGCATATCTTAAACTTAGTACTTCAGTAGAAAATGTGTCTCCGCGGTAGTCTGCAAAGTTTCGTTGCACAATTCGAATAAATGTGGAAGTTATAAACAAAAGCGATATCAACTTTAAAACGCGCTAAATTTTGTTGATGTTTTGCGTATTCAGTTTGTATCGACATATCTCCGGCAGTACAAGAGCTGCACGTCTGAACCTTGGTACTTCAGTAGAAAAGGCCTATCCGCGACTGTCTGCAAAGTTTCGTTGCACAATTCGAATAAATGTGGAAGTTATAAACAAAAGCGATATCAACTTTAAAACCCGCTAAATTTTGTTGATGTTTTTCGTATTCAGTTTTTATCGACATATCTCCCACAGTACAAGAGCTGCACTTCTGAAACTTGGTACTTCAGTAGAAAAGGTCTATCCGCCACTGTCTGCAAAGTTTCGTTGCACAATTCGAATAAATGTGGAAGTTATAAACAAAAGCGATATCAACTTTAAAACGCGCTAAATTTTGTTGATGATTTGCGTATTCAGTTTGTATCGACATATCTCCGGCAGAACAAAAGCTGCACTTCTGAAACTTGGTACTTCAGTAGAACATGTGTCTCCGCGGTTGTCTTCTAAGTTTCATTGCACAATTCGAATGAATGTGGAAGTTATAAACAAAAGCGATATCAACTTTAAAACGCGCTAAATTTTGTTGATGTTGTGCGTATTCAGTTTGTATCGACATATCTCCGGCAGTACAAAAGCTGCACTTCTGAAACTTGGTACTTCAGTAGAGAATGTGTCTCCGCGGTTGTCTGCAAAGTTTCGTTGCACAATTCGAATAAATGTGGAAGTTATAAACAAAAGCGATATTAACTTTAAAACGCGCTAAATTTTGTTGATGTTTTGCGTATTCAGTTTGTATCGACATATCTCCGGCAGAACAAAAGCTGCACTTCTGAAACTTGGTACTTCAGTAGAAAATGTGTCTCCGCGGTTGTCTGCTAAGTTTCATTGCACAATTCGAATGAATGTGGAAGTTATAAACAAAAGCGATATCAACTTTAAAACGCGCTAAATTTTGTTGATGTTTTGCGTATTCAGTTTGTATCGACATATCTCCGGCAGTACAAAAGCTGCACTTCTGAAACTTGGTACTTCAGTAGAGAATGTGTCTCCGTGGTTGTCTGCAAAGTTTCGTTGCACAATTCGAATAAATGTGGAAGTTATAAACAAAAGCGATATTAACTTTAAAAACCGCTTAATTTTGTTGATGTTTTGCGTATTCAGTTTGTATCGACATATCTCTGGCAGTACAAGAGCTGCACTTCTCAAACTTGGTACTTCAGTAGAAAATGTGTCTCCGCGGTAGTCTGCAAAGTTTCGTAGCACAATTCGAATAAATGTGGAAGTTATAAACAAAAGCGATATCAACTTTAAAACGCGCTAAATTTTGTTGATGTTTTGCGTATTCAGTTTGTATCGACATATCTCCGGCAGTACAAAAGCTGCATATCTGAAACTTGGTACTTCAGTAGAAAATGTGTCTCCGCGGTAGTCTGCAAAGTTTCGTTTCACAATTCGAATAAATGTGGAAGTTATAAACAAAAGCGATATCAACTTTAAAACGCGCTAAATTTTGTTGATGTTTTGCGTATTCAGTTTGTATCGACATATCTCCGGCAGTACAAGAGCTGCACGTCTGAACCTTGGTACTTCAGTAGAAAATGTGTCTCCGCGGTTGTCTGCAAAGTTTCGTTGCACAATTCGAATGAATGTGGAAGTTATAAACAAAAGCGATATCAACTTTAAAACGCGCTAAATTTTGTTGATGTTTTGCGTATTAAGTTTGTATCGACATATCTCCGGCAGTACAACAGCTGCACGTCTGAAACTTAGTACTTCAGTAGAAAAAATCTATCCGCGACTGTCTGCAAAGTTTCGTTGCACAATTCGAATAAATGTGGAAGCTATAAACAAAAGCGATATCAACTTTAAAACGCGCTAAATTTTGTTGATGTTTTGCGTATTCAGTTTGTATCGACATATCTCCGGCAGTACAAGAGCTGCACTTCTGAAACTTGGTACTTCAGTAGAAAAGGCCTATCCGCGACTGTCTGCAAAGTTTCGTTGCACAATTCGAATAAATGTGGAAGTTATAAACAAAAGCGATATTAACTTTAAAACGCGCTAAATTTTGTTGATGTTTTGCGTATTCAGTTTGTATCGACATATCTCCGGCAGTACAAGAGCTGCACTTCTGAAACTTCGTACTTCAACAGAAAAGGCCTATCCGCGACTGTTTGTAAAGTTTCGTTGCACAATTCGAATAAATGTGGAAGTTATAAACAAAAGCGATATCAACTTTAAAACGCGCTAAATTTTGTTGATGTTTTGCGTATTCAGTTTGTATCGACATATCTCCGGCAGTACAAAAGCTTCACTTCTGAAACTTAGTACTTCAGTAGAAAAGGCCTATCCGCGGGTGTCTGCAAAGTTTCGTTGCACAATTCGAATGAATGTGGAAGTTATAAACAAAAGCGATATCAACTTTAAAACGCGCTAAATTTTGTTGATGTTTTGCGTATTAAGTTTGTATCGACATATCTCCGGCAGTACAAGAGCTGTACTTCTGAAACTTAGTACTTCAGTAGAAAATGTGTCTTCGCGGTTGTCTGCAAAGTTTCGTTGCACAATTCGAATAAATGTGGAAGTTATAAACAAAAGCGATATCAACTTTAAAACGCGCTAAATTTTGTTGATGTTTTGCGTATTCAGTTTGTATCGACATATCTCCGGCAGTACAAAAGCTGCATATCTAAAACTTGGTACTTCAGTAGAAAATGTGTCTCCGCGGTAGTCTGCAAAGTTTCATTGCACAATTCGAATAAATGTGGAAGTTATAAACAAAAGCGATATCAACTTTAAAACGCGCTAAATTTTGTTGATGTTTTGCGTATTCAGTTTGTATCGACATATCTCCGGCAGTACAAAAGCTGCATATCTGAAACTTGGTTCTTCAGTAGTAAATGTGTCTCGGCGGTAGTCTGCAAAGTTTCGTTGCACAATTCGAATAAATGTGGAAGTTATAAACAAAAGCGATATCAACTTTAAAACGCGCTAAATTTTGTTGATGTTTTGCGTATTCAGTTTGTATCGACATATCTCCGGCAGTACAAGAGCTGCACGTCTGAACCTTGGTACTTCAGTAGAAAAGGCCTATCCGCGACTGTCTGCAAAGTTTCGTTGCACAATTCGAATAAATGTGGAAGTTATAAACAAAAGCGATATCAACTTTAAAACGCGCTAAATTTTGTTGATGTTTTGCGTATTCAGTTTGTATCGACATATCTCCGGCAGTACAAGAGCTGCACTTCTGAAACTTGGTACTTCAGTAGAAAAGGCTTATCCGCGAGTGTCTGCAAAGTTTCGTTGCACAATTCGAATAAATGTGGAAGTTATAAACAAAAGCGATATCAACTTTAAAACGCGCTAAATTTTGTTGATGTTTTGCGTATTCAGTTTGTATCGACATATCTCCGGCAGTACAAAAGCTGCACTTCTGAACCTTGGTACTTCAGTAGAAAATGTGTCTCCGCGGTTGTCTGCAAAGTTTCGTTGCACAATTCGAATGAATGTGGAAGTTATAAACCAAAGCGATATCAACTTTAAAACGCGCTAAATTTTGTTGATGTTTTGCGTATTCAGTTTGTATCGACATATCTCCGGCAGTACAACAGCTGCACGTCTGAAACTTGGTACTTCAGTAGAAAAGGCCTATCCGCGACTGTCTGCAAAGTTTCGTTGCACAATTCGAATAAATGTGGAAGCTATAAACAAAAGCGATATCAACTTTAAAACGCGCTAAATTTTGTTGATGTTTTGCGTATTCAGTTTGTATCGACATATCTCCGGCAGTACAAGAGCTGCACTTCTGAAACTTGGTACTTCACTAGAAAAGGCCTATCCGCGACTGTCTGCAAAGTTTCGTTGCACAATTCGAATAAATGTGGAAGTTATACACAAAAGCGATATCAACTTTAAAAACCGCTTAATTTTGTTGATGTTTTGCGTATTCAGTTTGTATCGACATATCTCTGGCAGTACAAGAGCTGCACTTCTGAAACTTCGTACTTCAGTAGAAAATGTGTCTACGCGGTTGTCTGCAAAGTTTCGTAGCACAATTCGAATAAATGTGGAAGTTATAAACAAAAGCGATATCAACTTTAAAACGCGCTAAATTTTGTTGATGTTTTGCGTATTCAGTTTGTATCGACATATCTCCGGCAGTACAAAAGCTGCACTTCTGAAACTTGGTACTTCAGTAGAAAAGGCCTATCCGCGAGTGTCTGACAAGTTTCGTTGCACAATTCGAATAAATGTGGAAGTTATAAACAAAAGCGATATAACTTTAAAACGCGCTAAATTTTGTTGATGTTTTGCGTATTCAGTTTGTATCGACATATCTCCGGCAGTACAACAGCTGCACGTCTGAAACTTGGTACTTCAGTAGAAAAGGCCTATCCGCGACTGTCTGCAAAGTTTCGTTGCACAATTCGAATAAATGTGGAAGCTATAAACAAAAGCGATATCAACTTTAAAACGCGCTAAATTTTGTTGATGTTTTGCGTATTCAGTTTGTATCGACATATCTCCGGCAGTACAAGAGCTGCACTTCTGAAAATTGGTACTTCACTAGAAAAGGCCTATCCGCGACTGTCTGCAAAGTTTCGTTGCACAATTCGAATAAATGTGGAAGTTATACACAAAAGCGATATCAACTTTAAAACGCGCTAAATTTTGTTGATGTTTTGCGTATTCAGTTTGTATCGACATATCTCCGGCAGAACAAAAGCTGCACTTCTGAAACTTGGTACTTCAGTAGAAAATGTGTCTCCGCGGTTGTCTGCTAAGTTTCATTGCACAATTCGAATGAATGTGGAATTTATAAACAAAAGCGATATTAACTTTAAAAACCGCTTAATTTTGTTGATGTTTTGCGTATTCAGTTTGTATCGACATATCTCTGGCAGTACAAGAGCTGCACTTCTGAAACTTGGTACTTCAGTAGGAAAGGCCTATCCGCGAGTGTCTGCAAAGTTTCGTTGCACAATTCGAATAAATGTGGAAGTTATAAACAAAAGCGATATCAACTTTAAAACGCGCTAAATTTTGTTGATGTTTTGCCTATTCAGTTTGTATCGACATATCTCCGGCAGTACAAAAGCTGCACTACTGAACCTTCGTACTTCAGTAGAAAATGTGTCTCCGCGGTTGTCTGCAAAGTTTCGTTGCACAATTCGAATGAATGTGGAAGTTATAAACAAAAGCGATATCAACTTTAAAACGCGCTAAATTTTGTTGATGTTTTGCGTATTCAGTTTGTATCGACATATCTCCGGCAGTACAAGAGCTGCACGTCTGAAACTTGGTACTTCAGTAGAAAAGGCGTATCCGCGACTGTCTGCAAAGTTTCGTTGCACAATTCGAATAAATGTGGAAGTTATAAACAAAAGCGATATCAACTTTAAAACGCGCTAAATGTTGTTGATGTTTTGCGTATTCAGTTTGTATCGACATATCTCCGGCAGTACAAAAGCTGCATATCTCAAACTTGGTACTTCAGTAGAAAATGTGTCTCCGCGGTAGTCTGCAAAGTTTCGTTGCACAATTCGAATAAATGTGGAAGTTATAAACAAAAGCGATATCAACTTTAAAACGCGCTAAATTTTGTTGATGTTTTGCGTATTCAGTTTGTATCGACATATCTCCGGCAGTACAAAAGCTGCACTTCTGAAACTTGGTACTTCAGTAGAAAATGTGTCTCCGCGGTTGTCTGCAAAGTTTCGTTGCACAATTCGAATGAATGTGGAAGTTATAAACAAAAGCGATATCAACTTTAAAACGCGCTAAATTTTGTTGATGTTTTGCGTATTCAGTTTGTATCGACATATCTCCGGCAGTACAACAGCTGCACGTCTGAAACTTGGTACTTCAGTAGAAAAACCTATCCGCGACTGTCTGCAAAGTTTCGTTGCACAATTCGAATAAATGTGGAAGCTATAAACAAAAGCGATATCAACTTTTAAACGCGCTAAATTTTGTTGATGTTTTGCGTATTCAGTTTGTATCGACATATCTCCGGCAGTACAAGAGCTGCACTTCTGAAACTTGGTACTTCAGTAGAAAAGGCCTATCCGCGACTGTCTGCAAAGTTTCGTTGCACAATTCGAATAAATGTGGAAGTTATAAACAAAAGCGATATTAACTTTAAAACGCGCTAAATTTTGTTGATGTTTTGCGTATTCAGTTTGTATCGACATATCTCCGGCAGTACAAAAGCTGCACTTCTGAAACTTGGTACTTCAATTGAAAAGGCCTATCCGCGACTGTTTGCAAAGTTTCGTTGCACAATTCGAATAAATGTGGAAGTTATAAACAAAAGCGATATCAACTTTAAAACGCGCTAAATTTTGTTGATGTTTTGCGTATTCAGTTTGTATCGACATATCTCCGGAAGTACAAAATCTTCACTTCTGAAACTTAGTACTTCAGTAGAAAATATGTCTCCGCGGGTGTCTGCAAAGTTTCGTTGCACAATTCGAATGAATGTGGAAGTTATAAACAAAAGCGATATCAACTTTAAAACGCGCTAAATTTTGTTGATGTTTTGCGTATTAAGTTTGTATCGACATATCTCCGGCAGTACAAGAGCTGCACTTCTGAAACTTAGTACTTCAGTAGAAAATGTGTCTTTGCGGTTGTCTGCAAAGTTTCGTTGCACAATTCGAATAAATGTGGAAGTTATAAACAAAAGCGATATCAACTTTAAAACGCGCTAAATTTTGTTGATGTTTTGCGTATTCAGTTTGTATCGACATATCTCCGGCAGTACAAGAGCTGCACTTCTAAAACTGGTACTTCAGTAGAAAAGGCCTATCCGCGAGTGTCTGCAAAGTTTCGTTGCACAATTCGAATAAATGTGGAAGTTATAAACAAAAGCGATATCAACTTTAAAACGCGCTAAATTTTGTTGATGTTTTGCGTATTCAGTTTGTATCGACATATCTCCGGCAGTACAAAAGCTGCACTTCTGAACCTTGGTACTTCAGTAGAAAATGTGTCTCCGCGGTTGTCTGCAAAGTTTCGTTGCACAATTCGAATGAATGTGGAAGTTATAAACCAAAGCGATATCAACTTTAAAACGCGCTAAATTTTGTTGATGTTTTGCGTATTCAGTTTGTATCGACATATCTCCGGCAGTACTACAGCGGCACGTCTGAAACTTGGTACTTCAGTAGAAAAGGCCTATCCGCGACTGTCTGCAAAGTTTCGTTGCACAATTCGAATAAATGTGGAAGCTATAAACAAAAGCGATATCAACTTTAAAACGCGCTAAATTTTGTTGATGTTTTGCGTATTCAGTTTGTATCGACATATCTCCGGCAGTACAAGAGCTGCACTTCTGAAACTTAGTACTTCACTAGAAAAGTCCTATCCGCGACTGTCTGCAAAGTTTCGTTGCACAATTCGAATAAATGTGGAAGTTATACACAAAAGCGATATCAACTTTAAAACGCGCTAAATTTTGTTGATGTTTTGCGTATTCAGTTTGTATCGACATATCTCCGGCAGTACAAGAGCTGCACTTCTGAAACTTGGTACTTCAGTAGAAAAGGCCTATCCGCGACTGTTTGCAAAGTTTCGTTGCACAATTCGAATAAATGTGGAAGTTATAAACAAAAGCGATATCAACTTTAAAACGCGCTAAATTTTGTTGATGTTTTGCGTATTCAGTTTGTATCGACATATCTCCGGCAGTACAAAATCCTCACTTCTGAAACTTGCTACTTCACTAGAAAATGTGTCTCCGCGGGTGTCGGCAAGTTTCGTTGCACAATTCGAATGAATGTGGAAGTTATAAACAAAAGCGATATCAACTTTAAAACGCGTAAAATTTTGTTGATGTTTTGCGTATTCAGTTTGTATCGACATATCTCCGGCAGTACTACAGCGGCACGTCTGAAACTTGGTACTTCAGTAGAAAAGGCCTATCCGCGACTGTCTGCAAAGTTTCGTTGCACAATTCGAATAAATGTGGAAGCTATAACAAAAGCGATATCAACTTTAAAACGCGCTAAATTTTGTTGATGTTTTGCGTATTCAGTTTGTATCGACATATCTCCGGCAGTACAAGAGCTGCACTTCTGAAACTTAGTACTTCACTAGAAAAGGCCTATCCGCGACTGTCTGCAAAGTTTCGTTGCACAATTCGAATAAATGTGGAAGTTATACACAAAAGCGATATCAACTTTAAAACGCGCTAAATTTTGTTGATGTTTTGCGTATTCAGTTTGTATCGACATATCTCCGGCAGTACAAGAGCTGCACTTCTGAAACTTGGTACTTCAGTAGAAAAGGCCTATCCGCGACTGTTTGCAAAGTTTCGTTGCACAATTCGAATAAATGTGGAAGTTATAAACAAAAGCGATATCAACTTTAAAACGCGCTAAATTTTGTTGATGTTTTGCGTATTCAGTTTGTATCGACATATCTCCGGCAGTACAAAATCTTCACTTCTGAAACTTAGTACTTCAGTAGAAAATGTGTCTCCGCGGGTGTCGGCAAAGTTTCGTTGCACAATTCGAATGAATGTGGAAGTTATAAACAAAAGCGATATCAACTTTAAAACGCGTAAAATTTTGTTGATGTTTTGCGTATTAAGTTTGTATCGACATATCTCCGGCAGTACAAGAGCTGCACTTCTGAAACTTAGTACTTCAGTAGAAAATGTGTCTTCGCGGTTGTCTGCAAAGTTTCGTTGCACAATTCGAATAAATGTGGAAGTTATAAACAAAAGCGATATCAACTTAAAAACGCGCAAAATTTTGTTGATGTTTTGCGTATTCAGTTTGTATCGACATATCTCCGGCAGTACAAAAGCTGCATATCTGAAACTTGGTACTTCAGTAGAAAATGTGTCTCCGCGGTAGTCTGCAAAGTTTCGTTGCACAATTCGAATGAATGTGGAAGTTATAAACAAAAGCGATATCAACTTTAAAACGCGCTAAATTTTTTTGATGTTTTGCGTATTCAGTTTGTATCGACATATCTCCGGCAGTACAAGAGCTGCACGTCTGAACCTTGGTACTTCAGTAGAAAAGGCCTATCTGCGACTGTCTGCAAAGTTTCGTTGCACAATTCGAATGAATGTGGAAGTTATGAACAAAAGCGATATCAACTTTAAAACGCGCTAAATTTTGTTGATGTTTTGCGTATTCAGTTTGTATCGACATATCTCCGGCAGTACAAGAGCTGCACTTCTGAAACTTGGTACTTCAGTAGAAAAGGCCTATCCGCGACTGTTTGCAAAGTTTCGTTGCACAATTCGAATAAATGTGGAAGTTATAAACAAAAGCGATATCAACTATAAAACGCGCTAAATTTTGTTGATGTTTTGCGTATTCAGTTTGTATCGACATATCTCCGGCAGTACAAAAGCTTCACTTCTGAAACTTAGTACTTCAGTAGAAAATGTGTCTCCGCGGGTGTCTGCAAAGTTTCGTTGCACAATTCGAATGAATGTGGAAGTTATAAACAAAAGCGATATCAACTTTAAAACGCGCTAAATTTTGTTGATGTTTTGCGTATTAAGGTTGTATCGACATATCTCCGGGAGTACAAGAGCTGCACTTCTGGAACTTAGTACTTCAGTAGAAAATGTGTCTTCGCGGTTGTCTGCAAAGTTTCGTTGCACAATTCGAATAAATGTGGAAGTTATAAACAAAAGCGATATCAACTTTACAACGCGCTAAATTTTGTTGATGTTTTGCGTATTCAGTTTGTATCGACATATCTCCGGCAGTACAAGAGCTGCACTTCTGAAACTCTGTACTTCAGTAGCAAATGTGTCGCCCCGGTTGTCTGCAAAGTTTCGTTGCACAATTCGAATAAATGTGGAAGTTATAAACAAAAGCGATATCAACTTTAAAACGCGCTAAATTTTGTTGATGTTTTTCGTATTCAGTTTGTATCGACATATCTCCCACAGTACAAGAGCTGCACTTCTGAAACTTGGTACTTCAGTAGAAAAGGTCTATCCGCGACTGTCTGCAAAGTTTCGTTGCACAATTCGAATAAATGTGGAAGTTATAAACAAAAGCGATATCAACTTTAAAACGCGCTAAATTTTGTTGATGTTTTGCGTATTCAGTTTGTATCGACATATCTCCGGCAGTACAAGAGCTGCACATCTGAAACTTGGTACTTTAGTAGCACATGTGTCTCCGCGGTTGTCTGCTAAGTTTCATTGCACAATTCGAATGAATGTGGAAGTTATAAACAAAAGCGATATCAACTTTAAAACGCGCTAAATTTTGTTGATGTTGTGCGTATTCAGTTTGTATCGACATATCTCCGGCAGTACAAAAGCTGCACTTCTGAACCTTGGTACTTCAGTAGAGAATGTGTCTCCGCGGTTGTCTTCAAAGTTTCGTTGCACAATTCGAATAAATGTGGAAGTTATAAACAAAAGCGATATTAACTTTAAAACGCGCTAAATTTTGTTGATGTTTTGCGTATTCAGTTTGTATCGACATATCTCTGGCAGTACAAGAACTGCACTTCTGAAACTTGGTACTTCAGTAGAAAATGTGTCTCCGAGGTTGTCTGCAAAGTTTCGTTGCACAATTCGAATAAATGTGGAAGTTATAAACAAAAGCGATATCAACTTTAAAACGCGCTAAATTTTGTTGATGTTTTGCGTATTCAGTTTGTATCGACATATCTCCGGCGGTACAAGAGCTGCACTTCTGAAACTTGGTACGTCACTAGAAAAGGTCTATCCGCGACTGTCTGCAAAGTTTCGTTGCACAATTCGAATAAATGTGGAAGTTATAAACAAAAGCGATATCAACTTTAAAACGCGCTAAATATTTTTGATGTTTTGCGTATTCAGTTTGTATCGACATATCTCCGGCAGAACAAAAGCTGCACTTCTGAAACTTGGTACTTCAGTAGAAATTGTGTCTTCGCGGTTGTCTGCTAAGATTCATTGCACAATTCGAATGAATGTGGAAGTTATAAACAAAAGCGATATCAACTTTAAAACGCGCTAAATTTTGTTGATGTTTTGCGTATTCAGTTTGTATCGACATATCTCCGGCAGTACAAAAGCTGCACTTCTGAAACTTGGTACTTCAGTAGGAGATGTGTCGCCCCGGTTGTCTGCAAAGTTTCGTTGCACAATTCGAATAAATGTGGAAGTTATTAACAAAAGCGATATCAACTTTAAAACGCGCTAAATTTTGTTGATGTTTTGCGTATTCAGTTTGTATCGACATATCTCCGGCAGTACAAGAGCTGCACGTCTGAACCTTGGTACTTCAGTAGTAAAGGCCTATCCGCGACTGTCTGCAAAGTTTCGTTGCACAATTCGAATAAATGTGGAAGTTATAAACAAAAGCGATATCAACTTTAAAACGCGCTAAATTTTGTTGATGTTTTGCGTATTCAGTTTGTATCGACATATCTCCGGCAGTACAAGAGCTGCACTTCTGAAACTTGGTACTTCAGTAGAAAATGTGTCTCCGCGGGTGTCTGCAAAGTTTCGTTGCACAATTCGAATGAATGTGGAAGTTATAAACAAAAGCGATATCAACTTTAAAATGCGCTAAATTTTGTTGATGTTTTGCGTATTAAGGTTGTATCGACATATCTCCGGGAGTACAAGAGCTGCACTTCTGAAACTTAGTACTTCAGTAGAAAATGTGTCTTCGCGGTTGTCTGCAAAGTTTCGTTGCACAATTCGAATAAATGTGGAAGTTATAAACAAAAGCGATATCAACTTTACAACGCGCTAAATTTTGTTGATGTTTTGCGTATTCAGTTTGTATCGACATATCTCCGGCAGTACAAGAGCTGCACTTCTGAAACTCTGTACTTCAGTAGCAAATGTGTCGCCCCGGTTGTCTGCAAAGTTTCGTTGCACAATTCGAATAAATGTGGAAGTTATAAACAAAAGCGATATCAACTTTAAAACGCGCTAAATGTTGTTGATGTTTTTCGTATTCAGTTTGTATCGACATATCTCCCACAGTACAAGAGCTGCACTTCTGAAACTTGGTACTTCAGTAGAAAAGGTCTATCCGCGACTGTCTGCAAAGTTTCGTTGCACAATTCGAATAAATGTGGAAGTTATAAACAAAAGCGATATCAACTTTAAAACGCACTAAATTTTGTTGATGTTTTGCGTATTCAGTTTGAATCGACATATCTCCGGCAGTACAAGAGCTGCACTTCTGAAACTTGGTACGTCAGTAGAACATGTGTCTCCGCGGTTGTCTGCTAAGTTTCATTGCACAATTCGAATGAATGTGGAAGTTATAAACAAAAGCGATATCAACTTTAAAACGCGCTAAATTTTGTTGATGTTTTGCGTATTCAGTTTGTATCGACATATCTCCGGCAGTAAAAAAGCTGCACTTCTGAACCTTGGTACTTTAGTAGAGAATGTGTCTCCGCGGTTGTCTTCAAAGTTTCGTTGCACAATTCGAATAAATGTGGAAGTTATAAACAAAAGCGATATTAACTTTAAAACGCGCTAAATTTTGTTGATGTTTTGCGTATTCAGTTTGTATCGACATATCTCTGGCAGTACAAGAACTGCACTTCTGAAATTTGGTACTTCAGTAGAAAATGTGTCTCCGCGGTTGTCTGCAAAGTTTCCTTGCACAATTCGAATAAATGTGGAAGTTATAAACAAAAGCGATATCAACTTTAAAACGCGCTAAATTTTGTTGATGTTTTGCGTATTCAGTTTGTATCGACATATCTCCGGCAGTACAAGAGCTGCACTTCTGAAACTTGGTACTTCAGTAGAAAAGGTCTATCCGCGACTGTCTGCAAAGTTTCGTTGCACAATTCGAATAAATGTGGAAGTTATAAACAAAAGCGATATTAACTTTAAAACGCGCTAAATTTTGTTGATGTTTTGCGTATTCAGTTTGTATCGACATATCTCCGGCAGTACAAAAGCTGCACTTCTGAAACTTCGTACTTCAACAGAAAAGGCCTATCCGCGACTGTTTGCAAAGTTTCGTTGCACAATTCGAATAAATGTGGAAGTTATAAACAAAAGCGATATCAACTTTAAAACGCGCTGAATTTTGTTGATGTTTTGCGTATTCAGTTTGTATCGACATATCTCCGGCAGTACAAAAGCTTCACTTCTGAAACTTAGTACTTCAGTAGAAAATGTGTCTCCGCGGGTGTCTGCAAAGTTTCGTTGCACAATTCGAATGAATGTGGAAGTTATAAACAAAAGCGATATCAACTTTAAAACGCGCTAAATTTTGTTGATGTTTTGCGTATTAAGTTTGTATCGACATATCTCCGGCAGTACAAGAGCTGCACTTCTTAAACTTAGTACTTCAGTAGAAAATGTGTCTTCGCGGTTGTCTGCAAAGTTTCGTTGCACAATTCGAATAAATGTGGAAGTTATAAACAAAAGCGATATCAACTTTAAAACGCGCTAAATTTTGTTGATGTTTTGCGTATTCAGTTTGTATCGACATATCTCCGGCAGTACAAAAGCTGCATATCTGAAACTTGGTACTTCAGTAGAAGATGTGTCTCCGCGGTAGTCTGCAAAGTTTCGTTGCAAAATTCGAATAAATGTGGAAGTTATAAACAAAAGCGATATCAACTTTAAAACGCGCTAAATTTTGTTGATGTTTTGCGTATTCAGTTTGTATCGACATATCTCCGGCAGTACAAAAGCTGCATATCTGAAACTTGGTACTTCAGTAGTAAATGTGTCTCGGCGGTAGTCTGCAAAGTTTCGTTGCACAATTCGAATAAATGTGGAAGTTATAAACAAAAGCGATATCAACTTTAAAACGCGCTAAATTTTGTTGATGTTTTGCGTATTCAGTTTGTATCGACATATCTCCGGCAGTACAAGAGCTGCACGTCTGAACCTTGGTACTTCAGTAGAAAAGGCCTATCCGCGACTGTCTGCAAAGTTTCGTTGCACAATTCGAATAAATGTGGAAGTTATAAACAAAAGCGATATCAACTTTAAAACGCGCTAAATTTTGTTGATGTTTTGCGTATTCAGTTTGTATCGACATATCTCCGGCAGTACAAGAGCTGCACTTCTGAAACTTGGTACTTCAGTAGAAAAGGCCTATCCGCGAGTGTCTGCAAAGTTTCGTTGCACAATTCGAATGAATGTGGAAGTTATAAACAAAAGCGATATCAACTTTAAAACGCGCTAAATTTTGTTGATGTTTTGCGTATTCAGTTTGTATCGACATATCTCCGGCAGTACAAAAGCTTCACTTCTGAAACTTAGTACTTCAGTAGAAAATGTATCTCCGCGGGTGTCTGCAAAGTTTGGTTGCACAATTCGAATGAATGTGGAAGTTATAAACAAAAGCGATATCAACTTTAAAACGCGCTAAATTTTGATGATGTTTTGCGTATTAAGTTTGTATCGACATATCTCCGGCAGTACAAGAGCTGCACTTCTGAAACTTAGTACTTCAGTAGAAAATGAGTCTTCGCGGTTGTCTGCAAAGTTTCGTTGCACAATTCGAATAAATGTGGAAGTTATAAACAAAAGCGATATCAACTTTAAAACGCGCTAAATTTTGTTGATGTTTTGCGTATTCAGTTTGTATCGACATATCTCCCACAGTACAAAAGCTGCATATCTGAAACTTGGGACTTCAGTAGAAAATGTGTCTCCGCGGTAGTCTGCAAAGTTTCGTTGCACAATTCGAATAAATGTGGAAGTTATAAACAAAAGCGATATCAACTTTAAAACGCGCTAAATTTTGTTGATGTTTTGCGTATTCAGTTTGTATCGACATATCTCTGGCAGTACAAGAACTGCACTTCTGAAACTTGGTACTTCAGTAGAAAATGTGTCTCCGAGGTTGTCTGCAAAGTTTCCTTGCACAATTCGAATAAATGTGGAAGTTATGAACAAAAGCGATATCAACTTTAAAACGCGCTAAATTTTGTTGATGTTTTGCGTATTCAGTTTGTATCGACATATCTCCGGCGGTACAAGAGCTGCACTTCTGAAACTTGGTACGTCACTAGAAAAGGTCTATCCGCGACTGTCTGCAAAGTTTCGTTGCACAATTCGAATAAATGTGGAAGTTATAAACAAAAGCGATATCAACTTTAAAACGCGCTAAATATTTTTGATGTTTTGCGTATTCAGTTTGTATCGACATATCTCCGGCAGAACAAAAGCTGCACTTCTGAAACTTGGTACTTCAGTAAAAATTGTGTCTTCGCGGTTGTCTGCTAAGATTCATTGCACAATTCGAATGAATGTGGAAGTTATAAACAAAAGCGATATCAACTTTAAAACGCGCTAAATTTTGTTGATGTTTTGCGTATTCAGTTTGTATCGACATATCTCCGGCAGTACAAAAGCTGCACTTCTGAAACTTGGTACTTCAGTAGGAGATGTGTCGCCCCGGTTGTCTGCAAAGTTTCGTTGCACAATTCGAATAAATGTGGAAGTTATTAACAAAAGCGATATCAACTTTAAAACGCGCTAAATTTTGTTGATGTTTTGCGTATTCAGTTTGTATCGACATATCTCCGGCAGTACAAGAGCTGCACGTCTGAACCTTGGTACTTCAGTAGAAAAGGCCTATCCGCGACTGTCTGCAAAGTTTCGTTGCACAATTCGAATAAATGTGGAAGTTATAAACAAAAGCGATATCAACTTTAAAACGCGCTAAATTTTGTTGATGTTTTGCGTATTCAGTTTGTATCGACATATCTCCGGCAGTACAAGAGCTGCACTTCTGAAACTTGGTACTTCAGTAGAAAATGAGTCTCCGCGGGTGTCTGCAAAGTTTCGTTGCACAATTCGAATGAATGTGGAAGTTATAAACAAAAGCGATATCAACTTTAAAACGCGCTAAATTTTGTTGATGTTTTGCGTATTAAGGTTGTATCGACATATCTCCGGGAGTACAAGAGCTGCACTTCTGAAACTTAGTACTTCAGTAGAAAATGTGTCTTCGCGGTTGTCTGCAAAGTTTCGTTGCACAATTCGAATAAATGTGGAAGTTATAAACAAAAGCGATATCAACTTTACAACGCGCTAAATTTTGTTGATGTTTTGCGTATTCAGTTTGTATCGACATATCTCCGGCAGTACAAGAGCTGCACTTCTGAAACTCTGTACTTCAGTAGCAAATGTGTCGCCCCGGTTGTCTGCAAAGTTTCGTTGCACAATTCGAATAAATGTGGAAGTTATAAACAAAAGCGATATCAACTTTAAAACGCGCTAAATTTTGTTGATGTTTTTCGTATTCAGTTTGTATCGACATATCTCCCACAGTACAAGAGCTGCACTTCTGAAACTTGGTACTTCAGTAGAAAAGGTCTATCCGCGACTGTCTGCAAAGTTTCGTTGCACAATTCGAATAAATGTGGAAGTTATAAACAAAAGCGATATCAACTTTAAAACGCACTAAATTTTGTTGATGTTTTGCGTATTCAGTTTGAATCGACATATCTCCGGCAGTACAAGAGCTGCACTTCTGAAACTTGGTACGTCAGTAAAACATGTGTCTCCGCGGTTGTCTGCTAAGTTTCATTGCACAATTCGAATGAATGTGGAAGTTATAAACAAAAGCGATATCAACTTTAAAACGCGCTAAATTTTGTTGATGTTTTGCGTATTCAGTTTGTATCGACATATCTCCGGCAGTACAAAAGCTGCACTTCTGAACCTTGGTACTTCAGTAGAGAATGTGTCTCCGCGGTTGTCTTCAAAGTTTCGTTGCACAATTCGAATAAATGTGGAAGTTATAAACAAAAGCGATATTAACTTTAAAACGCGCTAAATTTTGTTGATGTTTTGCGTATTCAGTTTGTATCGACATATCTCTGGCAGTACAAGAACTGCACTTCTGAAATTTGGTACTTCAGTAGAAAATGTGTCTCCGCGGTTGTCTGCAAAGTTTCCTTGCACAATTCGAATAAATGTGGAAGTTATAAACAAAAGCGATATCAACTTTAAAACGCGCTAAATTTTGTTGATGTTTTGCGTATTCAGTTTGTATCGACATATCTCCGGCAGTACAAGAGCTGCACTTCTGAAACTTGGTACTTCAGTAGAAAAGGCCTATCCGCGACTGTCTGCAAAGTTTCGTTGCACAATTCGAATAAATGTGGAAGTTATAAACAAAAGCGATATTAACTTTAAAACGCGCTAAATTTTGTTGATGTTTTGCGTATTCAGTTTGTATCGACATATCTCCGGCAGTACAAAAGCTGCACTTCTGAAACTTCGTACTTCAACAGAAAAGGCCTATCCGCGACTGTTTGCAAAGTTTCGTTGCACAATTCGAATAAATGTGGAAGTTATAAACAAAAGCGATATCAACTTTAAAACGCGCTAAATTTTGTTGATGTTTTGCGTATTCAGTTTGTATCGACATATCTCCGGCAGTACAAAAGCTTCACTTCTGAAACTTAGTACTTCAGTAGAAAATGTGTCTCCGCGGGTGTCTGCAAAGTTTCGTTGCACAATTCGAATGAATGTGGAAGTTATAAACAAAAGCGATATCAACTTTAAAACGCGCTAAATTTTGTTGATGTTTTGCGTATTAAGTTTGTATCGACATATCTCCGGCAGTACAAGAGCTGCACTTCTTAAACTTAGTACTTCAGTAGAAAATGTGTCTTCGCGGTTGTCTGCAAAGTTTCGTTGCACAATTCGAATAAATGTGGAAGTTATAAACAAAAGCGATATCAACTTTAAAACGCGCTAAATTTTGTTGATGTTTTGCGTATTCAGTTTGTATCGACATATCTCCCACAGTACAAAAGCTGCATATCTGAAACTTGGTACTTCAGTAGAAGATGTGTCTCCGCGGTAGTCTGCAAAGTTTCGTTGCACAATTCGAATAAATGTGGAAGTTATAAACAAAAGCGATATCAACTTTAAAACGCGCTAAATTTTGTTGATGTTTTGCGTATTCAGTTTGTATCGACATATCTCCGGCAGTACAAAAGCTGCATATCTGAAACTTGGTACTTCAGTAGTAAATGTGTCTCGGCGGTAGTCTGCAAAGTTTCGTTGCACAATTCGAATAAATGTGGAAGTTATAAACAAAAGCGATATCAACTTTAAAACGCGCTAAATTTTGTTGATGTTTTGCGTATTCAGTTTGTATCGACATATCTCCGGCAGTACAAGAGCTGCACGTCTGAACCTTGGTACTTCAGTAGAAAAGGCCTATCCGCGACTGTCTGCAAAGTTTCGTTGCACAATTCGAATAAATGTGGAAGTTATAAACAAAAGCGATATCAACTTTAAAACGCGCTAAATTTTGTTGATGTTTTGCGTATTCAGTTTGTATCGACATATCTCCGGCAGTACAAGAGCTGCACTTCTGAAACTTGGTACTTCAGTAGAAAAGGCCTATCCGCGAGTGTCTGCAAAGTTTCGTTGCACAATTCGAATGAATGTGGAAGTTATAAACAAAAGCAGTATCAACTTTAAAACGCGCTAAATTTTGTTGATGTTTTGCGTATTAAGTTTGTATCGACATATCTCCGGCAGTACAAGAGCTGCACTTCTGAAACTTAGTAAGTCAGTAGAAAATGTGTCTTCGCGGTGTCTGCAAAGTTTCGTTGCACAATTCGAATAAATGTGGAAGTTATAAACAAAAGCGATATCAACTTTAAAACGCGCTAAATTTTGTTGATGTTTTGCGTATTCAGTTTGTATCGACATATCTCCGGCAGTACAAGAGCTGCACGTCTGAACCTTGGTACTTCAGTAGAAAAGGCCTATCCGCGACTGTCTGCAAAGTTTCGTTGCACAATTCGAATAAATGTGGAAGTTATAAACAAAAGCGATATCAACTTTAAAACGCGCTAAAGTTTGTTGATGTTTTGCGTATTCAGTTTGTATCGACATATTTCCGGCAGTACAAGAGCTGCACTTCTGAAACTTAGTACTTCAGTAGAAAATGCCTATCCGCGAGTGTCTGCAAAGTTTCGTTGCACAATTCGAATAAATGTGGAAGTTATAAACAAAAGCGATATCAACTTTAAAACGCGCTAAATTTTGTTGATGTTTTGCGTATTCAGTTTGTATCGACATATCTCCGGCAGTACAAAAGCTGCACTTCTGAACCTTGGTACTTCAATAGAAAATGTGTCTCCGCGGTTGTCTGCAAAGTTTCGTTGCACAATTCGAATGAATGTGGAAGTTATAAACAAAAGCGATATCAACTTTAAAACGCGCTAAATTTTGTTGATGTTTTGCGTATTCAGTTTGTATCGACATATCTCCGGCAGTACAACAGCTGCACGTCTGAAACTTGGTACTTCAGTAGAAAAGGCCTATCCGCGACTGTCTGCAAAGTTTCGTTTCACAATTCGAATAAATGTGGAAGCTATAAACAAAAGCGATATCAACTTTAAAACGCGCTAAATTTTGTTGATGTTTTGCGTATTCAGTTTGTATCGACATATCTCCGGCAGTACAAGAGCTGCACTTCTGAAACTTGGTACTTCACTAGAAAAGGCCTATCCGCGACTGTCTGCAAAGTTTCGTTGCACAATTCGAATAAATGTGGAAGTTATACACAAAAGCGATATCAACTTTAAAACGCGCTAAATTTTGTTGATGTTTTGCGTATTCAGTTTGTATCGACATATCT
The DNA here is from genome assembly GCA_963556195.1 of Sepiola atlantica. NCBI lineage: Eukaryota > Metazoa > Mollusca > Cephalopoda > Sepiida > Sepiolidae > Sepiola > Sepiola atlantica. The sequence goes on from CAUVYP010000567.1 coordinate 938,640, forward strand.
CCGGCAGTACAAGAGCTGCACTTCTGAAACTTGGTACTTCAGTAGAAAAGGCCTATCCGCGACTGTTTGCAAAGTTTCGTTGCACAATTCGAATAAATGTGGAAGTTATAAACAAAAGCGATATCAACTTTAAAACGCGCTAAATTTTGTTGATGTTTTGCGTATTCAGTTTGTATCGACATATCTCCGGCAGTACAAAAGCTGCACTTCTGAAACTTAGTACTTCAGTAGAAAATGTGTCTCCGCGGGTGTCTGCAAAGTTTCGTTGCACAATTCGAATGAATGTGGAAGTTATAAACAAAAGCGATATCAACTTTAAAACGCGCTAAATTTTGTTGATGTTTTGCGTATTAAGTTTGTATCGACATATCTCCGGCAGTACAAGAGCTGCACTTCTGAAACTTAGTACTTCAGTAGAAAATGTGTCTTCGCGGTTGTCTGCAAAGTTTCGTTGCACAATTCGAATAAATGTGGAAGTTATAAACAAAAGCGATATCAACTTTAAAACGCGCTAAATTTTGTTGATGTTTTGCGTATTAAGTTTGTATCGACATATCTCCGGCAGTACAAAAGCTGCATATCTGAAACTTGGTACTTCAGTAGAAAATGTGTCTCCGCGGAAGTCTGCAAAGTTTCGTTGCACAATTCGAATAAATGTGGAAGTTATAAACAAAAGCGATATCAACTTTAAAACGCGCTAAATTTTGTTGATGTTTTGCGTATTCAGTTTGTATCGACATATCTCCGGCAGTACAAGAGCTGCACGTCTGAACCTTAGTACTTCAGTAGAAAAGGCCTATCCGCGACGGTCTGCAAAGTTTCGTTGCATTTTTCGAATAAATGTGGAAGCTATAAACATAAGCGATATCAACTTTAAAACGCGCTAAATTTTGTTGATGTTTTGCGTATTCAGTTTGTATCGACATATCTCCGGCAGTACAAGAGCTGCACTTCTGAAACTTGGTACGTCACTAGAAAAGGTCTATCCGCGACTGTCTGCAAAGTTTCGTTGCACAATTCGAATAAATGTGGAAGTTATAAACAAAAGCGATATCAACTTTAAAACGCGCTAAATTTTGTTGATGTTTTGCGTATTCAGTTTGTATCGACATATCTCCGGCAGTACAAGAGCTGCACTTCTGAAACTTGGTACTTCAGTAGAAAATGTGTCTCCGCGGTTGTCTGCTAAGTTTCATTGCACAATTCGAATGAATGTGGAAGTTATAAACAAAAGCGATATCAACTTTAAAACGCGCTACATTTTGTTGATGTTTTGCGTATTCAGTTTGTATCGACATATATCCGGCAGTACAAAAGCTGCACTTCTGAAACTTGGTACTTAAGTAGAGAATGTGTCTCCGCGGTTGTCTGCAAAGTTTCGTTGCACAATTCGAATAAATGTGGAAGTTATAAACAAAAGCGATATTAACTTTAAAAACCGCTTAATTTTGTTGATGTTTTGCGTATTCAGTTTGTATCGACATATCTCTGGCAGTACAAGAGCTGCACTTCTGAAACTTCGTACTTCAGTAGAAAATGTGTCTCCGCGGTTGTCTGCAAAGTTTCGTAGCACAATTCGAATAAATGTGGAAGTTATAAACAAAAGCGATATCAACTTTAAAACGCGCTAAATTTTGTTGATGTTTTGCGTATTCAGTTTGTATCGACATATCTCCGGCAGTACAAAAGCTGCACTTCTGAACCTTGGTACTTCAATAGAAAATGTGTCTCCGCGGTTGTCTGCAAAGTTTCGTTGCACAATTCGAATGAATGTGGAAGTTATAAACAAAAGCGATATCAACTTTAAAACGCGCTAAATTTTGTTGATGTTTTGCGTATTCAGTTTGTATCGACATATCTCCGGCAGTACAACAGCTGCACGTCTGAAACTTGGTACTTCAGTAGAAAAGGCCTATCCGCGACTGTCTGCAAAGTTTCGTTTCACAATTCGAATAAATGTGGAAGCTATAAACAAAAGCGATATCAACTTTAAAACGCGCTAAATTTGTTGATGTTTTGCGTATTCAGTTTGTATCGACATATCTCCGGCAGTACAAGAGCTGCACTTCTGAAACTTGGTACTTCACTAGAAAAGGCCTATCCGCGACTGTCTGCAAAGTTTCGTTGCACAATTCGAATAAATGTGGAAGTTATACACAAAAGCGATATCAACTTTAAAACGCGCTAAATTTTGTTGATGTTTTGCGTATTCAGTTTGTATCGACATATCTCCGGCAGTACAAGAGCTGCACTTCTGAAACTTGGTACTTCAGTAGAAAAGGCCTATCCGCGACTGTTTGCAAAGTTTCGTTGCACAATTCGAATAAATGTGGAAGTTATAAACAAAAGCGATATCAACTTTAAAACGCGCTAAATTTTGTTGATGTTTTGCGTATTCAGTTTGTATCGACATATCTCCGGCAGTACAAAAGCTGCACTTCTTAAACTTAGTACTTCAGTAGAAAATGTGTCTCCGCGGGTGTCTGCAAAGTTTCGTTGCACAATTCGAATGAATGTGGAAGTTATAAACAAAAGCGATATCAACTTTAAAACGCGCTAAATTTTGTTGATGTTTTGCGTATTAAGTTTGTATCGACATATCTCCGGCAGTACAAGAGCTGCACTTCTGAAACTTAGTACTTCAGTAGAAAATGTGTCTTCGTGGTTGTCTGCAAAGTTTCGTTGCACAATTCGAATAAATGTGGAAGTTATAAACAAAAGCGATATCAACTTTAAAACGCGCTAAATTTTGTTGATGTTTTGCGTATTAAGTTTGTATCGACATATCTCCGGCAGTACAAAAGCTGCATATCTGAAACTTGGTACTTCAGTAGAAAATGTGTCTCCGCGGAAGTCTGCAAAGTTTCGTTGCACAATTCGAATAAATGTGGAAGTTATAAACAAAAGCGATATCAACTTTAAAACGCGCTAAATTTTGTTGATGTTTTGCGTATTCAGTTTGTATCGACATATCTCCGGCAGTACAAGAGCTGCACGTCTGAACCTTAGTACTTCAGTAGAAAAGGCCTATCCGCGACGGTCTGCAAAGTTTCGTTGCATTTTTCGAATAAATGTGGAAGCTATAAACATAAGCGATATCAACTTTAAAACGCGCTAAATTTTGTTGATGTTTTGCGTATTCAGTTTGTATCGACATATCTCCGGCAGTACAAGAGCTGCACTTCTGAAACTTGGTACGTCACTAGAAAAGGTCTATCCGCGACTGTCTGCAAAGTTTCGTTGAACAATTCGAATAAATGTGGAAGTTATAAACAAAAGCGATATCAACTTTAAAACGCGCTAAATTTTGTTGATGTTTTGCGTATTCAGTTTGTATCGACATATCTCCGGCAGTACAAGAGCTGCACTTCTGAAACTTAGTACTTCAGTAGAAAATGTGTCTCCGCGGTTGTCTGCTAAGTTTCATTGCACAATTCGAATGAATGTGGAAGTTATAAACAAAAGCGATATCAACTTTAAAACGCGCTACATTTTGTTGATGTTTTGCGTATTCAGTTTGTATCGACATATATCCGGCAGTACAAAAGCTGCACTTCTGAAACTTGGTACTTAAGTAGAGAATGTGTCTCCGCGGTTGTCTGCAAAGTTTCGTTGCACAATTCGAATAAATGTGGAAGTTATAAACAAAAGCGATATTAACTTTAAAAACCGCTTAATTTTGTTGATGTTTTGCGTATTCAGTTTGTATCGACATATCTCTGGCAGTACAAGAGCTGCACTTCTGAAACTTCGTACTTCAGTAGAAAATGTGTCTCCGCGGTTGTCTGCAAAGTTTCGTAGCACAATTCGAATAAATGTGGAAGTTATAAACAAAAGCGATATCAACTTTAAAACGCGCTAAATTTTGTTGATGTTTTGCGTATTCAGTTTGTATCGACATATCTCCGGCAGTACAAGAGCTGCACTTCTGAAACTTGGTACTTCAGTAGAAAAGGCCTATCCGCGAGTGTCTGCAAAGTTTCGTTGCACAATTCGAATAAATGTGGAAGTTATAAACAAAAGCGATATCAACTTTAAAACGCGCTAAATTTTGTTGATGTTTTGCGTATTCAGTTTGTATCGACATATCTCAAGCAGTACAAAAGCTGCACTACTGAACCTTCGTACTTCAGTAGAAAATGTGTCTCCGCGATTGTCTGCAAAGTTTCGTTGCACAATCCGAATGAATGTGGAAGTTATAAACAAAAGCGATATCAACTTTAAAACGCGCTAAATTTTGTTGATGTTTTGCGTATTCAGTTTGTATCGACATATCTCCGGCAGTACAAGAGCTGCACGGCTGAAACTTGGTACTTAAGTAGAAAAGGCCTATCCGCGACTGTCTGCAAAGTTTCGTTGCACAATTCGAATAAATGTGGAAGTTATAAACAAAAGCGATATCAACTTTAAAACGCGCTAAATTTTGTTGATGTTTTGCGTATTCAGTTTGTATCGACATATCTCCGGCAGTACAAAAGCTGCATATCTGAAACTTGGTACTTCAGTAGAAAATGTGTCTCCGCGGTAGTCTGCAAAGTTTCGTTGCACAATTCGAATAAATGTGGAAGTTATAAACAAAAGCGATATCAACTTTAAAACGCGCTAAATTTTGTTGATGTTTTGCGTATTCAGTTTGTATCGACATATCTCCGGCAGTACAAGAGCTGCACGTCTGAACCTTGGGACTTCAGTAGAAAAGGCCTATCCGCGACTGTCTGCAAAGTTTCGTTGCACAATTCGAATAAATGTGGAAGTTATAAACAAAAGCGATATCAACTTTAAAACGCGCTAAATTTTGTTGATGTTTTGCGTATTCAGTTTGTATCGACATATCTCCGGCAGTACAAGAGCCGCACTTCTGAACCTTGGTACTTCAGTAGAAAAGGCCTATCCGCAAGTGTCTGCAAAGTTTCGTTGCACAATTCGAATAAATGTGGAAGTTATAAACAAAAGCGATATCAACTTTAAAACGCGCTAAATTTTGTTGATGTTTTGCGTATTCAGTTTGTATCGACATATCTCCGGCAGTACAAAAGCTGCACTTCTGAACCTTGGTACTTCAGTAGAAAATGTGTCTCCGCGGTTGTCTGCAAAGTTTCGTTGCACAATTCGAATGAATGTGGAAGTTATAAACAAAAGCGATATCAACTTTAAAACGCGCTAAATTTTGTTGATGTTTTGCGTATTCAGTTTGTATCGACATATCTCCGGCAGTACAACAGCTGCACGTCTGAAACTTGGTACTTCAGTAGAAAAAACTTATCCGCGACTGTCTGCAAAGTTTCGTTGCACAATTCGAATAAATGTGGAAGCTATAAACAAAAGCGATATCAACTTTAAAACGCGCTAAATTTTGTTGATGTTTTGCGTATTCAGTTTGTATCGACATATCTCCGGCAGTACAAGAGCTGCACTTCTGAAACTTGGTACTTCAGTAGAAAAGGCCTATTCGCGACTGTCTGCAAAGTTTCGTTGCACAATTCGAATAAATGTGGAAGTTATAAACAAAAGCGATATTAACTTTAAAACGCGCTAAATTTTGTTGATGTTTTGCGTATTCAGTTTGTATCGACATATCTCCGGCAGTACAAGAGCTGCACTTCTGAAACTTGGTACTTCAACAGAAAAGGCCTATCCGCGACTGTTTGCAAAGTTTCGTTGCACAATTCGAATAAATGTGGAAGTTATAAACAAAAGCGATATCAACTTTAAAACGCGCTAAATTTTGTTGATGTTTTGCGTATTCAGTTTGTATCGACATATCTCCGGCAGTACAAAAGCTTCACTTCTGAAACTTAGTACTTCAGTAGAAAATGTGTCTCCGCGGGTGTCTGCAAAGTTTCGTTGCACAATTCGAATGAATGTGGAAGTTATAAACAAAAGCGATATCAACTTTAAAACGCGCTAAATTTTGTTGATGTTTTGCGTATTAAGTTTGTATCGACATATCTCCGGCAGTACAAGAGCTGCACTTCTGAAACTTAGTACTTCAGTAGAAAATGTGTCTTCGCGGTTGTCTGCAAAGTTTCGTTGCCAATTCGAATAAATGTGGAAGTTATAAACAAAAGCGATATCAACTTTAAAACGCGCTAAATTTTGTTGATGTTTTGCGTATTCAGTTTGTATCGACATATCTCCGGCAGTACAAAAGCTGCATATCTGAAACTTGGTACTTCAGTAGAAAATGTGTCTCCGCGGTAGTCTGCAAAGTTTCGTTGCACAATTCGAATAAATGTGGAAGTTATAAACAAAAGCGATATCAACTTTAAAACGCGCTAAATTTTGTTGATGTTTTGCGTATTCAGTTTGTATCGACATATCTCCGGCAGTACAAGAGCTGCACTTCTGAAACTTGGTACTTCAGTAGAAAAGGCCTATCCGCGAGTGTCTGCAAAGTTTCGTTGCACAATTCGAATAAATGTGGAAGTTATAAACAAAAGCGATATCAACTTTAAAACGCGCTAAATTTTGTTGATGTTTTGCGTATTCAGTTTGTATCGACATATCTCCGGCAGTACAAAATCTGCACTTCTGAACCTTGGTACTTCAGTAGAAAATGTGTCTCCGCGGTTGTCTGCAAAGTTTCGTTGCACAATTCGAATGAATGTGGAAGTTATAAACCAAAGCGATATCAACTTTAAAACGCGCTAAATTTTGTTGATGTTTTGCGTATTAAGTTTGTATCGACATATCTCCGGCAGTACAAGAGCTGCACTTCTGAAACTTAGTACTTCAGTAGAAAATGTGTCTTCGCGGTTGTCTGCAAAGTTTCGTTGCACAATTCGAATAAATGTGGAAGTTATAAACAAAAGCGATATCAACTTAAAAACGCGCTAAATTTTGTTGATGTTTTGCGTATTCAGTTTGTATCGACATATCTCCGGCAGTACAAAAGCTGCACTTCTGAACCTTGGTACTTCAGTAGAAAATGTGTCTCCGCGGTTGTCTGCAAAGTTTCGTTGCACAATTCGAATGAATGTGGAAGTTATAAACAAAAGCGATATCAACTTTAAAACGCGCTAAATTTTGTTGATGTTTTGCGTATTCAGTTTGTATCGACATATCTCCGGCAGTACAACAGCTGCACGTCTGAAACTTGGTACTTCAGTAGAAAAAACTTATCCGCGACTGTCTGCAAAGTTTCGTTGCACAATTCGAATAAATGTGGAAGCTATAAACAAAAGCGATATCAACTTTAAAACGCGCTAAATTTTGTTGATGTTTTGCGTATTCAGTTTGTATCGACATATCTCCGGCAGTACAAGAGCTGCACTTCTGAAACTTGGTACTTCAGTAGAAAAGGCCTATTCGCGACTGTCTGCAAAGTTTCGTTGCACAATTCGAATAAATGTGGAAGTTATAAACAAAAGCGATATTAACTTTAAAACGCGCTAAATTTTGTTGATGTTTTGCGTATTCAGTTTGTATCGACATATCTCCGGCAGTACAAGAGCTGCACTTCTGAAACTTGGTACTTCAACAGAAAAGGCCTATCCGCGACTGTTTGCAAAGTTTCGTTGCACAATTCGAATAAATGTGGAAGTTATAAACAAAAGCGATATCAACTTTAAAACGCGCTAAATTTTGTTGATGTTTTGCGTATTCAGTTTGTATCGACATATCTCCGGCAGTACAAAAGCTTCACTTCTGAAACTTAGTACTTCAGTAGAAAATGTGTCTCCGCGGGTGTCTGCAAAGTTTCGTTGCACAATTCGAATGAATGTGGAAGTTATAAACAAAAGCGATATCAACTTTAAAACGCGCTAAATTTTGTTGATGTTTTGCGTATTAAGTTTGTATCGACATATCTCCGGCAGTACAAGAGCTGCACTTCTGAAACTTAGTACTTCAGTAGAAAATGTGTCTTCGCGGTTGTCTGCAAAGTTTCGTTGCCAATTCGAATAAATGTGGAAGTTATAAACAAAAGCGATATCAACTTTAAAACGCGCTAAATTTTGTTGATGTTTTGCGTATTCAGTTTGTATCGACATATCTCCGGCAGTACAAAAGCTGCATATCTGAAACTTGGTACTTCAGTAGAAAATGTGTCTCCGCGGTAGTCTGCAAAGTTTCGTTGCACAATTCGAATAAATGTGGAAGTTATAAACAAAAGCGATATCAACTTTAAAACGCGCTAAATTTTGTTGATGTTTTGCGTATTCAGTTTGTATCGACATATCTCCGGCAGTACAAGAGCTGCACTTCTGAAACTTGGTACTTCAGTAGAAAAGGCCTATCCGCGAGTGTCTGCAAAGTTTCGTTGCACAATTCGAATAAATGTGGAAGTTATAAACAAAAGCGATATCAACTTTAAAACGCGCTAAATTTTGTTGATGTTTTGCGTATTCAGTTTGTATCGACATATCTCCGGCAGTACAAAATCTGCACTTCTGAACCTTGGTACTTCAGTAGAAAATGTGTCTCCGCGGTTGTCTGCAAAGTTTCGTTGCACAATTCGAATGAATGTGGAAGTTATAAACCAAAGCGATATCAACTTTAAAACGCGCTAAATTTTGTTGATGTTTTGCGTATTAAGTTTGTATCGACATATCTCCGGCAGTACAAGAGCTGCACTTCTGAAACTTAGTACTTCAGTAGAAAATGTGTCTTCGCGGTTGTCTGCAAAGTTTCGTTGCACAATTCGAATAAATGTGGAAGTTATAAACAAAAGCGATATCAACTTAAAAACGCGCTAAATTTTGTTGATGTTTTGCGTATTCAGTTTGTATCGACATATCTCCGGCAGTACAAAAGCTGCATATCTGAAACTTGGTACTTCAGTAGAAAATGTGTCTCCGCGGTAGTCTGCAAAGTTTCGTTGCACAATTCGAATAAATGTGGAAGTTATAAACAAAAGCGATATCAACTTTAAAACGCGCTAAATTTTGTTGATGTTTTGCGTATTCAGTTTGTATCGACATATTTCCGGCAGTACAAGAGCTGCACGTCTGAACCTTGGTACTTCAGTAGAAAAGGCCTATCTGCGACTGTCTGCAAAGTTTCGTTGCACAATTCGAATGAATGTGGAAGTTATAAACAAAAGCGATATCAACTTTAAAACGCGCTAAATTTTGTTGATGTTTTGCGTATTCAGTTTGTATCGACATATCTCCGGCAGTACAAGAGCTGCACTTCTGAAACTTGGTACTTCAGTAGAAAAGGCCTATCCGCGACGGTCTGCAAAGTTTCGTTGCACAATTCGAATAAATGTGGAAGCTATAAACAAAAGCGATATCAACTTTAAAACGCGCTAAATTTTGTTGATGTTTTGCGTATTCAGTTTGTATCGACATATCTCCGGCAGTACAAGAGCTGCACTTCTGAAACTTGGTACTTCACTAGAAAAGGCCTATCCGCGACTGTCTGCAAAGTTTCGTTGCACAATTCGAATAAATGTGGAAGTTATAAACAAAAGCGATATCAACTTTAAAACGCGCTAAATTTTGTTGATGTTTTGCGTATTCAGTTTGTATCGACATATCTCCGGCAGTACAAAAGCTTCACTTCTGAAACTTAGTACTTCAGTAGAGAATGTGTCTCCGCGGGTGTCTGCAAAGTTTCGTTGCACAATTCGAATGAATGTGGAAGTTATAAACAAAAGCGATATCAACTTTAAAACGCGCTAAATTTTGTTGATGTTTTGCGTATTAAGGTTGTATCGACATATCTCCGGGAGTACAAGAGCTGCACTTCTGAAACTTAGTACTTCAGTAGAAAATGTGTCTTCGCGGTTGTCTGCAAAGTTTCGTTGCACAATTCGAATAAATGTGGAAGTTATAAACAAAAGCGATATCAACTTTAAAACGCGCTAAATTTTGTTGATGTTTTGCGTATTCAGTTTGTATCGACATATCTCCGGCAGTACAAGAGCTGCACTTCTGAAACTCTGTACTTCAGTAGCAAATGTTTCGCCCCGGTTGTCTGCAAAGTTTCGTTGCACAATTCGAATAAATGTGGAAGTTATAAACAAAAGCGATATCAACTTTAAAACGCACTAAATTTTGTTGATGTTTTTCGTATTCAGTTTGTATCGACATATCTCCCACAGTACAAGAGCTGCACTTCTGAAACTTGGTACTTCAGTAGAAAAGGTCTATCCGCGACTGTCTGCAAAGTTTCGTTGCACAATTCGAATAAATGTGGAAGTTATAAACAAAAGCGATATCAACTTTAAAACGCGCTAAATTTTGTTGATGTTTTGCGTATTCAGTTTGTATCGACATATCTCCGGCAGTACAAGAGCTGCACTTCTGAAACTTGGTACTTCAGTAGAACATGTGTCTCCGCGGTTGTCTGCTAAGTTTCATTGCACAATTCGAATGAATGTGGAAGTTAAAAACAAAAGCGATATCAACTTTAAAACGCGCTAAATTTTGTTGATGTTTTGCGTATTAAGTTTGTATCGACATATCTCCGGCAGTACAAAAGCTGCACTTCTGAACCATGGTACTTCAGTAGAAAATGTGTCTCCGCGGTTGTCTGCAAAGTTTCGTTGCACAATTCGAATAAATGTGGAAGTTATAAACAAAAGCGATATTAACTTTAAAACGCGCTAAATGTTGTTGATGTTTTGCGTATTCAGTTTGTATCGACATATCTCTGGCAGTACAAGAACTGCACTTCTGAAACTTGGTACTTCAGTAGAAAATGTGTCTCCGCGGTTGTCTGCAAAGTTTCCTTGCACAATTCGAATAAATGTGGAAGTTATAAACAAAAGCGATATCAACTTTAAAACGCGCTAAATTTTGTTGATGTTTTGCGTATTCAGTTTGTATCGACATATCTCCGGCGGTACAAGAGATGCACTTCTGAAACTTGGTACGTCACTAGAAAAGGTCTATCCGCGACTGTCTGCAAAGTTTCGTTGCACAATTCGAATAAATGTGGAAGTTATAAACAAAAGCGATATCAACTTTAAAACGCGCTAAATATTTTTGATGTTTTGCGTATTCAGTTTGTATCGACATATCTCCGGCAGAACAAAAGCTGCACTTCTGAAACTTGGTACTTCAGTAGAAATTGTGTCTCCGCGGTTGTCTGCTAAGTTTCATTGCACAATTCGAATGAATGTGGAAGTTATAAACAAAAGCGATATCAACTTTAAAACGCGCTAAATTTTGTTGATGTTTTGCGTATTCAGTTTGTATCGACATATCTCCGGCAGTACAAAAGCTGCACTTCTGAAACTTGGTACTTCAGTAGGAGATGTGTCGCCCCGGTTGTCTGCAAAGTTTCGTTGCACAATTCGAATAAATGTGGAAGTTATAAACAAAAGCGATATCAACTTTAAAACGCGCTAAATTTTGTTGATGTTTTTCGTATTCAGTTTGTATCGACATATCTCCCACAGTACAAGAGCTGCACTTCTGAAACTTGGTACTTCAGTAGAAAAGGTCTATCCGCGGTTGTCTGCAAAGTTTCGTAGCACAATTCGAATAAATGTGGAAGTTATAAACAAAAGCGATATCAACTTTAAAACGCGCTAAATTTTGTTGATGTTTTGCGTATTCAGTTTGTATCGACATATCTCCGGCAGTACAAGAGCTGCACTTCTGAAACTTCCTACTTCAGTAGAAAAGGCCTATCCGCGAGTGTCTGCAAAGTTTCGTTGCACAATTCGAATAAATGTGGAAGTTATAAACAAAAGCGATATCAACTTTAAAACGCGCTAAATTTTGTTGATGTTTTGCGTATTCAGTTTGTATCGACATATCTCCGGCAGTACAAAAGCTGCACTACTGAACCTTGGTACTTCAGTAGAAAATGTGGCTCCGCGGTTGTCTGCAAAGTTTCGTTGCACAATTCGAATGAATGTGGAAGTTATAAACAAAAGCGATATCAACTTTAAAACGCGCTAAATTTTGTTGATGTTTTGCGTATTCAGTTTGTATCGACATATCTCCGGCAGTACAAGAGCTGCACGTCTGAAACTTAGTACTTAAGTAGAAAAGGCCTATCCGCGACTGTCTGCAAAGTTTCGTTTCACAATTCGAATAAATGTGGAAGCTATAAACAAAAGCGATATCAACTTTAAAACGCGCTAAATTTTGTTGATGTTTTGCGTATTCAGTTTGTATCGACATATCTCCGGCAGTACAAAAGCTGCACTTCTGAAACTTGGTACGTCACTAGAAAAGGCCTATCCGCGACTGTCTGCAAAGTTTCGTTGCACAATTCGAATAAATGTGGAAGTTATAAACAAAAGCGATATCAACTTTAAAACGCGCTAAATTTTGTTGATGTTTTGCGTATTCAGTTTGTATCGACATATCTCCGGCAGTACAAATCCTTCACTTCTGAAACTTAGTACTTCAGTAGAAAATGTGTCTCCGCGGTTGTCTGCAAAGTTTCGTTGCACAATTCGAATAAATGTGGAAGTTATAAACAAAAGCGATATCAACTTTAAAACGCGCTAAATTTTGTTGATGTTTTGCGTATTAAGTTTGTATCGACATATCTCCGGCAGTACAAGAGTTGCACTTCTGAAACTTGGTACTTCAGTAGAAAATATGTCTCCGCGGTTGTCTGCAAAATTTCGTTGCACAATTCGAATAAATGTGGAAGTTATAAACAAAAGCGATATCAACTTTAAAACGCGCTAAATTTTGTTGATGTTTTGCGTATTAAGTTTGTATCGACATATCTCCGGCAGTAAAAGAGCTGCACTTCTGAGACTTGGTACTTCAGTAGGGAAGGCCTATCTGCGACTGTCTGCAAAGTTTCGTTGCACAATTCGAATAAATGTGGAAGTTATAAACAAAAGCGATATCAACTTTAAAACGCGCTAAATTTTGTTGATGTTTTGCGTATTCAGTTTGTATCGACATATCTCCGGCAGTACAAGAGCTGAACGTCTGAAACTTGGTACTTCAGTAGAAAATGTGTCTCCGCGGTAGTCTGCAAAGTTTCGTTTCACAATTCGAATAAATGTTGAAGTTATAAACAAAAGCGATATCAACTTTAAAACGCGCTAAATTTTGTTGATGTTTTGCGTATTCAGTTTGTATCGACATATCTCCGGCAGTACAAAGGGCTGCACGTCTGTAACTTGGTACTTCAGTAGAAAAGGCCTATCCGCGACTGTCTGCAAAGTTTCGTTGCACAATTCGAATAAATGTGGAAGTTATAAACAAAAGCGATATCAACTTTAAAACGCGCTAAATTTTGTTGATGTTTTGCGTATTCAGTTTGTATCGACATATCTCCGGCAGTACAAGAGCTGAACTTCTGAAACTTGGTACCTCAGTAAAAAAGCCCTATCCGCGACTGTCTGCAAAGTTTCGTTGCAAAATTTGAATAAATGTGGAAGTTATAAACAAAAGCAATATCAACTTCAAAACGCGCTAAATTTTGTTGATGTTTTGCGTATTCAGTTTGTATCGACATATCTCTGGCAGTACAAGAGCTGCACTTCTGAACCTTATTACTTCAGTAGAAAATGTGTCTCTGCGGTTGTCTGCACAGTTTCGTTGCACAATTCGAATAAATGTGGAAGTTATAAACAAAAGCGTATCAACTTTAAAACGCGCTAAATTTTGTTTATGATTTGCGTATTAAGTTTGTATCGACATATCTCCGGCAGTACAAGAGCTGCACTTCTGAAACTTGGTACTTCAGTAGAAAAGGCCTGTCCGCGAGTGTCTGCAAAGTTTCGTTGCACAATTCGAATAAATGTGGAAGTTATAAACAAAAGCGATATCAACTTTAAAACGCGCTAAATTTTGTTGATGTTTTGCGTATTCAGTTTGTATCGACATATCTCCGGCAGTACAAAAGCTGCACTTCTGAAACTTGGTACTCCAGTAGAAAATGTGTCTCCGCGGTAGTCTGCAAAGTTTCGTTGCACAATTCGAATAAATGTGGAAGTTATAAACAAAAGCGATATCAACTTTAAAACGCGCTAAATTTTGTTGATGTTTTGCGTATTCAGTTTGTATCGACATATCTCCGGCAGTACAAGAGCTGCACGTCTGAAACTTCGTACTTCAGTAGAAAAGGCCTATCCGCGACTGTCTGCAAAGTTTCGTGGCACAATTCGAATAAATGTGGAAGTTATAAACAAAAGCGATATCAACTTTAAAACGCGCTAAATTTTGTTGATGATTTGCGTATTAAGTTTGTATCGACATATCTTCGGCAGTACAAGAGCTGCACTTCTGAAACTTGGTACCTCAGTAGAAAAGGCCTATCCGCGACTGTCTGCAAAGTTTCGTTGCACAATTCGAATAAATGTGGAAGTTATAAACAAAAGCAATATCAACTTTAAAACGCGCCAAATTTTGTTGATGTTTTGCGTATTCAGTTTGTATCGACATATCTCTGGCAGTACAAGAGCTGCACTTCTGAAAGTTTGTACTTCAGTAGAAAATGTGTCTCCGCGGTTGTCTGCAAAGTTTCGTTGCACAATTCGAATAAATGTGGAAGTTATAAACAAAAGCGATATCAACTTTAAAACGCGCTAAATTTTGTTGATGATTTGCGTATTAAGTTTGTATCGACATATCTCCGGCAGTACAAAAGCTGCACTTCTGAAACTTGGTACTTCAGTAGACCAGGCCTATCTGCGAGTGTCTGCAAAGTTTCGTTGCACAATTCGAATAAATGTGGAAGTTATAAACAAAAGCGATATCAACTTTAAAACGCGCTAAATTTTGTTGATGTTTTGCGTATTCAGTTTGTATCGACATATCTCCGGCAGTACAAAAGCTGCACTTCTGAACCTTGGTACTTCAGTAGAAAATGTGTCTCCGCGGTTGCCTGCAAAGTTTCGTTGCACAATTCGAATGAATGTGGAAGTTATAAACAAAAGCGATATCAACTTTAAAACGCGCTAAATTTTGTTGATGTTTTGCGTATTCAGTTTGTATCGACATATCTCCGGCAGTACAAGAGCTGCACTTCTGAAACTTGGTACTTCAGTAGAAAAGGTCTATCCGCGACTGTCTGCAAAGTTTCGTTGCACAATTCGCATAAATGTAGAAGTTATAAACAAAAGCGATATCAACTTTAAAACGCGCTAAATTTTGTTGATGTTTGACGTATTCAGTTTGTATCGACATATCTCCGGCAGTACAAGAGCTGCACTTCTGAAACTTAGTACTTCAGTAGGGAAGGCCTATCTGCGACTGTCTGCAAAGTTTCGTTGCACAATTCGAATAAATGTGGAAGTTATAAACAAAAGCGATATCAACTTTAAAACGCGCTAAATTTTGTTGATGTTTTGCGTATTCAGTTTGTATCGACATATCTCCGGCAGTACAAAAGCTGCACTTCTTAAACTTGGTACTTCAGTAGAAAATGTGTCTCCGCGGTTGTCTGCAAAGTTTCGTTGCACAATTCGAATAAATGTGGAAGTTATAAACAAAAGCGATATCAACTTTAAAACGCGCTAAATTTTGTTGATGATTTGCGTATTAAGTTTGTATCGACATATCTCCGGCAGTACAAGAGCTGCACTTCTGAAACTTGGTACTTCAGTAGGGAAGGCTTATCCGCGAGTGTCTGCAAAGTTTCGTTGCACAATTCGAATAAATGTGGAAGTTATAAACAAAAGCGATATCAACTTTAAAACGCGCTAAATTTTGTTGATGTTTTGCGTATTCAGTTTGTATCGACATATCTCCGGCAGTACAAGAGCTGAACGTCTGAAACTTGGTACTTCAGTAGAAAATGTGTCTCCGCGGTAGTCTGCAAAGTTTCGTTTCACAATTCGAATAAATGTTGAAGTTATAAACAAAAGCGATATCAACTTTAAAACGCGCTAAATTTTGTTGATGTTTTGCGTATTCAGTTTGTATCGACATATCTCCGGCAGTACAAAGGGCTGCACGTCTGTAACTTGGTACTTCAGTAGAAAAGGCCTATCCGCGACTGTCTGCAAAGTTTCGTTGCACAATTCGAATAAATGTGGAAGTTATAAACAAAAGCGATATCAACTTTAAAACGCGCTAAATTTTGTTGATGTTTTGCGTATTCAGTTTGTATCGACATATCTCCGGCAGTACAAGAGCTGAACTTCTGAAACTTGGTACCTCAGTAAAAAAGCCCTATCCGCGACTGTCTGCAAAGTTTCGTTGCAAAATTTGAATAAATGTGGAAGTTATAAACAAAAGCAATATCAACTTCAAAACGCGCTAAATTTTGTTGATGTTTTGCGTATTCAGTTTGTATCGACATATCTCTGGCAGTACAAGAGCTGCACTTCTGAACCTTATTACTTCAGTAGAAAATGTGTCTCTGCGGTTGTCTGCACAGTTTCGTTGCACAATTCGAATAAATGTGGAAGTTATAAACAAAAGCGTATCAACTTTAAAACGCGCTAAATTTTGTTTATGATTTGCGTATTAAGTTTGTATCGACATATCTCCGGCAGTACAAGAGCTGCACTTCTGAAACTTGGTACTTCAGTAGAAAAGGCCTGTCCGCGAGTGTCTGCAAAGTTTCGTTGCACAATTCGAATAAATGTGGAAGTTATAAACAAAAGCGATATCAACTTTAAAACGCGCTAAATTTTGTTGATGTTTTGCGTATTCAGTTTGTATCGACATATCTCCGGCAGTACAAAAGCTGCACTTCTGAAACTTGGTACTCCAGTAGAAAATGTGTCTCCGCGGTAGTCTGCAAAGTTTCGTTGCACAATTCGAATAAATGTGGAAGTTATAAACAAAAGCGATATCAACTTTAAAACGCGCTAAATTTTGTTGATGTTTTGCGTATTCAGTTTGTATCGACATATCTCCGGCAGTACAAGAGCTGCACGTCTGAAACTTCGTACTTCAGTAGAAAAGGCCTATCCGCGACTGTCTGCAAAGTTTCGTGGCACAATTCGAATAAATGTGGAAGTTATAAACAAAAGCGATATCAACTTTAAAACGCGCTAAATTTTGTTGATGATTTGCGTATTAAGTTTGTATCGACATATCTTCGGCAGTACAAGAGCTGCACTTCTGAAACTTGGTACCTCAGTAGAAAAGGCCTATCCGCGACTGTCTGCAAAGTTTCGTTGCACAATTCGAATAAATGTGGAAGTTATAAACAAAAGCAATATCAACTTTAAAACGCGCCAAATTTTGTTGATGTTTTGCGTATTCAGTTTGTATCGACATATCTCTGGCAG
This sequence comes from Sepiola atlantica, assembly GCA_963556195.1. NCBI lineage: Eukaryota > Metazoa > Mollusca > Cephalopoda > Sepiida > Sepiolidae > Sepiola > Sepiola atlantica. The sequence continues at coordinate 955,756 of CAUVYP010000567.1, forward strand.
TACAAGAGCTGCACTTCTGAAAGTTTGTACTTCAGTAGAAAATGTGTCTCCGCGGTTGTCTGCAAAGTTTCGTTGCACAATTCGAATAAATGTGGAAGTTATAAACAAAAGCGATATCAACTTTAAAACGCGCTAAATTTTGTTGATGATTTGCGTATTAAGTTTGTATCGACATATCTCCGGCAGTACAAAAGCTGCACTTCTGAAACTTGGTACTTCAGTAGACCAGGCCTATCTGCGAGTGTCTGCAAAGTTTCGTTGCACAATTCGAATAAATGTGGAAGTTATAAACAAAAGCGATATCAACTTTAAAACGCGCTAAATTTTGTTGATGTTTTGCGTATTCAGTTTGTATCGACATATCTCCGGCAGTACAAAAGCTGCACTTCTGAACCTTGGTACTTCAGTAGAAAATGTGTCTCCGCGGTTGCCTGCAAAGTTTCGTTGCACAATTCGAATGAATGTGGAAGTTATAAACAAAAGCGATATCAACTTTAAAACGCGCTAAATTTTGTTGATGTTTTGCGTATTCAGTTTGTATCGACATATCTCCGGCAGTACAAGAGCTGCACTTCTGAAACTTGGTACTTCAGTAGAAAAGGTCTATCCGCGACTGTCTGCAAAGTTTCGTTGCACAATTCGCATAAATGTGGAAGTTATAAACAAAAGCGATATCAACTTTAAAACGCGCTAAATTTTGTTGATGTTTTGCGTATTCAGTTTGTATCGACATATCTCCGGCAGTACAAGAGCTGCACTTCTGAAACTTAGTACTTCAGTAGGGAAGGCCTATCTGCGACTGTCTGCAAAGTTTCGTTGCACAATTCGAATAAATGTGGAAGTTATAAACAAAAGCGATATCAACTTTAAAACGCGCTAAATTTTGTTGATGTTTTGCGTATTCAGTTTGTATCGACATATCTCCGGCAGTACAAAAGCTGCACTTCTTAAACTTGGTACTTCAGTAGAAAATGTGTCTCCGCGGTTGTCTGCAAAGTTTCGTTGCACAATTCGAATAAATGTGGAAGTTATAAACAAAAGCGATATCAACTTTAAAACGCGCTAAATTTTGTTGATGATTTGCGTATTAAGTTTGTATCGACATATCTCCGGCAGTACAAGAGCTGCACTTCTGAAACTTGGTACTTCAGTAGGGAAGGCTTATCCGCGAGTGTCTGCAAAGTTTCGTTGCACAATTCGAATAAATGTGGAAGTTATAAACAAAAGCGATATCAACTTTAAAACGCGCAAAATTTTGTTGATGTTTTGCGTATTCAGTTTGTATCGACATATCTCCGGCAGTACAAGAGCTGCACTTCTGAAACTTGGTACTCTAGTAGGGTCGGCCGATCTGCGACTGTCTGCAAAGTTTCGTTTCACAATTCGAATAAATGTTGAAGTTATAAACAAAAGCGATATCAACTTTAAAACGCGCTAAATTTTGTTGATGTTTTGCGTATTCAGTTTGTATCGACATATCTCCGGCAGTACAAAAGCTGAACTTCTGAAACTTGGTACTCCAGTAGAAAATGTGTCTCCGCGGTAGTCTGCAAAGTTTCGTTTCACAATTCGAATAAATGTTTAAGTTATAAACAAAAGCGATATCAACTTTAAAACGCGCTAAATTTTGTCGATGTTTTGCGTATTCAGTTTGTATCGACATATCTCCGGCAGTACAAGAGCTGCACGTCTGAAACTTGGTACTGCAGTAGAAAAGGCCTATCCGCGACTGTCTGCAAAGTTTCGTGGCACAATTCGAATAAATGTGGAAGTTATAAACAAAAGCGATATCAACTTTAAAACGCGCTAAATTTTGTTGATGATTTGCGTATTAAGTTTGTATCGACATATCTCCGGCAGTACAAGAGCTGCACTTCTGAAACTTGGTACTTCAGTAGGGAAGGCCTATCTGCGACTGTCTGCAAAGTTTCGTTGCACAATTCGCATAAATGTGGAAGTTATAAACAAAAGCGATATCAACTTCAAAACGCGCTAAATTTTGTTGATGATTTGCGTATTCAGTTTGTATCGAGATATCTCCGGCAGTACAAGAGCTGCACGTCTGAAACTTGGTACGTCAGTAGAATAGGCCTATCCGCGACTGTCTGCAAAGTTTCGTTGCACAATTCGAATAAATGTGGAAGTTATAAACAAAAGCGATATCAACTTTAAAACGCGCTAAATTTTGTTGATGTTTTGCGTATTCAGTTTGTATCGACATATCTCCGGCAGTACAAGAGCTGCACTTCTGAAACTCGGTACTTCAGTAGAAAAGGCCTATCCGCGACTGTCTGCAAAGTTTCGTTGCACAATTCGAATAAATGTGGAAGTTATAAACAAAAGCAATATCAACTTTAAAACGCGCTAAATTTTGTTGATGTTTTGCGTATTCAGTTTGTATCGACATATCTCCGGTAGTACAAGAGCTGCACTTCTGAAACTTGGTACTTCAGTAGCAAATGTGTCTCCGCGGTTTTCTGCAAAGTTTCGTTGCACAATTCGAATAAATGTGGAAGTTATAAACAAAAGCGATATCAACTTTAAAACGCGCTAAATTTTGTTGATGTTTTGCGTATTAAGTTTGTATCGACATATCTCCGGCAGTAAAAGAGCTGCACTTCTGAGACTTGGTACTTCAGTAGGGAAGGCCTGTCTGCGACTGTCTGCAAAGTTTCGTTGCACAATTCGAATAAATGTGGAAGTTATAAACAAAAGCGATATCAACTTTAAAACGCGCTAAATTTTGTTGATGTTTTGCGTATTCAGTTTGTATCGACATATCTCCGGCAGTACAAGAGCTGAACGTCTGAAACTTGGTACTTCAGTAGAAAATGTGTCTCCGCGGTAGTCTGCAAAGTTTCGTTTCACAATTCGAATAAATGTTGAAGTTATAAACAAAAGCGATATCAACTTTAAAACGCGCTAAATTTTGTTGATGTTTTGCGTATTCAGTTTGTATCGACATATCTCCGGCAATACAAGAGCTGCACGTCTGTAACTTGGTACTTCAGTAGAAAAGGCCTATCCGCGACTGTCTGCAAAGTTTCGTTGCACAATTCGAATAAATGTGGAAGTTATAAACAAAAGCGATATCAACTTTAAAACGCGCTAAATTTTGTTGATGTTTTGCGTATTCAGTTTGTATCGACATATCTCCGGCAGTACAAGAGCTGCACTTCTGAAACTTGGTACCTCAGTAAAAAAGCCCTATCCGCGACTGTCTGCAAAGTTTCGTTGCACAATTTGAATAAATGTGGAAGTTATAAACAAAAGCAATATCAACTTCAAAACGCGCTAAATTTTGTTGATGTTTTGCGTATTCAGTTTGTATCGACATATCTCTGGCAGTACAAGAGCTGCACTTCTGAAACTTGGTACTTCAGTAGAAAATGTGTCTCTGCGGTTGTCTGCACAGTTTCGTTTCACAATTCGAATAAATGTGGAAGTTATAAACAAAAGCGTATCAACTTTAAAACGCGCTAAATTTTGTTTATGATTTGCGTATTAAGTTTGTATCGACATATCTCCGGCAGTACAAGAGCTGCACTTCTGAAACTTGGTACTTCAGTAGAAAAGGCCTGTAGGCGAGTGTCTGCAAAGTTTCGTTGCACAATTCGAATAAATGTGGAAGTTATAAACAAAAGCGATATCAACTTTAAAACGCGCTAAATTTTGTTGATGTTTTGCGTATTCAGTTTGTATCGACATATCTCCGGCAGTACAAGAGCTGCACTTCTGAAACTTGGTACTTCAGTAGAAAAGGCCTATCCGCGACTGTCTGCAAAGTTTCGTTGCACAATTCGAATAAATGTGGAAGTTATAAACAAAAGCGATATCAACTTTAAAACGCGCTACATTTTGTTGATGTTGTGCGTATTCAGTTTGTATCGACATATCTCCGGCAGTACCAAAGCTGCACTTCTGTAACTTGGTACTTCAGTAGATAAGGCCTATCCGCGACTGTCTGCAAAGTTTCGTTGCACAATTCGAATAAATGTGGAAGTTATAAACAAAAGCGATATCAACTTTAAAACGCGCTAAATTTTGTTGATGTTTTGCGTATTCAGTTTGTATCGACATATCTCCGGCAGTACAAGAGCTGCACGGTTGAAACTTCGTACTTCAGTAGAAAAGGCCTATCCGCGACTGTCTGCAAAGTTTCGTGGCACAATTCGAATAAATGTGGAAGTTATAAACAAAAGCGATATCAACTTTAAAACGCGCTAAATTTTGTTGATGATTTGCGTATTAAGTTTGTATCGACATATCTCCGGCAGTACAAGAGCTGCACTTCTGAAACTCTGTACTTCAGTAGGGAAGGCCTATCTGCGACTGTCTGCAAAGTTTCGTTGCACAATTCGAATAAATGTGGAAGTTATAAACAAAAGCGATATCAACTTTAAAACGCGCTAAATTTTGTTGATGTTTTGCGTATTCAGTTTGTATCGACATATCTCCGGCAGTACAAAAGCTGCACTTCTGAAACTTGGTACTTCAGTAGAAAATGTGTCTCCGCGGTAGTCTGCAAAGTTTCGTTGCACAATTCGAATAAATGTGGAAGTTATAAACAAAAGCGATATCAACTTTAAAACGCGCTAAATTTTGTTGATGATTTGCGTATTCAGTTTGTATCGAGATATCTCCGGCAGTACAAGAGCTGCACGTCTGAAACTTGGTACGTCAGTAGAATAGGCCTATCCGCGACTGTCTGCAAAGTTTCGTTGCACAATTCGAATAAATGTGGAAGTTATAAACAAAAGCGATATCAACTTTAAAACGCGCTAAATTTTGTTGATGTTTTGCGTATTCAGTTTGTATCGACATATCTCCGGCAGTACAAGAGCTGCACTTCTGAAACTCGGTACTTCAGTAGAAAAGGCCTATCCGCGACTGTCTGCAAAGTTTCGTTGCACAATTCGAATAAATGTGGAAGTTATAAACAAAAGCAATATCAACTTTAAAACGCGCTAAATTTTGTTGATGTTTTGCGTATTCAGTTTGTATCGACATATCTCCGGCAGTACAAGAGCTGCACTTCTGAAACTTGGTACTTCAGTAGCAAATGTGTCTCCGCGGTTTTCTGCAAAGTTTCGTTGCACAATTCGAATAAATGTGGAAGTTATAAACAAAAGCGATATCAACTTTAAAACGCGCTAAATTTTGTTGATGTTTTGCGTATTAAGTTTGTATCGACATATCTCCGGCAGTAAAAGAGCTGCACTTCTGAGACTTGGTACTTCAGTAGGGAAGGCCTATCTGCGACTGTCTGCAAAGTTTCGTTGCACAATTCGAATAAATGTGGAAGTTATAAACAAAAGCGATATCAACTTTAAAACGCGCTAAATTTTGTTGATGTTTTGCGTATTCAGTTTGTATCGACATATCTCCGGCAGTACAAGAGCTGAACGTCTGAAACTTGGTACTTCAGTAGAAAATGTGTCTCCGCGGTAGTCTGCAAAGTTTCGTTTCACAATTCGAATAAATGTTGAAGTTATAAACAAAAGCGATATCAACTTTAAAACGCGCTAAATTTTGTTGATGTTTTGCGTATTCAGTTTGTATCGACATATCTCCGGCAATACAAGAGCTGCACGTCTGTAACTTGGTACTTCAGTAGAAAAGGCCTATCCGCGACTGTCTGCAAAGTTTCGTTGCACAATTCGAATAAATGTGGAAGTTATAAACAAAAGCGATATCAACTTTAAAACGCGCTAAATTTTGTTGATGTTTTGCGTATTCAGTTTGTATCGACATATCTCCGGCAGTACAAGAGCTGCACTTCTGAAGTTTGGTACCTCAGTAAAAAAGTCCTATCCGCGACTGTCTGCAAAGTTTCGTTGCACAATTTGAATAAATGTGGAAGTTATAAACAAAAGCAATATCAACTTCAAAACGCGCTAAATTTTGTTGATGTTTTGCGTATTCAGTTTGTATCGACATATCTCTGGCAGTACAAGAGCTGCACTTCTGAAACTTGGTACTTCAGTAGAAAATGTGTCTCTGCGGTTGTCTGCACAGTTTCGTTGCACAATTCGAATAAATGTGGAAGTTATAAACAAAAGCGTATCAACTTTAAAACGCGCTAAATTTTGTTTATGATTTGCGTATTAAGTTTGTATCGACATATCTCCGGCAGTACAAGAGCTGCACTTCTGAAACTTGGTACTTCAGTAGAAAAGGCCTGTCCGCGAGTGTCTGCAAAGTTTCGTTGCACAATTCGAATAAATGTGGAAGTTATAAACAAAAGCGATATCAACTTTAAAACGCGCTAAATTTTGTTGATGTTTTGCGTATTCAGTTTGTATCGACATATCTCCGGCAGTACAAGAGCTGCACTTCTGAAACTTGGTACTTCAGTAGAAAAGGCCTATCCGCGACTGTCTGCAAAGTTTCGTTGCACAATTCGAATAAATGTGGAAGTTATAAACAAAAGCGATATCAACTTTAAAACGCGCTACATTTTGTTGATGTTGTGCGTATTCAGTTTGTATCGACATATCTCCGGCAGTACCAAAGCTGCACTTCTGTAACTTGGTACTTCAGTAGATAAGGCCTATCCGCGACTGTCTGCAAAGTTTCGTTGCACAATTCGAATAAATGTGGAAGTTATAAACAAAAGCGATATCAACTTTAAAACGCGCTAAATTTTGTTGATGTTTTGCGTATTCAGTTTGTATCGACATATCTCCGGCAGTACAAGAGCTGCACGGTTGAAACTTCGTACTTCAGTAGAAAAGGCCTATCCGCGACTGTCTGCAAAGTTTCGTGGCACAATTCGAATAAATGTGGAAGTTATAAACAAAAGCGATATCAACTTTAAAACGCGCTAAATTTTGTTGATGATTTGCGTATTAAGTTTGTATCGACATATCTCCGGCAGTACAAGAGCTGCACTTCTGAAACTCTGTACTTCAGTAGGGAAGGCCTATCTGCGACTGTCTGCAAAGTTTCGTTGCACAATTCGAATAAATGTGGAAGTTATAAACAAAAGCGATATCAACTTTAAAACGCGCTAAATTTTGTTGATGTTTTGCGTATTCAGTTTGTATCGACATATCTCCGGCAGTACAAGAGCTGCACTTCTGATACTTGGTACTTCAGTAGAAAAGGCCTATCCGCGACTGTCTGCAAAGTTTCGTTGCACAATTCGAATAAATGTGGAAGTTATAAACAAAAGCAATATCAACTTTAAAACGCGCCAAATTTTGTTGATGTTTTGCGTATTCAGTTTGTATCGACATATCTCTGGCAGTACAAGAGCTGCACTTCTGAAAGTTAGTACTTCAGTAGAAAATGTGTCTCCGCGGTTGTCTGCAAAGTTTCGTTGCACAACTCGAATAAATGTGGAAGTTATAAACAAAAGCGATATCAACTTTAAAACGCGTAAAATTTTGTTGATGATTTGCGTATTAAGTTTGTATCGACATATCTCCGGCAGTACAAGAGCTGCACTTCTGAAACTTAGTACTTCAGTAGACCAGGCCTATCTGCGAGTGTCTGCAAAGTTTCGTTGCACAATTCGAATAAATGTGGAAGTTATAAACAAAAGCGATATCAACTTTAAAACGCGCTAAATTTTGTTGATATTTTGCGTATTCAGTTTGTATCGACATATCTCCGGCAGTACAAAAGCTGCACTTCTGAACCTTGGTACTTCAGTAGAAAATGTGTCTCCGCGGTAGCCTGCAAAGTTTCGTTGCACAATTCGAATGAATGTGAAAGTTATAAACAAAAGCGATATCAACTTTAAAACGCGCTAGATTTTGTTGATGTTTTGCGTATTCAGTTTGTATCGACATATCTCCGGCAGTACAAGAGCTGCACTTCTGAAGTTTGGTACCTCAGTAAAAAAGTCCTATCCGCGACTGTCTGCAAAGTTTCGTTGCACAATTTGAATAAATGTGGAAGTTATAAACAAAAGCAATATCAACTTCAAAACGCGCTAAATTTTGTTGATGTTTTGCGTATTCAGTTTGTATCGACATATCTCTGGCAGTACAAGAGCTGCACTTCTGAAACTTGGTACTTCAGTAGAAAATGTGTCTCTGCGGTTGTCTGCACAGTTTCGTTGCACAATTCGAATAAATGTGGAAGTTATAAACAAAAGCGTATCAACTTTAAAACGCGCTAAATTTTGTTTATGATTTGCGTATTAAGTTTGTATCGACATATCTCCGGCAGTACAAGAGCTGCACTTCTGAAACTTGGTACTTCAGTAGAAAAGGCCTGTCCGCGAGTGTCTGCAAAGTTTCGTTGCACAATTCGAATAAATGTGGAAGTTATAAACAAAAGCGATATCAACTTTAAAACGCGCTAAATTTTGTTGATGTTTTGCGTATTCAGTTTGTATCGACATATCTCCGGCAGTACAAGAGCTGCACTTCTGAAACTTGGTACTTCAGTAGAAAAGGCCTATCCGCGACTGTCTGCAAAGTTTCGTTGCACAATTCGAATAAATGTGGAAGTTATAAACAAAAGCGATATCAACTTTAAAACGCGCTACATTTTGTTGATGTTGTGCGTATTCAGTTTGTATCGACATATCTCCGGCAGTACCAAAGCTGCACTTCTGTAACTTGGTACTTCAGTAGATAAGGCCTATCCGCGACTGTCTGCAAAGTTTCGTTGCACAATTCGAATAAATGTGGAAGTTATAAACAAAAGCGATATCAACTTTAAAACGCGCTAAATTTTGTTGATGTTTTGCGTATTCAGTTTGTATCGACATATCTCCGGCAGTACAAGAGCTGCACGGTTGAAACTTCGTACTTCAGTAGAAAAGGCCTATCCGCGACTGTCTGCAAAGTTTCGTGGCACAATTCGAATAAATGTGGAAGTTATAAACAAAAGCGATATCAACTTTAAAACGCGCTAAATTTTGTTGATGATTTGCGTATTAAGTTTGTATCGACATATCTCCGGCAGTACAAGAGCTGCACTTCTGAAACTCTGTACTTCAGTAGGGAAGGCCTATCTGCGACTGTCTGCAAAGTTTCGTTGCACAATTCGAATAAATGTGGAAGTTATAAACAAAAGCGATATCAACTTTAAAACGCGCTAAATTTTGTTGATGTTTTGCGTATTCAGTTTGTATCGACATATCTCCGGCAGTACAAGAGCTGCACTTCTGATACTTGGTACTTCAGTAGAAAAGGCCTATCCGCGACTGTCTGCAAAGTTTCGTTGCACAATTCGAATAAATGTGGAAGTTATAAACAAAAGCAATATCAACTTTAAAACGCGCCAAATTTTGTTGATGTTTTGCGTATTCAGTTTGTATCGACATATCTCTGGCAGTACAAGAGCTGCACTTCTGAAAGTTAGTACTTCAGTAGAAAATGTGTCTCCGCGGTTGTCTGCAAAGTTTCGTTGCACAACTCGAATAAATGTGGAAGTTATAAACAAAAGCGATATCAACTTTAAAACGCGTAAAATTTTGTTGATGATTTGCGTATTAAGTTTGTATCGACATATCTCCGGCAGTACAAGAGCTGCACTTCTGAAACTTAGTACTTCAGTAGACCAGGCCTATCTGCGAGTGTCTGCAAAGTTTCGTTGCACAATTCGAATAAATGTGGAAGTTATAAACAAAAGCGATATCAACTTTAAAACGCGCTAAATTTTGTTGATATTTTGCGTATTCAGTTTGTATCGACATATCTCCGGCAGTACAAAAGCTGCACTTCTGAACCTTGGTACTTCAGTAGAAAATGTGTCTCCGCGGTAGCCTGCAAAGTTTCGTTGCACAATTCGAATGAATGTGAAAGTTATAAACAAAAGCGATATCAACTTTAAAACGCGCTAGATTTTGTTGATGTTTTGCGTATTCAGTTTGTATCGACATATCTCCGGCAGTACAAGAGCTGCACTTCTGAAACTTGGTACTTCAGTAGAAAAGGTCTATCCGCGACTGTCTGCAAAGTTTCGTTGCACAATTCGAATAAATGTGGAAGTTATAAACAAAAGCGATATCAACTTTAAAACGCGCTAAATTTTGTTGATGTTTTGCGTATTCAGTTTGTATCGACATATCTCCGGCAGTACAAGAGCTGCACTTCTGAAACTTGGTACTTCAGTAGGGAAGGCCTATCTGCGACTGTCTGCAAAGTTTCGTTGCACAATTCGAATAAATGTGGAAGTTATAAACAAAAGCGATATCAACTTTAAAACGCGCTAAATTTTGTTGATGTTTTGCGTATTCAGTTTGTATCGACATATCTCCGGCAGTACAAAAGCTGCACTTCTTAAACTTGGTACTTCAGTAGAAAATGTGTCTCCGCGGTTGTCTGCAAAGTTTCGTTGCACAATTCGAATAAATGTGGAAGTTATAAACAAAAGCGATATCAACTTTAAAACGCGCTAAATTTTGTTGATGATTTGCGTATTAAGTTTGTATCGACATATCTCCGGCAGTACAAGAGCTGCACTTCTGAACCTTGGTACTTCAGTAGGGAAGGCTTATCCGCGAGTGTCTGCAAAGTTTCGTTGCACAATTCGAATAAATGTGGAAGTTATAAACAAAAGCGATATCAACTTTAAAACGCGCAAAATTTTGTTGATGTTTTGCGTATTCAGTTTGTATCGACATATCTCCGGCAGTACAAGAGCTGCACTTCTGAAACTTGGTACTCTAGTAGGGTCGGCCGATCTGCGACTGTCTGCAAAGTTTCGTTTCACAATTCGAATAAATGTTGAAGTTATAAACAAAAGCGATATCAACTTTAAAACGCGCTAAATTTTGTTGATGTTTTGCGTATTCAGTTTGTATCGACATATCTCCGGCAGTACAAAAGCTGCACTTCTGAAACTTGGTACTCCAGTAGAAAATGTGTCTCCGCGGTAGTCTTCAAAGTTTCGTTTCACAATTCGAATAAATGTTGAAGTTATAAACAAAAGCGATATCAACTTTAAAACGCGCTAAATTTTGTTGATGTTTTGCGTATTCAGTTTGTATCGACATATCTCCGGCAGTACAAGAGCTGCACGTCTGAAACTTGGTACTTCAGTAGAAAAGGCCTATCCGCGACTGTCTGCAAAGTTTCGTGGCACAATTCGAATAAATGTGGAAGTTATAAACAAAAGCGATATCAACTTTAAAACGCGCTAAATTTTGTTGATGATTTGCGTATTAAGTTTGTATCGACATATCTCCGGCAGTACAAGAGCTGCACTTCTGAAACTTGGTACTTCAGTAGGGAAGGCCTATCTGCGACTGTCTGCAAAGTTTCGTTGCACAATTCGAATAAATGTGGAAGTTATAAACAAAAGCGATATCAACTTTAAAACGCGCTAAATTTTGTTGATGTTTTGCGTATTCAGTTTGTATCGACATATCTCCGGCAGTACAAGAGCTGCACTTCTGAAACTTGGTACTTCAGTAGAAAATGTGTCTCCGCGGTAGTCTGCAAAGTTTCGTTGCACAATTCGCATAAATGTGGAAGTTATAAACAAAAGCGATATCAACTTCAAAACGCGCTAAATTTTGTTGATGTTTTGCGTATTCAGTTTGTATCGAGATATCTCCGGCAGTACAAGAGCTGCACGTCTGAAACTTGGTACGTCAGTAGAATTCGCCTATCCGCGACTGTCTGCAAAGTTTCGTTGCACAATTCGAATAAATGTGGAAGTTATAAACAAAAGCGATATCAACTTTAAAACGCGCTAAATTTTGTTGATGTTTTGCGTATTCAGTTTGTATCGACATATCTCCGGCAGTACAAGAGCTGCACTTCTGAAACTTGGTACTTCAGTAGAAAAGGCCTATCCGCGACTGTCTGCAAAGTTTCGTTGCACAATTCGAATAAATGTGGAAGTTATAAACAAAAGCAATATCAACTTTAAAACGCGCTAAATTTTGTTGATGTTTTGCGTATTCAGTTTGTATCGACATATCTCCGGCAGTACAAGAGCTGCACTTCTGAAACTTGGTACTTCAGTAGAACATGTGTCTCCGCGGTTGTCTGCTAAGTTTCGTTGCACAATTCGAATAAATGTGGAAGTTATAAACAAAAGCGATATCAACTTTAAAACGCGCTAAATTTTGTTGATATTTTGCGTATTCAGTTTGTATCGACATATCTCCGGCAGTACAACAGCTGCACTTCTCAAACTTCGTACTTCAGTAGAAAAGGCCTATCCGCGACTGTCTGCAAAGTTTCGTTGCACAATTCGAATAAAGGTGGAAGTTATAAACAAAAGCGATATCAACTTTAAAACGCGCTAAATTTTGTTGATGTTTTGCGTATTCAGTTTGTATCGACATATCTCCGGCAGTACAACAGCTGCACTTCTGAAACTTGGTACTTCTGTAGCAAATGTGTCTCCGCGGTTGTCTGCAAAGTTTCGTTGCACAATTCGAATAAATGTGGAAGTTATAAACAAAAGCGATATCAACTTTAAAACGCGCTAAATTTTGTTGATGTTTTGCGTATTAAGTTTGTATCGACATATCTCCGGCAGTAAAAGAGCTGCACTTCTGAGACTTGGTACTTCAGTAGGGAAGGCCTATCTGCGACTGTCTGCAAAGTTTCGTTGCACAATTCGAATAAATGTGGAAGTTATAAACAAAAGCGATATCAACTTTAAAACGCGCTAAATTTTGTTGATTTTTTGCGTATTCAGTTTGTATCGACATATCTCCGGCAGTACAAGAGCTGAACGTCTGAAACTTGGTACTTCAGTAGAAAATGTGTCTCCGCGGTAGTCTGCAAAGTTTCGTTGCACAATTCGAATAAATGTGGAAGTTATAAACAAAAGCAATATCAACTTTAAAACGCGCTAAATTTTGTTGATGTTTTGCGTATTCAGTTTGTATCGACATATCTCCGGCAGTACAAGAGCTGCACTTCTGAAACTTGGTACTTCAGTAGAACATGTGTCTCCGCGGTTGTCTGCTAAGTTTCGTTGCACAATTCGAATAAATGTGGAAGTTATAAACAAAAGCGATATCAACTTTAAAACGCGCTAAATTTTGTTGATGTTTTGCGTATTCAGTTTGTATCGACATATCTCCGGCAGTACAACAGCTGCACTTCTCAAACTTCGTACTTCAGTAGAAAAGGCCTATCCGCGACTGTCTGCAAAGTTTCGTGGCACAATTCGAATAAATGTGGAAGTTATAAACAAAAGCGATATCAACTTTAAAACGCGCTAAATTTTGTTGATGTTTTGCGTATTCAGTTTGTATCGACATATCTCCGGCAGTACAACAGCTGCACTTCTGAAACTTGGTACTTCATTAGCAAATGTGTCTCCGCGGTTGTCTGCAAAGTTTCGTTGCACAATTCGAATAAATGTGGAAGTTATAAACAAAAGCGATATCAACTTTAAAACGCGCAAAATTTTGTTGATGTTTTGCGTATTAAGTTTGTATCGACATATCTCCGGCAGTAAAAGAGCTGCACTTCTGAGACTTGGTACTTCAGTAGGGAAGGCCTATCTGCGACTGTCTGCAAAGTTTCGTTGCACAATTCGAATAAATGTGGAAGTTATAAACAAAAGCGATATCAACTTTAAAACGCGCTAAATTTTGTTGATGTTTTGCGTATTCAGTTTGTATCGACATATCTCCGGCAGTACAAGAGCTGAACGTCTGAAACTTGGTACTTCAGTAGAAAATGTGTCTCCGCGGTAGTCTGCAAAGTTTCGTTGCACAATTCGCATAAATGTGGAAGTTATAAACAAAAGCGATATCAACTTTAAAACGCGCTAAATTTTGTTGATGTTTTGCGTATTCAGTTTGTATCGACATATCTCCGGCAGTACTAAAGCTGCGCTTCTGTAACTTGGTACTTCAGTAGATAAGGCCTATCCGCGTCTGTCTGCAAAGTTTCGTTGCACAATTCGAATAAATGTGGAAGTTATAAACAAAAGCGGTTCAACTTTAAAACGCGCTAAATTTTGTTGATGTTTTGCGTATTCAGTTTGTATCGAGATATCTCCGGCAGTACAAGAGCTGCACTTCTGAAACTTGGTACTTCAGTAGAAAAGGCCTATCCGCGACTGTCTGCAAAGTTTCGTTGCACAATTCGAATAAATGTGGAAGTTATAAACAAAAGCGATATCAACTTTAAAACGCGCTACATTTTGTTGATGTTTTGCGTATTCAGTTTGTATCGACATATCTCCGGCAGTACAACAGCTGCACTTCTGAAACTTGGTACTTCAGTAGAACATGTGTCTCCGCGGTTGTCTGCTAAGTTTCGTTGCACAATTCGAATAAATGTGGAAGTTATAAACAAAAGCGATATCAACTTTAAAACGCGCTAAATTTTGTTGATGTTTTGCGTATTCAGTTTGTATCGACATATCTCCGGCAGTACAAGAGCTGCACGTCTGAAACTTCGTACTTCAGTAGAAAAGGCCTATCCGCGACTGTCTGCAAAGTTTCGTGGCACAATTCGAATAAATGTGGAAGTTATAAACAAAAGCGATATCAACTTTAAAACGCGCTAAATTTTGTTGATGATTTGCGTATTAAGTTTGTATCGACATATCTCCGGCAGTACAAGAGCTGCACTTCTGACACTTGGTACTTCAGTAGTGAAAGGCCTATCTGCGACTGTCTGCAAAGTTTCGTTGCACAATTCGAATAAATGTGGAAGTTATAAACAAAAGCGATATCAACTTTAAAACGCGCTAAATTTTGTTGATGTTTTGCGTATTCAGTTTGTATCGACATATCTCCGGCAGTACAAAAGCATCACTTCTGAAACTTGGTACTTCAGTAGAAAATGGGTCTCCGCGGTAGTCTACAAAGTTTCGTTGCACAATTCGAATAAATGTGGAAGTTATAAACAAAAGCGATATCAACTTTAAAACGCGCTAAATTTTGTTGATGTTTTGCGTATTCAGTTTGTATCGACATATCTCCGGCAGTACAAGAGCTGCACTTCTGAAACTGGGTACGTCAGTAGAAAAGGCCTATCCGCGACTGTCTGCAAAGTTTCGTTGCACAATTCGAATAAATGTGGAAGTTATAAACAAAAGCGATATCAACTTCAAAACGCGCTAAATTTTGTTGATGTTTTGCGTATTCAGTTTGTATCGAGATATCTCCGGCAGTACAATAGCTGCACGTCTGAAACTTGGTACTTCAGTAGAATAGGCCTATCCGCGACTGTCTGCAAAGTTTCGTTGCACAATTCGAATAAATGTGGAAGTTATAAACAAAAGCGATATCAACTTTAAAACGCGCTAAATTTTGTTGATGTTTTGCGTATTCAGTTTGTATCGACATATCTCCGGCAGTACAAGAGCTGCACTTCTGAAACTTTGTACTTCAGTAGAAAAGGCCTATCCGCGACTGTCTGCAAAGTTTCGTTGCAGAATTCGAATAAATGTGGAAGTTATAAACAAAAGCAATATCAACTTTAAAACGCGCTAAATTTTGTTGATGTTTTGCGTATTCAGTTTGTATCGACATATCTCCGGCAGTACAACAGCTGCACTTCTCAAACTTGGTACTTCAGTAGAACATGTGTCTCCGCGGTTGTCTGCTAAGTTTCGTTGCACAATTCGAATAAATGTGGAAGTTATAAACAAAAGCGATATCAACTTTAAAACGCGCTAAATTTTGTTGATGTTTTGCGTATTCAGTTTGTATCGACATATCTCCGGCAGTACAAGAGCTGCACTTCTGAAACTAGGTACTTCAGTAGAAAAGGCCTATCCTCGACTGTCTGCAAAGTTTCGTTGCACAATTCGAATAAATGTGGAAGTTATAAACAAAAGCGATATCAACTTTAAAACGCGCTAAATTTTGTTGATGTTTTGCGTATTCAGTTTGTATCGACATATCTCCGGCAGTACAAGAGCTGCACTTCTGAAACTTGGTACTTCAGTAGAGAAGGCCTATCCGCGACTGTCTGCAAAGTTTCGTTGCACAATTCGAATAAATGTGGAAGTTATAAACAAAAGCGATATCAACTTTAAAACGCGCTACATTTTGTTGATGTTGTGCGTATTCAGTTTGTATCGACATATCTCCGGCAGTACCAAAGCTGCACTTCTGTAACTTGGTACTTCAGTAGATAAGGCCTATCCGCGACTGTCTGCAAAGTTTCGTTGCACAATTCGAATAAATGTGGAAGTTATAAACAAAAGCGATATCAACTTTAAAACGCGCTAAATTTTGTTGATGTTTTGCGTATTCAGTTTGTATCGACATATCTCCGGCAGTACAAAAGCTGCACTTCTGAAACTTGGTACTCCAGTAGAAAATGTGTCTCCGCGGTAGTCTGCAAAGTTTCGTTGCACAATTCGAATAAATGTGGAAGTTATAAACAAAAGCGATATCAACTTTAAAACGCGCTAAATTTTGTTGATGTTTTGCGTATTCAGTTTGTATCGACATATCTCCGGCAGTACAAGAGCTGCACGTCTGAAACTTCGTACTTCAGTAGAAAAGGCCTATCCGCGACTGTCTGCAAAGTTTCGTGGCACAATTCGAATAAATGTGGAAGTTATAAACAAAAGCGATATCAACTTTAAAACGCGCTAAATTTTGTTTATGATTTGCGTATTAAGTTTGTATCGACATATCTCCGGCAGTACAAGAGCTGCACTTCTGAAACTTGGTACTTCAGTAGGGAAGGCCTATCTGCGACTGTCTGCAAAGTTTCGTTGCACAATTCGAATAAATGTGGAAGTTATAAACAAAAGCGATATCAACTTTAAAACGCGCTAAATTTTGTTGATGTTTTGCGTATTCAGTTTGTATCGACATATCTCCGGCAGTACAAAAGCTGCACTTCTGAAACTTGGTACTTCAGTAGAAAATGTGTCTCCGCGGTAGTCTGCAAAGTTTCGTTGCACAATTCGAATAAATGTGGAAGTTATAACCAAAAGCGATATCAACTTTAAAACGCGCTAAATTTTGTTGATGTTTTGCGTATTCAGTTTGTATCGACATATCTCCGGCAGTACAAGAGCTGCACGTCTGAAACTTGGTACTTCAGTAGAAAAGGCCTATCCGCGACTGTCTGCAAAGTTTCGTTGCACAATTCGAATAAATGTGGAAGTTATAAACAAAAGCAATATCAACTTCAAAACGCGCTAAATTTTGTTGATGTTTTGCGTATTCAGTTTGTATCGACATATCTCTGGCAGTACAAGAGCTGCACTTCTGAAACTTGGTAGTTCAGTAGAAAATGTGTCTCTGCGGTTGTCTGCACAGTTTCGTTGCACAATTCGAATAAATGTGGAAGTTATAAACAAAAGCGTATCAACTTTAAAACGCGCTAAATTTTGTTGATGATTTGCGTATTAAGTTTGTATCGACATACCTCCGGCAGTACAAGAGCTGCACTTCTGAAACTTGGTACTTCAGTAGAAAAGGCCTATCCGCGAGTGTCTGCAAAGTTTCGTTGCACAATTCGAATAAATGTGGAAGTTATAAACAAAAGCGATATCAACTTTAAAACGCGCTAAATTTTGTTGATGTTTTGCGTATTCAGTTTGTATCGACATATCTCCGGCAGTACAAGAGCTGCACTTCCGAAACTTGGTACTTCAGTAGAAAAGGCCTATCCGCGACTGTCTGCAAAGTTTCGTTGCACAATTCGAATAAATGTGGAAGTTATAAACAAAAGCGATATCAACTTTAAAACGCGCTACATTTTGTTGATGTTGTGCGTATTCAGTTTGTATCGACATATCTCCGGCAGTACCAAAGCTGCACTTCTGTAACTTGGTACTTCAGTAGATAAGGCCTATCCGCGACTGTCTGCAAAGTTTCGTTGCACAATTCGAATAAATGTGGAAGTTATAAACAAAAGCGATATCAACTTTAAAACGCGCTAAATTTTGTTGATGTTTTGCGTATTCAGTTTGTATCGACATATCTCCGGCAGTACAAAAGCTGCACGTCTGAAACTTGGTACTCCAGTAGAAAATGTGTCTCCGCGGTAGTCTGCAAAGTTTCGTTGCACAATTCGAATAAATGTGGAAGTTATAAACAAAAGCGATATCAACTTTAAAACGCGCTAAATTTTGTTGATGTTTTGCGTATTCAGTTTGTATCGACATATCTCCGACAGTACAAGAGCTGCACTTCTGAAACTTGGTACTTCAGTAGAAAAGGCCTATCCTCGACTGTCTGCAAAGTTTCGTTGCACAATTCGAATAAATGTGGAAGTTATAAACAAAAGCGATATCAACTTTAAAACGCGCTAAATTTTGTTGATGTTTTGCGTATTCAGTTTGTATCGACATATCTCCGGCAGTACAAGAGCTGCACTTCTGAAACTTGGTACTTCAGTAGAGAAGGCCTATCCGCGACTGTCTGCAAAGTTTCGTTGCACAATTCGAATAAATGTGGAAGTTATAAACAAAAGCGATATCAACTTTAAAACGCGCTACATTTTTTGATGTTGTGCGTATTCAGTTTGTATCGACATATCTCCGGCAGTACCAAAGCTGCACTTCTGAAACTTGGTACTTCAGTAGATAAGGCCTATCCGCGACTGTCTGCAAAGTTTCGTTGCACAATTCGAATAAATGTGGAAGTTATAAACAAAAGCGATATCAACTTTAAAACGCGCTAAATTTTGTTGATGTTTTGCGTATTCAGTTTGTATCGACATATCTCCGGCAGTACAAAAGCTGCACTTCTGAAACTTGGTACCTTAGTAGAAAATGTGTCTCCGCGGTAGTCTGCAAAGTTTCGTTGCACAATTCGAATAAATGTGGAAGTTATAAACAAAAGCGATATCAACTTTAAAACGCGCTAAATTTTGTTGATGTTTTGCGTATTCAGTTTGTATCGACATATCTCCGGCAGTACAAGAGCTGCACGTCTGAAACTTCGTACTTCAGTAGAAAAGGCCTATCCGCGACTGTCTGCAAAGTTTCGTGGCACAATTCGAATAAATGTGGAAGTTATAAACAAAAGCGATATCAACTTTAAAACGCGCTAAATTTTGTTGATGATTTGCGTATTAAGTTTGTATCGACATATCTCCGGCAGTACAAGAGCTGCACTTCTGAAACTTGGTACTTCAGTAGGGAAGGCCTATCTGCGACTGTCTGCAAAGTTTCGTTGCACAATTCGAATAAATGTGGAAGTTATAAACAAAAGCGATATCAACTTTAAAACGCGCTAAATTTTGTTGATGTTTTGCGTATTCAGTTTGTATCGACATATCTCCGGCAGTACAAAAGCTGCACTTCTGAAACTTGGTACTTCAGTAGAAAATGTGTCTCCGCGGTAGTCTGCAAAGTTTCGTTGCACAATTCGAATAAATGTGGAAGTTATAACCAAAAGCGATATCAACTTTAAAACGCGCTAAATTTTGTTGATGTTTTGCGTATTCAGTTTGTATCGACATATCTCCGGCAGTACAAGAGCTGCACGTCTGAAACTTGGTACTTCAGTAGAAAAGGCCTATCCGCGACTGTCTGCAAAGTTTCGTTGCACAATTCGAATAAATGTGGAAGTTATAAACAAAAGCAATATCAACTTCAAAACGCGCTAAATTTTGTTGATGTTTTGCGTATTCAGTTTGTATCGACATATCTCTGGCAGTACAAGAGCTGCACTTCTGAAACTTGGTACTTCAGTAGAAAATGTGTCTCTGCGGTTGTCTGCACAGTTTCGTTGCACAATTCGAATAAATGTGGAAGTTATAAACAAAAGCGTATCAACTTTAAAACGCGCTAAATTTTGTTGATGATTTGCGTATTAAGTTTGTATCGACATACCTCCGGCAGTACAAGAGCTGCACTTCTGAAATTTGGTACTTCAGTAGAAAAGGCCTATCCGCGAGTGTCTGCAAAGTTTCGTTGCACAATTCGAATAAATGTGGAAGTTATAAACAAAAGCGATATCAACTTTAAAACGCGCTAAATTTTGTTGATGTTTTGCGTATTCAGTTTGTATCGACATATCTCCGGCAGTACAAGAGCTGCACTTCCGAAACTTGGTACTTCAGTAGAAAAGGCCTATCCGCGACTGTCTGCAAAGTTTCGTTGCACAATTCGAATAAATGTGGAAGTTATAAACAAAAGCGATATCAACTTTAAAACGCGCTACATTTTGTTGATGTTGTGCGTATTCAGTTTGTATCGACATATCTCCGGCAGTACCAAAGCTGCACTTCTGTAACTTGGTACTTCAGTAGATAAGGCCTATCCGCGACTGTCTGCAAAGTTTCGTTGCACAATTCGAATAAATGTGGAAGTTATAAACAAAAGCGATATCAACTTTAAAACGCGCTAAATTTTGTTGATGTTTTGCGTATTCAGTTTGTATCGACATATCTCCGGCAGTACAAAAGCTGCACGTCTGAAACTTGGTACTCCAGTAGAAAATGTGTCTCCGCGGTAGTCTGCAAAGTTTCGTTGCACAATTCGAATAAATGTGGAAGTTATAAACAAAAGCGATATCAACTTTAAAACGCGCTAAATTTTGTTGATGTTTTGCGTATTCAGTTTGTATCGACATATCTCCGGCAGTACAAGAGCTGCACGTCTGAAACTTCGTACTTCAGTAGAAAAAGCCTATCCGCGACTGTCTGCAAAGTTTCGTGGCACAATTCGAATAAATGTGGAAGTTATAAACAAAAGCGATATCAACTTTAAAACGCGCTAAATTTTGTTGATGATTTGCGTATTAAGTTTGTATCGACATATCTCCGGCAGTACAAGAGCTGCACTTCTGAAACTTGGTACTTCAGTAGGGAAGGCCTATCTGCGACTGTCTGCAAAGTTTCGTTGCACAATTCGAATAAATGTGGAAGTTATAAACAAAAGCGATATCAACTTTAAAACGCGCTAAATTTTGTTGATGTTTTGCGTATTCAGTTTGTATCGACATATCTCCGGCAGTGCAAAAGCTGCACTTCTGAAACTTGGTACTTCAGTAGAAAAGGTCTATCCGCGACTGTCTGCAAAGTTTCGTTGCACAATTCGAATAAATGTGGAAGTTATAACCAAAAGCGATATCAACTTTAAAACGCGCTAAATTTTGTTGATGTTTTGCGTATTCAGTTTGTATCGACATATCTCCGGCAGTACAAGAGCTGCACTTCTGAAACTTGGTACGTCAGTAGAAAAGGCCTATCCGCGACTGTCTGCAAAGTTTCGTTGCACAATTCGAATAAATGTGGAAGTTATAAACAAAAGCAATATCAACTTTAAAACGCGCTAAATTTTGTTGATGTTTTGCGTATTCAGTTTGTATCGACATATCTCTGGCAGTACAAGAGCTGCACTTCTGAAAGTTGGTACTTCAGTAGAAAATGTGTCTCCGCGGTTGTCTGCAAAGTTTCGTTGCACAATTCGAATAAATGTGGAAGTTATATCAAAAGCGATATCAACTTTAAAACGCGCTAAATTTTGTTGATGATTTGCGTATTAAGTTTGTATCGACATATCTCCGGCAGTACAAGAGTTGCACTTCTGCAACTTGGTACTTCAGTAGACCAGGCCTATCTGCGAGTGTCTGCTAAGTTTCGTTGCACAATTCGAATAAATGTGGAAGTTATAAACAAAAGCGATATCAACTTTAAAACGCGCTAAATTTTGTTGATGTTTTGCGTATTCAGTTTGTATCGACATATCTCCGGCAGTACAAAAGCTGCACGTCTGAAACTTGGTACTCCAGTAGAAAATGTGTCTCCGCGGTAGTCTGCAAAGTTTCGTTGCACAATTCGAATAAATGTGGAAGTTATAAACAAAAGCGATATCAACTTTAAAACGCGCTAAATTTTGTTGATGTTTTGCGTATTCAGTTTGTATCGACATATCTCCGACAGTACAAGAGCTGCACTTCTGAAACTTGGTACTTCAGTAGAAAAGGCCTATCCTCGACTGTCTGCAAAGTTTCGTTGCACAATTCGAATAAATGTGGAAGTTATAAACAAAAGCGATATCAACTTTAAAACGCGCTAAATTTTGTTGATGTTTTGCGTATTCAGTTTGTATCGACATATCTCCGGCAGTACAAGAGCTGCACTTCTGAAACTTGGTACTTCAGTAGAGAAGGCCTATCCGCGACTGTCTGCAAAGTTTCGTTGCACAATTCGAATAAATGTGGAAGTTATAAACAAAAGCGATATCAACTTTAAAACGCGCTACATTTTTTGATGTTGTGCGTATTCAGTTTGTATCGACATATCTCCGGCAGTACCAAAGCTGCACTTCTGAAACTTGGTACTTCAGTAGATAAGGCCTATCCGCGACTGTCTGCAAAGTTTCGTTGCACAATTCGAATAAATGTGGAAGTTATAAACAAAAGCGATATCAACTTTAAAACGCGCTAAATTTTGTTGATGTTTTGCGTATTCAGTTTGTATCGACATATCTCCGGCAGTACAAAAGCTGCACTTCTGAAACTTGGTACCTTAGTAGAAAATGTGTCTCCGCGGTAGTCTGCAAAGTTTCGTTGCACAATTCGAATAAATGTGGAAGTTATAAACAAAAGCGATATCAACTTTAAAACGCGCTAAATTTTGTTGATGTTTTGCGTATTCAGTTTGTATCGACATATCTCCGGCAGTACAAGAGCTGCACGTCTGAAACTTTGTACTTCAGTAGAAAAGGCCTATCCGCGACTGTCTGCAAAGTTTCGTGGCACAATTCGAATAAATGTGGAAGTTATAAACAAAAGCGATATCAACTTTAAAACGCGCTAAATTTTGTTGATGATTTGCGTATTAAGTTTGTATCGACATATCTCCGGCAGTACAAGAGCTGCACTTCTGAAACTTGGTACTTCAGTAGGGAAGGCCTATCTGCGACTGTCTGCAAAGTTTCGTTGCACAATTCGAATAAATGTGGAAGTTATAAACAAAAGCGATATCAACTTTAAAACGCGCTAAATTTTGTTGATGTTTTGCGTATTCAGTTTGTATCGACATATCTCCGGCAGTACAAAAGCTGCACTTCTGAAACTTGGTACTTCAGTAGAAAATGTGTCTCCGCGGTAGTCTGCAAAGTTTCGTTGCACAATTCGAATAAATGTGGAAGTTATAACCAAAAGCGATATCAACTTTAAAACGCGCTAAATTTTGTTGATGTTTTGCGTATTCAGTTTGTATCGACATATCTCCGGCAGTACAAGAGCTGCACGTCTGAAACTTGGTACTTCAGTAGAAAAGGCCTATCCGCGACTGTCTGCAAAGTTTCGTTGCACAATTCGAATAAATGTGGAAGTTATAAACAAAAGCAATATCAACTTCAAAACGCGCTAAATTTTGTTGATGTTTTGCGTATTCAGTTTGTATCGACATATCTCTGGCAGTACAAGAGCTGCACTTCTGAAACTTGGTACTTCAGTAGAAAATGTGTCTCTGCGGTTGTCTGCACAGTTTCGTTGCACAATTCGAATAAATGTGGAAGTTATAAACAAAAGCGTATCAACTTTAAAACGCGCTAAATTTTGTTGATGATTTGCGTATTAAGTTTGTATCGACATACCTCCGGCAGTACAAGAGCTGCACTTCTGAAATTTGGTACTTCAGTAGAAAAGGCCTATCCGCGAGTGTCTGCAAAGTTTCGTTGCACAATTCGAATAAATGTGGAAGTTATAAACAAAAGCGATATCAACTTTAAAACGCGCTAAATTTTGTTGATGTTTTGCGTATTCAGTTTGTATCGACATATCTCCGGCAGTACAAGAGCTGCACTTCCGAAACTTGGTACTTCAGTAGAAAAGGCCTATCCGCGACTGTCTGCAAAGTTTCGTTGCACAATTCGAATAAATGTGGAAGTTATAAACAAAAGCGATATCAACTTTAAAACGCGCTACATTTTGTTGATGTTGTGCGTATTCAGTTTGTATCGACATATCTCCGGCAGTACCAAAGCTGCACTTCTGTAACTTGGTACTTCAGTAGATAAGGCCTATCCGCGACTGTCTGCAAAGTTTCGTTGCACAATTCGAATAAATGTGGAAGTTATAAACAAAAGCGATATCAACTTTAAAACGCGCTAAATTTTGTTGATGTTTTGCGTATTCAGTTTGTATCGACATATCTCCGGCAGTACAAAAGCTGCACGTCTGAAACTTGGTACTCCAGTAGAAAATGTGTCTCCGCGGTAGTCTGCAAAGTTTCGTTGCACAATTCGAATAAATGTGGAAGTTATAAACAAAAGCGATATCAACTTTAAAACGCGCTAAATTTTGTTGATGTTTTGCGTATTCAGTTTGTATCGACATATCTCCGGCAGTACAAGAGCTGCACGTCTGAAACTTCGTACTTCAGTAGAAAAAGCCTATCCGCGACTGTCTGCAAAGTTTCGTGGCACAATTCGAATAAATGTGGAAGTTATAAACAAAAGCGATATCAACTTTAAAACGCGCTAAATTTTGTTGATGATTTGCGTATTAAGTTTGTATCGACATATCTCCGGCAGTACAAGAGCTGCACTTCTGAAACTTGGTACTTCAGTAGGGAAGGCCTATCTGCGACTGTCTGCAAAGTTTCGTTGCACAATTCGAATAAATGTGGAAGTTATAAACAAAAGCGATATCAACTTTAAAACGCGCTAAATTTTGTTGATGTTTTGCGTATTCAGTTTGTATCGACATATCTCCGGCAGTGCAAAAGCTGCACTTCTGAAACTTGGTACTTCAGTAGAAAAGGTCTATCCGCGACTGTCTGCAAAGTTTCGTTGCACAATTCGAATAAATGTGGAAGTTATAACCAAAAGCGATATCAACTTTAAAACGCGCTAAATTTTGTTGATGTTTTGCGTATTCAGTTTGTATCGACATATCTCCGGCAGTACAAGAGCTGCACTTCTGAAACTTGGTACGTCAGTAGAAAAGGCCTATCCGCGACTGTCTGCAAAGTTTCGTTGCACAATTCGAATAAATGTGGAAGTTATAAACAAAAGCAATATCAACTTTAAAACGCGCTAAATTTTGTTGATGTTTTGCGTATTCAGTTTGTATCGACATATCTCTGGCAGTACAAGAGCTGCACTTCTGAAAGTTGGTACTTCAGTAGAAAATGTGTCTCCGCGGTTGTCTGCAAAGTTTCGTTGCACAATTCGAATAAATGTGGAAGTTATATCAAAAGCGATATCAACTTTAAAACGCGCTAAATTTTGTTGATGATTTGCGTATTAAGTTTGTATCGACATATCTCCGGCAGTACAAGAGTTGCACTTCTGCAACTTGGTACTTCAGTAGACCAGGCCTATCTGCGAGTGTCTGCTAAGTTTCGTTGCACAATTCGAATAAATGTGGAAGTTATAAACAAAAGCGATATCAACTTTAAAACGCGCTAAATTTTGTTGATGTTTTGCGTATTCAGTTTGTATCGACATATCTCCGGCAGTACAAAAGCTGCACTTCTGAACCTTGGTACTTCAGTAGAAAATGTGTCTCTGCGGTTGCCTGCAAAGTTTCGTTGCACAATTCGAATGAATGTGGAAGTTATAAACAAAAGCGATATCAACTTTAAAACGCGCTAAATTTTGTTGATGTTTTGCGTATTCAGTTTGTATCGACATATCTCCGGCAGTACAAGAGCTGCACTTCTGAAACTTGGTACTTCAGTAGAAAAGGTCTATCCGCGACTGTCTGCAAAGTTTCGTTGCACAATTCGAATAAATGTGGAAGTTATAAACAAAAGCGATATCAACTTTAAAACGCGCTAAATTTTGTTGATGTTTTGCGTATTCAGTTTGTATCGACATATATCCGGCAGTACAAGAGCTGCACTTCTGAAACTTGGTACTTCAGTAGCAAATGTGTCTCCGCGGTTGTCTGCAAAGTTTCGTTGCACAATTCGAATAAATGTGGAAGTTATAAACAAAAGCGATATCAACTTTAAAACGCGCTAAATTTTGTTGATGTTTTGCGTATTAAGTTTGTATCGACATATCTCCGGCAGTAAAAGAGCTGCACTTCTGAGACTTGGTACTTCAGTAGGGAAGGCCTATCTGCGACTGTCTGCAAAGTTTCGTTGCACAATTCGAATAAATGTGGAAGTTATAAACAAAAGCGATATTAACTTTAAAACGCGCTAAATTTTGTTGATGTTTTGCGTATTCAGTTTGTATCGACATATCTCCGGCAGTACAAGAGCTGAACGTCTGAAACTTGGTACTTCAGTAGAAAATGTGTCTCCGCGGTAGTCTGCAAAGTTTCGTTGCACAATTCGCATAAATGTGGAAGTTATAAACAAAAGCGATATCAACTTTAAAACGCGCTAAATTTTGTTGATGTTTTGCGTATTCAGTTTGTATCGACATATCTCCGGCAGTACAAGAGCTGCACGTCTGAAACTTGGTACTTCAGTAGAAAAGGCCTATCCGCGACTGTCTGCAAAGTTTAGTTGCACAATTCGAATAAATGTGGAAGTTATAAACAAAAGCGATATCAACTTTAAAACGCGCTAAATTTTGTTGATGTTTTGCGTATTCAGTTTGTATCGACATATCTCCGGCAGTACAAGAGCTGCACTTCTGAAACTTGGTACCTCAGTAGAAAAGGCCTATCCGCGAATGTCTGCAAAGTTTCGTTGCACAATTTGAATAAATGTGGAAGTTATAAACAAAAGCAATATCAACTTCAAAACGCGCTAAATTTTGTTGATGTTTTGCGTATTCAGTTTGTATCGACATATCTCTGGCAGTACAAGAGCTGCCCTTCTGAAACTTGGTACTTCAGTAGAAAATCTGTCTCTGCGGTTGTCTGCAGAGTTTCGTTGCACAATTCGAATAAATGTGGAAGTTATAAACAAATGCGTATCAACTTTATAACGCGCTAAATTTTGTTGATGATTTGCGTATTAAGTTTGTATCGACATATCTCCGGCAGTACAAGAGCTGCACTTCTGAAATTTGTTACTTCAGTAGAAAAGGCCTATCCGCGAGTGTCGGCAAAGTTTCGTTGCACAATTCGAATAAATGTGGAAGTTATAAACAAAAGCGATATCAACTTTAAAACGCGCTAAATTTTGTTGATGTTTTGCGTATTCAGTTTGTATCGACATATCTCCGGCAGTACAAGAGCTGCACTTCTGAAACTTGGTACTTCAGTAGAAAAGGCCTATCCGCGACTGTCTGCAAAGTTTCGTTGCACAATTCGAATAAATGTGGAAGTTATAAACAAAAGCGATATCAACTTTAAAACGCGCTACATTTTGTTGATGTTGTGCGTATTCAGTTTGTATCGACATATCTCCGGCAGTACCAAAGCTGCACTTCTGTAACTTGGTACTTCAGTAGATAAGGCCTATCCGCGACTGTCTGCAAAGTTTCGTTGCACAATTCGAATAAATGTGGAAGTTATAAACAAAAGCGATATCAACTTTAAAACGCGCTAAATTTTGTTGATGTTTTGCGTATTCAGTTTGTATCGACATATCACCGGATGTACAAAAGCTGCACTTCTGAAACTTGGTACTCCAGTAGAAAATGTGTCTCCGCGGTAGTCTGAAAAGTTTCGTTGCACAATTCGAATAAATGTGGAAGTTATAAACAAAAGCGATATCAACTTTAAAACGCGCTAAATTTTGTTGATGTTTTGCGTATTCAGTTTGTATCGACATATCTCCGGCAGTACAAGAGCTGCACGTCTGAAACTTCGTACTTCAGTAGAAAAGGCCTATCCGCGACTGTCTGCAAAGTTTCGTGGCACAATTCGAATAAATGTGGAAGTTATAAACAAAAGCGATATCAACTTTAAAACGCGCTAAATTTTGTTGATGATTTGCGTATTAAGTTTGTATCGACATATCTCCGGCAGTACAAGAGCTGCACTTCTGAAACTTGGTACTTCAGTAGTGAAGGCCTATCTGCGACTGTCTGCAAAGTTTCGTTGCACAATTCGAATAAATGTGGAAGTTATAAACAAAAGCGATATCAACTTTAAAACGCGCTAAATTTTGTTGATGTTTTGCGTATTCAGTTTGTATCGACATATCTCCGGCAGTACAAAAGCTGCACTTCTGAAACTTGGTACTTCAGTAGAAAATGTGTCTCCGCGGTAGCCTGCAAAGTTTCGTTGCACAATTCGAATAAATGTGGAAGTTATAAACAAAAGCGATATCAACTTTAAAACGCGCTAAATTTTGTTGATGTTTTGCGTATTCAGTTTGTATCGACATATCTCCGGCAGTACAAGAGCTGCACTTCTGAAACTTGGTACTTCAGTAGAAAAGGCCTATCCGCGACTGTCTGCAAAGTTCTGTTGCACAATGCGAATAAATGTGGAAGTTATAAACAAAAGCAATATCAACTTTAAAACGCGCTAAATTTTGTTGATGTTTTGCGTATTCAGTTTGTATCAACATATCTCTGGCAGTACAAGAGCTGCACTTCTGAAAGTTGGTACTTCAGTAGAAAATGTGTCTCCGCGGTTGTCTGCAAAGTTTCGTTGCACAATTCGAATAAATGTGGAAGTTATAAACAAAAGCGATATCAACTTTAAAACGCGCTAAATTTTGTTGATTATTTGCGTATTAAGTTTGTATCGACATATCTCCGGCAGTACAAGAGCTGCACTTCTGAAACTTGGTACTTCAGTAGACCAGGCCTATCTGCGAGTGTCTGCAAAGTTTCGTTGCACAATTCGAATAAATGTGGAAGTTATAAACAAAAGCGATATCAACTTTAAAACGCGCTAAATTTTGTTGATGTTTTGCGTATTCAGTTTGTATCGACATATCTCCGGCAGTACAAAAGCTGCACTTCTGAACCTTGGTACTTCAGTAGAAAATGTGTCTCCGCGGTTGCCTGCAAAGTTTCGTTGCACAATTCGAATGAATGTGGAAGTTATAAACAAAAGCGATATCAACTTTAAAACGCGCTAAATTTTGTTGATGTTTTGCGTATTCAGTTTGTATCGACATATCTCCGGCAGTACAAGAGCTGCACTTCTGAAACTTGGTACTTCAGTAGAAAAGGTCTATCCGCGACTGTCTGCAAAGTTTCGTTGCACAATTCGAATAAATGTGGAAGTTATAAACAAAAGCGATATCAACTTTAAAACGCGCTAAATTTTGTTGATGTTTTGCGTATTCAGTTTGTATCGACATATCTCCGGCAGTACAAGAGCTGCACTTCTGAAACTTGGTACTTCAGTAGGGAAGGCCTATCTGCGACTGTCTGCAAAGTTTCGTTGCACAATTCGAATAAATGTGGAAGTTATAAACAAAAGCGATATCAACTTTAAAACGCGCTAAATTTTGTTGATGTTTTGCGTATTCAGTTTGTATCGACATATCTCCGGCAGTACAAAAGCTGCACTTCTGAAACTTGGTACTTCAGTAGAAAATGTGTCTCCGCGGTAGTCTGCAAAGTTTCGTTGCACAATTCGAATAAATGTGGAAGTTATAAACAAAAGCGATATCAACTTTAAAACGCGCTAAATTTTGTTGATGTTTTGCGTATTCAGTTTGTATCGACATATCTCCGGCAGTACAAGAGCTGCACTTCTGAAACTTGGTACTTCAGTAGAAAAGGCCTATCCGCGACTGTCTGCAACGTTTCGTTGCACAATTCGAATAAATGTGGAAGTTATAAACAAAAGCAATATCAACTTTAAAACGCGCTAAATTTTGTTGATGTTTTGCGTATTCAGTTTGTATCGACATATCTCTGGCAGTACAAGAGCTGCACTTCTGAAAGTTGGTACTTCAGTAGAAAATGTGTCTCCGCGGTTGTCTGCAAAGTTTCGTTGCACAATTCGAATAAATGTGGAAGTTATATCAAAAGCGATATCAACTTTAAAACGCGCTAAATTTTGTTGATGATTTGCGTATTAAGTTTGTATCGACATATCTCCGGCAGTACAAGAGCTGCACTTCTGAAACTTGGTACTTCAGTAGAAAAGGCCTATCTGCGAGTGTCTGCAAAGTTTCGTTGCACAATTCGAATAAATGTGGAAGTTATAAACAAAAGCGATATCAACTTTAAAACGCGCTAAATTTTGTTGATGTTTTGCGTATTCAGTTTGTATCGACATATCTCCGGCAGTACAAAAGCTGCACTTCTGAACCTTGGTACTTCAGTAGAAAATGTGTCTCTGCGGTTGCCTGCAAAGTTTCGTTGCACAATTCGAATGAATGTGGAAGTTATAAACAAAAGCGATATCAACTTTAAAACGCGCTAAATTTTGTTGATGTTTTGCGTATTCAGTTTGTATCGACATATCTCCGGCAGTACAAGAGCTGCACTTCTGAAACTTGGTACTTCAGTAGAAAAGGTCTATCCGCGACTGTCTGCAAAGTTTCGTTGCACAATTCGAATAAATGTAGAAATTATAAACAAAAGCGATATCAACTTTAAAACGCGCTAAATTTTGTTGATGTTTTGCGTATTCAGTTTGTATCGACATATATCCGGCAGTACAAGAGCTGCACTTCTGAAACTTGGTACTTCAGTAGCAAATGTGTCTCCGCGGTTGTCTGCAAAGTTTCGTTGCACAATTCGAATAAATGTGGAAGTTATAAACAAAAGCGATATCAACTTTAAAACGCGCTAAATTTTGTTGATGTTTTGCGTATTAAGTTTGTATCGACATATCTCCGGCAGTAAAAGAGCTGCACTTCTGAGACTTGGTACTTCAGTAGGGAAGGCCTATCTGCGACTGTCTGCAAAGTTTCGTTGCACAATTCGAATAAATGTGGAAGTTATAAACAAAAGCGATATCAACTTTAAAACGCGCTAAATTTTGTTGATGTTTTGCGTATTCAGTTTGTATCGACATATCTCCGGCAGTACAAGAGCCGAACGTCTGAAACTTGGTACTTCAGTAGAAAATGTGTCTCCGCGGTAGTCTGCAAAGTTTCGTTGCACAATTCGCATAAATGTGGAAGTTATAAACAAAAGCGATATCAACTTTAAAACGCGCTAAATTTTGTTGATGTTTTGCGTATTCAGTTTGTATCGACATATCTCCGGCAGTACAAGAGCTGCACGTCTGAAACTTGGTACTTCAGTAGAAAAGGCCTATCCGCGACTGTCTGCAAAGTTTAGTTGCACAATTCGAATAAATGTGGAAGTTATAAACAAAAGCGATATCAACTTTAAAACGCGCTAAATTTTGTTGATGTTTTGCGTATTCAGTTTGTATCGACATATCTCCGGCAGTACAAGAGCTGCACTTCTGAAACTTGGTACCTCAGTAGAAAAGGCCTATCCGCGACTGTCTGCAAAGTTTCGTTGCACAATTTGAATAAATGTGGAAGTTATAAACAAAAGCAATATCAACTTCAAAACGCGCTAAATTTTGTTGATGTTTTGCGTATTCAGTTTGTATCGACATATCTCTGGCAGTACAAGAGCTGCACTTCTGAAACTTGGTACTTCAGTAGAAAATCTGTCTCTGCGGTTGTCTGCACAGTTTCGTTGCACAATTCGAATAAATGTTGAAGTTATAAACAAAAGCGTATCAACTTTAAAACGCGCTAAATTTTGTTGATGATTTGCGTATTAAGTTTGTATCGACATATCTCCGGCAGTACAAGAGCTGCACTTCTGAAATTTGGTACTTCAGTAGAAAAGGCCTATCCGCGAGTGTCTGCAAAGTTTCGTTGCACAATTCGAATAAATGTGGAAGTTATAAACAAAAGCGATATCAACTTTAAAACGCGCTAAATTTTGTTGATGTTTTGCGTATTCAGTTTGTATCGACATATCTCCGGCAGTACAAGAGCTGCACTTCTGAAACTTGGTACTTCAGTAGGAAAGGCCTATCCGCGACTGTCTGCAAAGTTTCGTTGCACAATTCGAATAAATGTGGAAGTTATAAACAAAAGCGATATCAACTTTAAAACGCGCTACATTTTGTTGATGTTGTGCGTATTCAGTTTGTATCGACATATCTCCGGCAGTACCAAAGCTGCACTTCTGTAACTTGGTACTTCAGTAGATAAGGCCTATCCGCGACTGTCTGCAAAGTTTCGTTGCACAATTCGAATAAATGTGGAAGTTATAAACAAAAGCGATATCAACTTTAAAACGCGCTAAATTTTGTTGATGTTTTGCGTATTCAGTTTGTATCGACATATCTCCGGATGTACAAAAGCTGCACTTCTGAAACTTGGTACTCCAGTAGAAAATGTGTCTCCGCGGTAGTCTGCAAACTTTCGTTGCACAATTCGAATAAATGTGGAAGTTATAAACAAAAGCGATATCAACTTTAAAACGCGCTAAATTTTGTTGATGTTTTGCGTATTCAGTTTGTACTGACATATCTCCGGCAGTACAAGAGCTGCACGTCTGAAACTTCGTACTTCAGTAGAAAAGGCCTATCCGCGACTGTCTGCAAAGTTTCGTGGCACAATTCGAATAAATGTGGAAGTTATAAACAAAAGCGATATCAACTTTAAAACGCGCTAAATTTTGTTGATGATTTGCGTATTAAGTTTGTATCGACATATCTCCGGCAGTACAAGAGCTGCACTTCTGAAACTTGGTACTTCAGTAGTGAAGGCCTATCTGCGACTGTCTGCAAAGTTTCGTTGCACAATTCGAATAAATGTGGAAGTTATAAACAAAAGCGATATCAACTTTAAAACGCGCTAAATTTTGTTGATGTTTTGCGTA
Source organism: Sepiola atlantica (assembly GCA_963556195.1). Lineage (NCBI taxonomy): Eukaryota > Metazoa > Mollusca > Cephalopoda > Sepiida > Sepiolidae > Sepiola > Sepiola atlantica. The sequence continues at coordinate 988,264 of CAUVYP010000567.1, forward strand.
TTCAGTTTGTATCGACATATCTCCGGCAGTACAAAAGCTGCACTTCTGAAACTTGGTACTTCAGTAGAAAATGTGTGTCCGCGGTAGCCTGCAAAGTTTCGTTGCACAATTCGAATAAATGTGGAAGTTATAAACAAAAGCGATATCAACTTTAAAACGCGCTAAATTTTGTTGATGTTTTGCGTATTCAGTTTGTATCGACATATCTCCGGCAGTACAAGAGCTGCACTTCTGAAACTTGGTACTTCAGTAGAAAAGGCCTATCCGCGACTGTCTGCAAAGTTCTGTTGCACAATTCGAATAAATGTGGAAGTTATAAACAAAAGCAATATCAACTTTAAAACGCGCTAAATTTTGTTGATGTTTTGCGTATTCAGTTTGTATCAACATATCTCTGGCAGTACAAGAGCTGCACTTCTGAAAGTTGGTACTTCAGTAGAAAATGTGTCTCCGCGGTTGTCTGCAAAGTTTCGTTGCACAATTCGAATAAATGTGGAAGTTATAAACAAAAGCGATATCAACTTTAAAACGCGCTAAATTTTGTTGATTATTTGCGTATTAAGTTTGTATCGACATATCTCCGGCAGTACAAGAGCTGCACTTCTGAAACTTGGTACTTCAGTAGACCAGGCCTATCTGCGAGTGTCTGAAAAGTTTCGTTGCACAATTCGAATAAATGTGGAAGTTATAAACAAAAGCGATATCAACTTTAAAACGCGCTAAATTTTGTTGATGTTTTGCGTATTCAGTTTGTATCGACATATCTCCGGCAGTACAAAAGCTGCACTTCTGAACCTTGGTACTTCAGTAGAAAATGTGTCTCCGCGGTTGCCTGCAAAGTTTCGTTGCACAATTCGAATGAATGTGGAAGTTATAAACAAAAGCGATATCAACTTTAAAACGCGCTAAATTTTGTTGATGTTTTGCGTATTCAGTTTGTATCGACATATCTCCGGCAGTACAAGAGCTGCACTTCTGAAACTTGGTACTTCAGTAGAAAAGGTCTATCCGCGACTGTCTGCAAAGTTTCGTTGCACAATTCGAATAAATGTGGAAGTTATAAACAAAAGCGATATCAACTTTAAAACGCGCTAAATTTTGTTGATGTTTTGCGTATTCAGTTTGTATCGACATATCTCCAGCAGTACAAGAGCTGCACTTCTGAAACTTGGTACTTCAGTAGGGAAGGCCTATCTGCGACTGTCTGCAAAGTTTCGTTGCACAATTCGAATAAATGTGGAAGTTATAAACAAAAGCGATATCAACTTTAAAACGCGCTAAATTTTGTTGATGTTTTGCGTATTCAGTTTGTATCGACATATCTCCGGCAGTACAAAAGCTGCACTTCTGAAACTTGGTACTTCAGTAGGAAATGTGTCTCCGCGGTAGTCTGCAAAGTTTCGTTGCACAATTCGAATAAATGTGGAAGTTAAAACAAAAGCGATATCAACTTTAAAACGCGCTAAATTTTGTTGATGTTTTGCGTATTCAGTTTGTATCGACATATCTCCGGCAGTACAAGAGCTGCACTTCTGAAACTTGGTACTTCAGTAGAAAAGGCCTATCCGCGACTGTCTGCAAAGTTTCGTTGCACAATTCGAATAAATGTGGAAGTTATAAACAAAAGCAATATCAACTTTAAAACGCGCTAAATTTTGTTGATGTTTTGCGTATTCAGTTTGTATCGACATATCTCTGGCAGTACAAGAGCTGCACTTCTGAAAGTTGGTACTTCAGTAGAAAATGTGTCTCCGCGGTTGTCTGCAAAGTTTCGTTGCACAATTCGAATAAATGTGGAAGTTATAAACAAAAGCGATATCAACTTTAAAACGCGCTAAATTTTGTTGATGATTTGCGTATTAAGTTTGTATCGACATATCTCCGGCAGTACAAGAGCTGCACTTCTGAAACTTGGTACTTCAGTAGACCAGGCCTATCTGCGAGTGTCTGCAAAGTTTCGTTGCACAATTCGAATAAATGTGGAAGTTATAAACAAAAGCGATATCAACTTTAAAACGCGCTAAATTTTGTTGATGTTTTGCGTATTCAGTTTGTATCGACATATCTCCGGCAGTACAAAAGCTGCACTTCTAAACCTTGGTACTTCAGTAGAAAATGTGTCTCCGCGGTTGGCTGCAAAGTTTCGTTGCACAATTCGAATGAATGTGGAAGTTATAAACAAAAGCGATATCAACTTTAAAACGCGCTAAATTTTGTTGATGTTTTGCGTATTCAGTTTGTATCGACATATCTCCGGCAGTACAAGAGCTGCACTTCTGAAACTTGGTACTTCAGTAGAAAAGGTCTATCCGCGACTGTCTGCAAAGTTTCGTTGCACAATTCGAATAAATGTGGAAGTTATAAACAAAAGCGATATCAACTTTAAAACGCGCTAAATTTTGTTGATGTTTTGCGTATTCAGTTTGTATCGACATATCTCCGGCAGTACAAGAGCTGCACTTCTTAAACTTGGTACTTCAGTAGAAAATGTGTCTCCGCGGTTGTCTGCAAAGTTTCGTTGCACAATTCGAATAAATGTGGAAGTTATAAACAAAAGCGATATCAACTTTAAAACGCGCTAAATTTTGTTGATGATTTGCGTATTAAGTTTGTATCGATATATCTCCGGCAGTACAAGAGCTGCACTTCTGAAACTTGGTACTTCAGTAGGGTAGGCTTATCCGCGAGTGTCTGCAAAGTTTCGTTGCACAATTCGAATAAATGTGGAAGTTATAAACAAAAGCGATATCAACTTTAAAACGCGCTAAATTTTGTTGATGTTTTGCGTATTCAGTTTGTATCGACATATCTCCGGCAGTACAAAAGCTGCACTTCTGAAAGTTGGTACTTCAGTAGAAAATGTGTCTCCGCGGTTGTCTGCAAAGTTTCGTTGCACAATTCGAATAAATGTGGAAGTTATAAACAAAAGCGATATCAACTTTAAAACGCGCTAAATTTTGTTGATGATTTGCGTATTAAGTTTGTATCGACATATCTCCGGCAGTACAAGAGCTGCACTTCTGAAACTTGGTACTTCAGTAGACCAGGCCTATCTGCGAGTGTCTGCAAAGTTTCGTTGCACAATTCGAATAAATGTGGAAGTTATAAACAAAAGCGATATCAACTTTAAAACGCGCTAAATTTTGTTGATGTTTTGCGTATTCAGTTTGTATCGACATATCTCCGGCAGTACAAAAGCTGCACTTCTGAACCTTGGTACTTCAGTAGCAAATGTGTCTCCGCGGTTGCCTGCAAAGTTTCGTTGCACAATTCGAATGAATGTGGAAGTTATAAACAAAAGCGATATCAACTTTAAAACGCGCTAAATTTTGTTGAGATTTTGCGTATTCAGTTTGTATCGACATATCTCCGGCAGTACAAGAGCTGCACTTCTGAAACTTGGTACTTCAGTAGAAAAGGTCTATCCGCGACTGTCTGCAAAGTTTCGTTGCACAATTCGAATAAATGTGGAAGTTATAAACAAAAGCGATATCAACTTTAAAACGCGCTAAATTTTGTTGATGTTTTTCGTATTCAGTTTGTATCGACATATCTCCGGCAGTACAAGAGCTGCACTTCTGAAACTTGGTACTTCAGTAGAAAAGGCCTATCTGCGACTGTCTGCAAAGTTTCGTTGCACAATTCGAATAAATGTGGAAGTTATAAACAAAAGCGATATCAACTTTAAAACGCGCTAAATTTTGTTGATGTTTTGCGTATTCAGTTTGTATCGACATATCTCCGGCAGTACAAAAGCTGCACTTCTTAAACTTGGTACTTCAGTTGAAAATGTGTCTCCGCGGTTGTCTGCAAAGTTTCGTTGCACAATTCGAATAAATGTGGAAGTTATAAACAAAAGCGATATCAACTTTAAAACGCGCTAAATTTTGTTGATGATTTGCGTATTAAGTTTGTATCGACATATCTCCGGCAGTACAAGAGCTGCACTTCTGAAACTTGGTACTTCAGTAGCGAAGGCTTATCCGCGAGTGTCTGCAAAGTTTCGTTGCACAATTCGAATAAATGTGGAAGTTATAAACAAAAGCGATATCAACTTTAAAACGCGCTAAATTTTGTTGATGTTTTGCGTATTCAGTTTGTATCGACATATCTCCGGCAGTACAAAAGCTGCACTTCTGAAACTTGGTACTCCAGTAGAAAATGTGTCTCCGGGGTAGTCTGCAAAGTTTCGTTTCACAATTCGAATAAATGTTGAAGTTATAAACAAAAGCGATATCAACTTTAAAACGCGCTAAATTTTGTTGATGTTTTGCGTATTCAGTTTGTATCGACATATCTCCGGCAGTACAAGAGCTGCACGTCTGAAACTTGGTACTTCAGTAGAAAAGGCCTATCCACGACTGTCTGCAAAGTTTCGTGGCACAATTCGAATAAATGTGGAAGTTATAAACAAAAGCGATATCAACTTTAAAACGCGCTAAATTTTGTTGATGATTTGCGTATTAAGTTTGTATCGACATATCTCCGGCAGTACAAAAGCCGCACTTCTGAAACTTGGTACTTCAGTGGGGAAGGCCTATCTGCGACTGTCTGCAAAGTTTCGTTGCACAATTCGAATAAATGTGGAAGTTATAAACAAAAGCGATATCAACTTTAAAACGCGCTACATTTTGTTGATGTTTTGCGTATTCAGTTTGTATCGACATATCTCCGGCAGTACAAAAGCTGCACTTCTGAAACTTGGTACTTCAGTAGAAAATGTGTCTCCGCGGTAGTCTGCAAAGTATCGTGACACAATTCGCATAAATGTGGAAGTTATAAACAAAAGCGATATCAACTTTAAAACGCGCTAAATTTTGTTGATGTTTTGCGTATTAAGTTTGTATCGACATATCTCCGGCAGTACAAGAGCTGCACGTCTGAAACTTGGTACTTCAGTAGAATAGGCCTATCCGCGACTGTCTGCAAAGTTTCGTTGCACAATTCGAATAAATGTGGAAGTTATAAACAAAAGCGATATCAACTTTAAAACGCGCTAAATTTTGTTGATGTTTTGCGTATTCAGTTTGTATCGACATATCTCCGGCAGTACAAGAGCTGCACTTCTGAAAGTTGGTACTTCAGTAGAAAAGGCGTATCCGCGACTGTCTGCAAAGTTTCGTTGCACAATTCGAATAAATGTGGAAGTTATAAACAAAAGCAATATCAACTTTAAAACGCGCTAAATTTTGTTGATGTTTTGCGTATTCAGTTTGTATCGACATATCTCTAGCAGTACAAGAGCTGCACTTCTGAAAGTTGGTACTTCAGTAGAAAATGTGTCTCCGCGGTTGTCTGCAAAGTTTCGTTGCACAATTCGACTGAATGTGGAAGTTATAAACAAAAGCGATATCAACTTTAAAACGCGCTAAATTTTGTTGATGATTTGCGTATTAAGTTTGTATCAACATATCTCCGGCAGTACAAGAGCTGCACTTCTGAAACTTGGTACTTCAGTAGACCAGGCCTATCTGCGAGTGTCTGCAAAGTTTCGTTGCACAATTCGAATAAATGTGGAAGTTATAAACAAAAGCGATGTCAACTTTAAAACGCGCTAAATTTTGTTGATGTTTTGCGTATTCAGTTTGTATCGACATATCTCCGGCAGTACAAAAGCTGCACTTCTGAACCTTGGTACTTCAGTAGAAAATGTGTCTCCGCGGTTGCCTGCAAAGTTTCGTTGCACAATTCGAATAAATGTGGAAGTTATAAACAAAAGCGATATCAACTTTAAAACGCGCTAAATTTTGTTGATGTTTTGCGTATTAAGTTTGTATCGACATATCTCCGGCAGTACAAGAGCTGCACTTCTGAAACTTGGTACTTCAGTAGGGAAGGCCTATCTGCGACTGTCTGCAAAGTTTCGTTGCACAATTCGAATAAATGTGGAAGTTATAAACAAAAGCGATATCAACTTTAAAACGCGCTAAATTTTGTTGATGTTTTGCGTATTCAGTTTGTATCGACATATCTCCGGCAGTACAAAAGCTGCACTTCTGAAACTTGGTACTTCAGTAGAAAATGTGTCTCCGCGGTAGTCTGCAAAGTTTCGTTGCACAATTCGCATAAATGTGGAAGTTATAAACAAAAGCGATATCAACTTTAAAACGCGCTAAATTTTGTTGATGTTTTGCGTATTCAGTTTGTATCGAGATATCTCCGGCAGTACAAGAGCTGCACGTCTGAAACTTCGTACTTCAGTAGAATAGGCCTATCCGCGACTGTCTGCAAAGTTTCGTTGCACAATTCGAATAAATGTGGAAGTTATAAACAAAAGCGATATCAACTTTAAAACGCGCTAAATTTTGTTGATGTTTTGCGTATTCAGTTTGTATCGACATATCTCCGGCAGTACAAGAGCTGCACTTCTGAAACTTGGTACTTCAGTAGAAAAGACCTATCCGCGACTGTCTGCAAAGTTTCGTTGCACAATTCGAATAAATGTGGAAGTTATAAACAAAAGCAATATCAACTTTAAAACGCGCTAAATTTTGTTGATGTTTTGCGTATTCAGTTTGTATCGACATATCTCTGGCAGTACAAGAGCTGCACTTCTGAAAGTTGGTACTTCAGTAGAAAATGTGTCTCCGCGGTTGTCTGCAAAGTTTCGTTGCACAATTCGAATAAATGTGGAAGTTATAAACAAAAGCGATATCAACTTTAAAACGCGCTAAATTTTGTTGATGATTTGCGTATTAAGTTTGTATCGACATATCTCCGGCAGTACAAGAGCTGCACTTCTGAAACTTGGTACTTCAGTAGACCAGGCCTATCTGCGAGTGTCTGCAAAGTTTCGTTGCACAATTCGAATAAATGTGGAAGTTATAAACAAAAGCGATATCAACTTTAAAACGCGCTAAATTTTGTTGATGTTTTGCGTATTAAGTTTGTATCGACATATCTCCGGCAGTACTAGAGCTGCACTTCTGAACCTTGGTACTTCAGTAGAAAATGTGTCTCCGCGGTTGCCTGCAAAGTTTCGTTGCACAATTCGAATTAATGTGGAAGTTATAAACAAAAGCGATATCAACTTTAAAACGCGCTAAATTTTGTTGATGTTTTGCGTATTCAGTTTGTATCGACATATCTCCGGCAGTACAAGAGCTGCACTTCTGAAACTTGGTACTTCAGTAGAAAAGGCCTATCCGCGACTGTCTGCAAAGTTTCGTTGCACAATTCGAATAAATGTGGAAGTTATAAACAAAAGCGATATCAACTTTAAAACGCGCTAAATTTTGTTGATGATTTGCGTATTAAGTTTGTATCGACATATCTCCGGCAGTACAAGAGCTGCACTTCTGAAACTTGGTACTTCAGTAGACCAGGCCTATCTGCGAGTGTCTGCAAAGTTTCGTTGCACAATTCGAATAAATGTGGAAGTTATAAACAAAAGCGATGTCAACTTTAAAACGCGCTAAATTTTGTTGATGTTTTGCGTATTCAGTTTGTATCGACATATCTCCGGCAGTACAAAAGCTGCACTTCTGAACCTTGGTACTTCAGTAGAAAATGTGTCTCCGCGGTTGCCTGCAAAGTTTCGTTGCACAATTCGAATAAATGTGGAAGTTATAAACAAAAGCGATATCAACTTTAAAACGCGCTAAATTTTGTTGATGTTTTGCGTATTAAGTTTGTATCGACATATCTCCGGCAGTACAAGAGCTGCACTTCTGAAACTTGGTACTTCAGTAGGGAAGGCCTATCTGCGACTGTCTGCAAAGTTTCGTTGCACAATTCGAATAAATGTGGAAGTTATAAACAAAAGCGATATCAACTTTAAAACGCGCTAAATTTTGTTGATGTTTTGCGTATTCAGTTTGTATCGACATATCTCCGGCAGTACAAAAGCTGCACTTCTGAAACTTGGTACTTCAGTAGAAAATGTGTCTCCGCGGTAGTCTGCAAAGTTTCGTTGCACAATTCGCATAAATGTGGAAGTTATAAACAAAAGCGATATCAACTTTAAAACGCGCTAAATTTTGTTGATGTTTTGCGTATTCAGTTTGTATCGAGATATCTCCGGCAGTACAAGAGCTGCACGTCTGAAACTTCGTACTTCAGTAGAATAGGCCTATCCGCGACTGTCTGCAAAGTTTCGTTGCACAATTCGAATAAATGTGGAAGTTATAAACAAAAGCGATATCAACTTTAAAACGCGCTAAATTTTGTTGATGTTTTGCGTATTCAGTTTGTATCGACATATCTCCGGCAGTACAAGAGCTGCACTTCTGAAACTTGGTACTTCAGTAGAAAAGACCTATCCGCGACTGTCTGCAAAGTTTCGTTGCACAATTCGAATAAATGTGGAAGTTATAAACAAAAGCAATATCAACTTTAAAACGCGCTAAATTTTGTTGATGTTTTGCGTATTCAGTTTGTATCGACATATCTCTGGCAGTACAAGAGCTGCACTTCTGAAAGTTGGTACTTCAGTAGAAAATGTGTCTCCGCGGTTGTCTGCAAAGTTTCGTTGCACAATTCGAATAAATGTGGAAGTTATAAACAAAAGCGATATCAACTTTAAAACGCGCTAAATTTTGTTGATGATTTGCGTATTAAGTTTGTATCGACATATCTCCGGCAGTACAAGAGCTGCACTTCTGAAACTTGGTACTTCAGTAGACCAGGCCTATCTGCGAGTGTCTGCAAAGTTTCGTTGCACAATTCGAATAAATGTGGAAGTTATAAACAAAAGCGATATCAACTTTAAAACGCGCTAAATTTTGTTGATGTTTTGCGTATTAAGTTTGTATCGACATATCTCCGGCAGTACTAGAGCTGCACTTCTGAACCTTGGTACTTCAGTAGAAAATGTGTCTCCGCGGTTGCCTGCAAAGTTTCGTTGCACAATTCGAATTAATGTGGAAGTTATAAACAAAAGCGATATCAACTTTAAAACGCGCTAAATTTTGTTGATGTTTTGCGTATTCAGTTTGTATCGACATATCTCCGGCAGTACAAGAGCTGCACTTCTGAAACTTGGTACTTCAGTAGAAAAGGCCTATCCGCGACTGTCTGCAAAGTTTCGTTGCACAATTCGAATAAATGTGGAAGTTATAAACAAAAGCGATATCAACTTTAAAACGCGCTAAATTTTGTTGATGATTTGCGTATTAAGTTTGTATCGACATATCTCCGGCAGTACAAGAGCTGCACTTCTGAAACTTGGTACTTCAGTAGACCAGGCCTATCTGCGAGTGTCTGCAAAGTTTCGTTGCACAATTCGAATAAATGTGGAAGTTATAAACAAAAGCGATATCAACTTTAAAACGCGCTAAATTTTGTTGATGTTTTGCGTATTCAGTTTGTATCGACATATCTCCGGCAGTACAAAAGCTGCACTTCTGAACCTTGGTACTTCAGTAGCAAATGTGTCTCCGCGGTTGCCTGCAAAGTTTCGTTGCACAATTCGAATGAATGTGGAAGTTATAAACAAAAGCGATATCAACTTTAAAACGCGCTAAATTTTGTTGAGATTTTGCGTATTCAGTTTGTATCGACATATCTCCGGCAGTACAAGAGCTGCACTTCTGAAACTTGGTACTTCAGTAGAAAAGGTCTATCCGCGACTGTCTGCAAAGTTTCGTTGCACAATTCGAATAAATGTGGAAGTTATAAACAAAAGCGATATCAACTTTAAAACGCGCTAAATTTTGTTGATGTTTTGCGTATTCAGTTTGTATCGACATATCTCCGGCAGTACAAGAGATGCACTTCTGAAACTTGGTACTTCAGTAGAAAAGGCCTATCTGCGACTGTCTGCAAAGTTTCGTTGCACAATTCGAATAAATGTGGAAGTTATAAACAAAAGCGATATCAACTTTAAAACGCGCTAAATTTTGTTGATGATTTGCGTATTCAGTTTGTATCGACATATCTCCGGCAGTACAAGAGCTGCACTTCTGAAACTTGGTACTTCAGTAGGGAAGGCCTATCCGCGACTGTCTGCAAAGTTTCGTTGCACAATTCGCATACATGTGGAAGTTATAAACAAAAGCGATATCAACTTTAAAACGCGCTAAATTTTGTTGATGTTTTGCGTATTCAGTTTGTATCGACAAATCTCCGGCAGTACAAAAGCTGCACTTCTGAAACTTGGTACTTCAGTAGAAAATTTGTCTCCGCGGTTGTCTGCAAAGTTTCGTTGCACAATTCGAATAAATGTGGAAGTTATAAACAAAAGCGATATCAACTTTAAAACGCGCTAAATTTTGTTGATGATTTGCGTATTAAGTTTGTATCGACATATCTCCGGCAGTACAAGAGCTGCACTTCTGAAACTTTGTACTTCAGTAGGGAAGGCTTATCCGCGAGTGTCTGCAAAGTTTCGTTGCACAATTCGAATAAATGTGAAAGTTATAAACAAAAGCGATATCAACTTTAAAACGCGCTAAATTTTGTTGATGTTTTGCGTATTCAGTTTGTATCGACATATCTCCGGCAGTACAAGAGCTGCACTTCTGAAACTAAGTACTCTAGTAGAGTCGGCCTATCTGCGACTGTCTGCAAAGTTTCGTTTCACAATTCGAATAAATGTTGAAGTTATAAACAAAAGCGATATCAACTTTAAAACGCGCTAAATTTTGCTGATGTTTTGCGTATTCAGTTTGTATCGACATATCTCCAGCAGTACAAAAGCTGCACTTCTGAAACTTGGTACTCCAGTAGAAAATGTGTCTCCGCGGTAGTCTGCAAAGTTTCGTTGCACAATTCGAATAAATGTGGAAGTTATAAACAAAAGCGATATCAACTTTAAAACGCGCTAAATTTTGTTGATGTTTTGCGTATTCAGTTTGTATCGACATATCTCCGGCAGTACAAGAGCTGCACGTCTGAAACTTGGTACTTCAGTAGAAAAGGCCTATCCGCGACTGTCTGCAAAGTTTCGTTGCACAATTCGAATAAATGTGGAAGTTATAAACAAAAGCGATATCAACTTTAAAACGCGCTAAATTTTGTTGATGTTTTGCGTATTCAGTTTGTATCGACATATCTCCGGCAGTACAAAAGCTGCACTTCTGAACCTTGGTACTTCAGTAGAAAATGTGTCTCCGCGGTTGCCTGCAAAGTTTCGTTGCACAATTCGAAGGAATGTGGAAGTTATAAACAAAAGCGATATCAACTTTAAAACGCGCTAAATTTTGTTGATGTTTTGCGTATTCAGTTTGTATCGACATATCTCCGGCAGTACAAGAGCTGCACTTCTGAAACTTGGTACTTCAGTAGAAAAGGCCTATCCGCGAGTGTCTGCAAAGTTTCGTTGCACAATTCGAATAAATGTGGAAGTTATAAACAAAAGCGATATCAACTTTAAAACGCGCTAAATTTTGTTGATGTTTTGCGTATTCAGTTTGTATCGACATATCTCCGGCAGTACAAAAGCTGCACTTCTGAAACTTGGTACTCTAGTAGGGTCGGCCTATCTGCGACTGTCTTCAAAGTTTCGTTTCACAATTCGAATAAATGTTGAAGTTAAAAACAAAAGCGATATCAACTTTAAAACGCGCTAAATTTTGCTGATGTTTGGCGTATTCAGTTTGTATCGACATATCTCCGGCAGTACAAAAGCTGCACTTCTGAACCTTGGTACTCCAGTAGAAAATGTGTCTCCGCGGTAGTCTGCAAAGTTTCGTTGCACAATTCGAATAAATGTGGAAGTTATAAACAAAAGCGATATCAACTTTAAAACGCGCTAAATTTTGTTGATGTTTTGCGTATTCAGTTTGTATCGACATATCTCCGGCAGTACAAAAGCTGCACTTCTGAACCTTGGTACTTCAGTAGAAAATGTGTCTCCGCGGTTGCCTGCAAAGTTTCGTTGCACAATTCGAATGAATGTGGAAGTTATAAACAAAAGCGATATCAACTTTAAAACGCGCTAAATTTTGTTGATGTTTTGCGTATTCAGTTTGTATCGACATATCTCCGGCAGTACAAGAGCTGCACTTCTGAAACTTGGTACTACAGTAGAAAAGGCCTATCCGCGAGTGTCTGCAAAGTTTCGTTGCACAATTCGAATAAATGTGGAAGTTATAAACAAAAGCGATATCAACTTTTAAACGCGCTAAATTTTGTTGATGTTTTGCGTATTAAGTTTGTATCGACATATCTCCGGCAGTACAAGAGCTGCACTTCTGAAACTTGGTACTTCAGTAGGGAAGGCCTATCTGCGACTGTCTGCAAAGTCTCGTTGCACAATTCGAATAAATGTGGAAGTTATAAACAAAAGCGATATCAACTTTAAAACGCGCTAAATTTTGTTGATGTTTTGCGTATTCAGTTTGTATCGACATATCTCCGGCAGTACAAAAGCTGCACTTCTGAAACATGGTACTTCAGTAATAAATGTGTCCCCGCGGTAGTCTGCAAAGTTTCGTTGCACAATTCGAATAAATGTGGAAATTATAAACAAAAGCGATATCAACTTTAAAACGCGCTAAATTTTGTAGATGTTTTGCGTATAAAGTTTGTATCGACATATCTCCGGCAGTACAAGAGCTGCACTTCTGAAACTTGGTACTTCAGTAGAAAAGGCCTATCCGCGACTGTCTGCAAAGTTTCGTTGCACAATTCGAATAAATGTGGAAGTTATAAACAAAAGCGATATCAACTTTAAAACGCGCTAAATTTTGTTGATGTTTTGCGTATTAAGTTTGTATCGACATATCTCCGGCAGTACAAGAGCTGCACTTCTGAAACTTGGTACTTCAGTAGAAAAGGCCTATCCGCGAGTGTCTGCAAAGTTTCGTTGCACAATTCGAATAAATGTGGAAGTTATAAACAAAAGCGATATCAACTTTAAAACGCGCTAAATTTTGTTGATGTTTTGCGTATTCAGTTTGTATCGACATATCTCCGGCAGTACAAAAGCTGCACTTCTGAACCTTGGTACTTCAGTAGAAAATGTGTCTCCGCGGTTGTCTGCAAAGTTTCGTTGCACAATTCGAATGAATGTGGAAGTTATAAACAAAAGCGATATCAACTTTAAAACGCGCTAAATTTTGTTGATGTTTTGCGTATTAAGTTTGTATCGACATATCTCCGGCAGTACAAGAGCTGCACTTCTGAAACTTGGTACCTCCAGTAGAAAAGGCCTATCCGCGACTGTCTGCAAAGTTTCGTTGCACAATTCGAATAAATGTGGAAGTTATAAACAAAAGCGATATCAACTTTAAAACGCGCTAAATTTTGTTGATGTTTTGCGTATTCAGTTTGTATCGACATATCTCCGGCAGTACGAGAGCTGCACTTCTGAAACTTGGTACTTCAGTAGGGAAGGCCTATCTGCGACTGTCTGCAAAGTTTCGTTGCACAATTCGAATAAATGTGGAAGTTATAAACAAAAGCGATATCAACTTTAAAACGCGCTATATTTTGTTGATTTTTTGCGTATTCAGTTTGTATTGACATATCTACGGCAGTACAAAAGCTGCACTTCTGAAACTTGGTACTTCAGTAGAAAATGTGTCCCCGCGGTAGTCTGCAAAGTTTCGTTGCACAATTCGAATAAATGTGGAAATTATAAACAAAAGCGATATCAACTTTAAAACGCGCTAAATTTTGTTGATGTTTTGCGTATAAAGTTTGTATCGACATATCTCCGGCAGTACAAGAGCTGCACTTCTGAAACTTGGTACTTCAGTAGAAAAGGCCTATCCGCGACTGTCTGCAAAGTTTCGTTGCACAATTCGAATAAATGTGGAAGTTATAAACAAAAGCAATATCAACTTTAAAACGCGCTAAATTTTGTTGATGTTTTGCGTATTCAGTTTGTATCGACATATCTCCGGCAGTACAAGAGCTGCACTTCTGAAACTTGGTACTTCAGTAGAAAAGGCCTATCCGCGACTGTCTGCAAAGTTTCGTTGCACAATTCGAATAAATGTTGAAGTTAAAAACAAAAGCGATATCAACTTTAAAACGCGCTAAATTTTGCTGATGTTTTGCGTATTAAGTTTGTATCGACATATCTCCGGCAGTACAAGAGCTGCACTTCTGAAACTTGGTACTTCAGTAGGGAAGGCCTATCTGCGACTGTCTGCAAAGTCTCGTTGCACAATTCGAATAAATGTGGAAGTTATAAACAAAAGCGATATCAACTTTAAAACGCGCTAAATTTTGTTGATGTTTTGCGTATTCAGTTTGTATCGACATATCTCCGGCAGTACAAAAGCTGCACTTCTGAAACATGGTACTTCAGTAATAAATGTGTCCCCGCGGTAGTCTGCAAAGTTTCGTTGCACAATTCGAATAAATGTGGAAATTATAAACAAAAGCGATATCAACTTTAAAACGCGCTAAATTTTGTTGATGTTTTGCGTATAAAGTTTGTATCGACATATCTCGGGCAGTACAAGAGCTGCACTTCTGAAACTTGGTACTTCAGTAGAAAAGGCCTATCCGCGACTGTCTGCAAAGTTTCGTTGCACAATTCGAATAAATGTGGAAGTTATAAACAAAAGCGATATCAACTTTAAAACGCGCTAAATTTTGTTGATGATTTGCGTATTAAGTTTGTATCGACATATCTCCGGCAGTACAAGAGCTGCACTTCTGAAACTTGGTACTTCAGTAGAAAAGGCCTATCCGCGAGTGTCTGCAAAGTTTCGTTGCACAATTCGAATAAATGTGGAAGTTATAAACAAAAGCGATATCAACTTTAAAACGCGCTAAATTTTGTTGATGTTTTGCGTATTCAGTTTGTATCGACATATCTCCGGCAGTACAAAAGCTGCACTTCTGAACCTTGGTACTTCAGTAGAAAATGTGTCTCCGCGGTTGTCTGCAAAGTTTCGTTGCACAATTCGAATGAATGTGGAAGTTATAAACAAAAGCGATATCAACTTTAAAACGCGCTAAATTTTGTTGATGTTTTGCGTATTAAGTTTGTATCGACATATCTCCGGCAGTACAAGAGCTGCACTTCTGAAACTTCGTACTTCCAGTAGAAAAGGCCTATCCGCGACTGTCTGCAAAGTCTCGTTGTACAATTCGAATAAATGTGGAAGTTATAAACAAAAGCGATATCAACTTTAAAACGCGCTAAATTTTGTTGATGTTTTGCGTATTCAGTTTGTATCGACATATCTCCGGCAGTACGAGAGCTGCACTTCTGAAACTTGGTACTTCAGTAGGGAAGGCCTATCTGCGACTGTCTGCAAAGTTTCGTTGCACAATTCGAATAAATGTGGAAGTTATAAACAAAAGCGATATCAACTTCAAAACGCGCTAAATTTTGTTGATTTTTTGCGTATTCAGTTTGTATCGACATATCTCCGGCAGTACAAAAGCTGCACTTCTGAAACTTGGTACTTCAGTAGAAAATGTGTCCCCGCGGTAGTCTGCAAAGTTTCGTTGCACAATTCGAATAAATGTGGAAATTATAAACAAAAGCGATATCAACTTTAAAACGCGCTAAATTTTGTTGATGTTTTGCGTATAAAGTTTGTATCGACATATCTCCGGCAGTACAAGAGCTGCACTTCTGAAACTTGGTACTTCAGTAGAAAAGGCCTATCCGCGACTGTCTGCAAAGTTTCGTTGCACAATTCGAATAAATGTGGAAGTTATAAACAAAAGCAATATCAACTTTAAAACGCGCTAAATTTTGTTGATGTTTTGCGTATTCAGTTTGTATCGACATATCTCCGGCAGTACAAGAGCTGCACGTCTGAAACTTGGTACTTCAGTAGAAAAGGCCTATCCGCGACTGTCTGCAAAGTTTCGTTGCACAATTCGAATAAATGTGGAAGTTATAAACAAAAGCGATATCAACTTTAAAACGCGCTAAATTTTGTTGATGTTTTGCGTATTCAGTTTGTATCGACATATCTCTGGCAGTACAAGAGCTGCAATGCTGAAACTTGGTACTTCAGTAGAAAATTTGTCTCCGCGGTTGTCTGCAAAGTTTCGTTGCACAATTCGAATAAATGTGGAAGTTATAAACAAAAGCGGTATCAACTTTAAAACGCGCTAAATTTTGTTGATGATTTGCGTATTAAGTTTGTATCGACATATCTCCGGCAGTACAAGAGCTGCACTTCTGAAACTTGGTACTTCAGTAGAAAAGGCCTATCCGCGAGTGTCTGCAAAGTTTCGTTGCACAATTCGAATAAATGTGGAAGTTATAAACAAAAGCGATATCAACTTTAAAACGCGCTAAATTTTGTTGATGTTTTGCGTATTCAGTTTGTATCGACATATCTCCGGCAGTACAAAAGCTGCACTTCAGAACCTTTGTACTTCAGTAGAAAATGTGTCTCCGCGGTTGTCTGCAAAGTTTCGTTGCACAATTCGAATGAATGTGGAAGTTATAAACAAAAGCGATATCAACTTTAAAACGCGCTAAATTTTGTTGATGTTTTGCGTATTAAGTTTGTATCGACATATCTCCGGCAGTACAAGAGCTGCACTTCTGAAACTTGGTACCTCCAGTAGAAAAGGCCTATCCGCGACTGTCTGCAAAGTTTCGTTGCCCAATTCGAATAAATGTGGAAGTTATAAACAAAAGCGATATCAACTTTAAAACGCGCTAAATTTTGTTGATGTTTTGCGTATTCAGTTTGTATCGACATATCTCCGGCAGTACGAGAGCTGCACTTCTGAAACTTGGTACTTCAGTAGGGAAGGCCTATCTGCGACTGTCTGCAAAGTTTCGTTGCACAATTCGAATAAATGTGGAAGTTATAAACAAAAGCGATATCAACTTTAAAACGCGCTAAATTTTGTTGATGTTTTGCGTATTCAGTTTGTATCGACATATCTCCGGCAGTACAAAAGCTGCATTTTGAAACTTGGTACTTCAGTAGAAAATGTGTCCCCGCGGTAGTCTGCAAAGTTTCGTTGCACAATTCGAATAAATGTGGAAGTTATAAACAAAAGCGATATCAACTTTAAAACGCGCTAAATTTTGTTGATGATTTGCGTATTAAGTTTGTATCGACATATCTCCGGCAGTACAAGAGCTGCACGTCTGAAACTTGGTACTTCAGTAGAAAAGGCCTATCCGCGACTGTCTGCAAAGTTTCGTTGCACAATTCGAATAAATGTGGAAGTTATAAACAAAAGCGATATCAACTTTAAAACGCGCTAAATTTTGTTGATGTTTTGCGTATTCAGTTTGTATCGACATATCTCCGGCAGTACAAAAGCTGCACTTTTGAAACTTGGTACTTCAGTAGAAAATGTGTCCCCGCGGTAGTCTGCAAAGTTTCGTTGCACAATTCGAATAAATGTGGAAGTTATAAACAAAAGCGATATCAACTTTAAAACGCGCTAAATTTTGTTGATGTTTTGCGTATTCAGTTTGTATCGACATATCTCCGGCAGTACAAGAGCTGCACGTCTGAAACTTGGTACTTCAGTAGAAAAGGCCTATCCGCGACTGTCTGCAAAGTTTCGTTGCACAATTCGAATAAATGTGGAAGTTATAAACAAAAGCAATATCAACTTAAAAACGCGCTAAATTTTGTTGATGTTTTGCGTATTCAGTTTGTATCGACATATCTCTGGCAGTACAAGAGCTGCACTTGTGAAACTTGGTACTTCAGTAGAAAATGTGTCTCCGCGGTTGTCTGCAAAGTTTCGTTGCACAATTCGAATAAATGTGGAAGTTATAAACAAAAGCGATATCACCTTTAAAACGCGCTAAATTTTGTTGATAATTTGCGTATTAAGTTTGTATCGACATATCTCCGGCAGTACAAGAGCTGCACTTCTGAAACTTGGTACTTCAATAGAAAAGGCCTATCCGCGACTGTCTGCAAAGTTTCGTTGCACAATTCGAATAAATGTGGAAGTTATAAACAAAAGCGATATCAACTTTAAAACGCGCTAAATTTTGTTGATGTTTTGCGTATTCAGTTTGTATCGACATATCTCCGGCAGTACAAAAGCTGCACTTCTGAACCTTGGTACTTCAGGAGAAAATGTGTCTCCGCGGTTGTCTGCAAAGTTTCGTTGCACAATTCGAATGAATGTGGAAGTTATAAACAAAAGCGATATCAACTTTAAAACGCGCTAAATTTTGTTGATGTTTTGCGTATTCAGTTTGTATCGACATATCTCCGGCAGTACAAGAGCTGCACTTCTGAAACTTGGTACTTCAGTGAAAAAGGCCTATCCGCGACTGTCTGCAAAGTTTCGTTGCACAATTCGAATAAATGTGACAGTTATAAACAAAAGCGATATCAACTTTAAAACGCGCTAAATTTTGTTGATGTTTTGCGTATTCAGTTTGTATCGAGATATCTCCGGCAGTACAAGAGCTGCACTTCTGAAACTTGGTACTTCAGTAGAAAAGGCCTATCTGCGACTGTCTGCAAAGTTTCGTTGCACAATTCGAATAAATGTGGAAGTTATAAACAAAAGCGATATCAACTTTAAAACGCGCTAAATTTTGTTGATGATTTGCGTATTAAGTTTGTATCGACATATCTCCGGCAGTACAAAAGCTGCACTTCTGAAACTTGGTACTTAAGTAGAAAAGGCCTATCCGAGACTGTCTGCAAAGTTTCGTTGCACAATTCGAATAAATGTGGAAGTTATAAACAAAAGCGATATCAACTTTAAAACGCGCTAAATTTTGTTGATGTTTTGCGTATTCAGTTTGTATCGACATATCGCCGGCAGTACAAAAGCTGCACTTCTGAAACTTGGTACTTCAGTAGAAAATGTGTCTCCGCGGGTGTCTGCAAAGTTTCGTTGCACAATTCGAATGAATGTGGAAGTTATAAACAAAAGCGATATCAACTTTAAAACGCGCTAAATTTTGTTGATGTTTTGCGTATTCAGTTTGTATCGACATATCTCCGGCAGTACTAGAGCTGCACTTCTGAAACTTGGTACTTCAGTAGAAAAGGCCTATCCGCGACTGTCTGCAAAGTTTCCTTGCACAATTCGTATAAATGTGGAAGTTATAAACAAAAGCGATATCAACTTTAAAACGCGCTAAATTTTGTTGATGTTTTACGTATTCAGTTTGTATCGACATATCTCCGGCAGTACAAGAGCTGCACGTCTGAAACTTGGTACTTCAGTAGAAATTGCCTATCTGCGACTGTCTGCAAAGTTTCGTTGCACAATTCGAATAAATGTGGAAGTTATAAACAAAAGCGATATCAACTTTAAAACGCGCTAAATTTTGTTGATGTTTTGCGTATTCAGTTTGTATCGACATATCTCCGGCAGTACAAGAGCTGCACTTCTCAAACTTGGTATTCAGTAGCAAATGTGTCTCCGCGGTTGTCTGCAAAGTTTCGTTGCACAATTCGAATAACTGTGGAAGTTATAAACAAAAGCGATATCAACTTTAAAACGCGCTAAATTTTGTTAATGTTTTGCGTATTAAGTTTTTATCGACATATCTCCGGCAGTACTAGAGCTGCACTTCTGAAACTTGGTACTTTAGTAGGGAAGGCCTATCTGCGACTGTCTGCAAAGTTTCGTTGCACAATTCGAATAAATGTGGAAGTTATAAACAAAAGCGATATCTACTTTAAAACGCGCTAAATTTTGTTGATGTTTTGCGTATTCAGTTTGTATCGACATATCTCCGGCAGTACAAGAGCTGCACTTCTAAAACTTGGTACTTCAGTAGAAAATGTGTCTCCGCGGTAGTCTGCAAAGTTTCGTTGCACAATTCGAATAAATGTGGAAGTTATAAACAAAAGCGATATCAACTTTAAAACGCGCTAAATTTTGTTGATGTTTTGCGTATTCAGTTTGTATCGACATATCTCCGGCAGTACAAGAGCTGCACGTCTGAAACTTGGTACTTCAGTAGAAAAGGCTTATCCGCGACTGTCTGCAAAGTTTCGTTGCACCATTCGAATAAATCTGGAAGTTATAAACAAAAGCGATATCAACTTTAAAACGCGCTAAATTTTGTTGATGTTTTGCGTATTCAGTTTGTATCGACATATCTCCGGCAGTACAAGAGCTGCACTTCTGAAACTTGGTACTTCAGTTAAAAAGGCCTATCCGCGACTATCTGCAAAGTTTCGTTGCACAATTCGAATAAATGTGGAAGTTATAAACAAAAGCAATATCAACTTTAAAACGCGCTAAATTTTGTTGATGTTTTGCGTATTCAGTTTGTATCGACATATCTCTAGCAGTACAAGAGCTGCACTTCTGAAACTTGGTACTTCAGTAGAAAAGGCCTATCGGCGAGTGTCTGCAAAGTTTCGTTGCACAATTCGAATAAATGTGGAAGTTATAAACAAAAGCGATATCAACTTTAAAACGCGCTAAATTTTGTTGATGTTTTGCGTATTCAGTTTGTATCGACATATCTCCGGCAGTACAAAAGCTGCATTTTGAAACTTGGTACTTCAGTAGAAAATGTGTCCCCGCGGTAGTCTGCAAAGTTTCGTTGCACAATTCGAATAAATGTGGAAGTTATAAACAAAAGCGATATCAACTTTAAAACGCGCTAAATTTTGTTGATGATTTGCGTATTAAGTTTGTATCGACATATCTCCGGCAGTACAAGAGCTGCACGTCTGAAACTTGGTACTTCAGTAGAAAAGGCCTATCCGCGACTGTCTGCAAAGTTTCGTTGCACAATTCGAATAAATGTGGAAGTTATAAACAAAAGCGATATCAACTTTAAAACGCGCTAAATTTTGTTGATGTTTTGCGTATTCAGTTTGTATCGACATATCTCCGGCAGTACAAAAGCTGCACTTTTGAAACTTGGTACTTCAGTAGAAAATGTGTCCCCGCGGTAGTCTGCAAAGTTTCGTTGCACAATTCGAATAAATGTGGAAGTTATAAACAAAAGCGATATTAACTTTAAAACGCGCTAAATTTTGTTGATGTTTTGCGTATTCAGTTTGTATCGACATATCTCCGGCAGTACAAGAGCTGCACGTCTGAAACTTGGTACTTCAGTAGAAAAGGCCTATCCGCGACTGTCTGCAAAGTTTCGTTGCACAATTCGAATAAATGTGGAAGTTATAAACAAAAGCAATATCAACTTAAAAACGCGCTAAATTTTGTTGATGTTTTGCGTATTCAGTTTGTATCGACATATCTCTGGCAGTACAAGAGCTGCACTTGTGAAACTTGGTACTTCAGTAGAAAATGTGTCTCCGCGGTTGTCTGCAAAGTTTCGTTGCACAATTCGAATAAATGTGGAAGTTATAAACAAAAGCGATATCACCTTTAAAACGCGCTAAATTTTGTTGATGATTTGCGTATTAAGTTTGTATCGACATATCTCCGGCAGTACAAGAGCTGCACTTCTGAAACTTGGTACTTCAATAGAAAAGGCCTATCCGCGACTGTCTGCAAAGTTTCGTTGCACAATTCGAATAAATGTGGAAGTTATAAACAAAAGCGATATCAACTTTAAAACGCGCTAAATTTTGTTGATGTTTTGCGTATTCAGTTTGTATCGACATATCTCCGGCAGTACAAAAGCTGCACTTCTGAACCTTGGTACTTCAGGAGAAAATGTGTCTCCGCGGTTGTCTGCAAAGTTTCGTTGCACAATTCGAATGAATGTGGAAGTTATAAACAAAAGCGATATCAACTTTAAAACGCGCTAAATTTTGTTGATGTTTTGCGTATTCAGTTTGTATCGACATATCTCCGGCAGTACAAGAGCTGCACTTCTGAAACTTGGTACTTCAGTGAAAAAGGCCTATCCGCGACTGTCTGCAAAGTTTCGTTGCACAATTCGAATAAATGTGACAGTTATAAACAAAAGCGATATCAACTTTAAAACGCGCTAAATTTTGTTGATGTTTTGCGTATTCAGTTTGTATCGAGATATCTCCGGCAGTACAAGAGCTGCACTTCTGAAACTTGGTACTTCAGTAGAAAAGGCCTATCTGCGACTGTCTGCAAAGTTTCGTTGCACAATTCGAATAAATGTGGAAGTTATAAACAAAAGCGATATCAACTTTAAAACGCGCTAAATTTTGTTGATGATTTGCGTATTAAGTTTGTATCGACATATCTCCGGCAGTACAAAAGCTGCACTTCTGAAACTTGGTACTTAAGTAGAAAAGGCCTATCCGAGACTGTCTGCAAAGTTTCGTTGCACAATTCGAATAAATGTGGAAGTTATAAACAAAAGCGATATCAACTTTAAAACGCGCTAAATTTTGTTGATGTTTTGCGTATTCAGTTTGTATCGACATATCGCCGGCAGTACAAAAGCTGCACTTCTGAAACTTGGTACTTCAGTAGAAAATGTGTCTCCGCGGGTGTCTGCAAAGTTTCGTTGCACAATTCGAATGAATGTGGAAGTTATAAACAAAAGCGATATCAACTTTAAAACGCGCTAAATTTTGTTGATGTTTTGCGTATTCAGTTTGTATCGACATATCTCCGGCAGTACTAGAGCTGCACTTCTGAAACTTGGTACTTCAGTAGAAAAAGCCTATCCGCGACTGTCTGCAAAGTTTCGTTGCACAATTCGTATAAATGTGGAAGTTATAAACAAAAGCGATATCAACTTTAAAACGCGCTAAATTTTGTTGATGTTTTACGTATTCAGTTTGTATCGACATATCTCCGGCAGTACAAGAGCTGCACGTCTGAAACTTGGTACTTCAGTAGAAATTGCCTATCTGCGACTGTCTGCAAAGTTTCGTTGCACAATTCGAATAAATGTGGAAGTTATAAACAAAAGCGATATCAACTTTAAAACGCGCTAAATTTTGTTGATGTTTTGCGTATTCAGTTTGTATCGACATATCTCCGGCAGTACAAGAGCTGCACTTCTCAAACTTGGTATTCAGTAGCAAATGTGTCTCCGCGGTTGTCTGCAAAGTTTCGTTGCACAATTCGAATAACTGTGGAAGTTATAAACAAAAGCGATATCAACTTTAAAACGCGCTAAATTTTGTTAATGTTTTGCGTATTAAGTTTTTATCGACATATCTCCGGCAGTACTAGAGCTGCACTTCTGAAACTTGGTACTTTAGTAGGGAAGGCCTATCTGCGACTGTCTGCAAAGTTTCGTTGCACAATTCGAATAAATGTTGAAGTTATAAACAAAAGCGATATCTACTTTAAAACGCGCTAAATTTTGTTGATGTTTTGCGTATTCAGTTTGTATCGACATATCTCCGGCAGTACAAGAGCTGCACTTCTAAAACTTGGTACTTCAGTAGAAAATGTGTCTCCGCGGTAGTCTGCAAAGTTTCGTTGCACAATTCGAATAAATGTGGAAGTTATAAACAAAAGCGATATCAACTTTAAAACGCGCTAAATTTTGTTGATGTTTTGCGTATTCAGTTTGTATCGACATATCTCCGGCAGTACAAGAGCTGCACGTCTGAAACTTGGTACTTCAGTAGAAAAGGCTTATCCGCGACTGTCTGCAAAGTTTCGTTGCACCATTCGAATAAATCTGGAAGTTATAAACAAAAGCGATATCAACTTTAAAACGCGCTAAATTTTGTTGATGTTTTGCGTATTCAGTTTGTATCGACATATCTCCGGCAGTACAAGAGCTGCACTTCTGAAACTTGGTACTTCAGTTAAAAAGGCCTATCCGCGACTATCTGCAAAGTTTCGTTGCACAATTCGAATAAATGTGGAAGTTATAAACAAAAGCAATATCAACTTTAAAACGCGCTAAATTTTGTTGATGTTTTGCGTATTCAGTTTGTATCGACATATCTCTAGCAGTACAAGAGCTGCACTTCTGAAACTTGGTACTTCAGTAGAAAAGGCCTATCGGCGAGTGTCTGCAAAGTTTCGTTGCACAATTCGAATAAATGTGGAAGTTATAAACAAAAGCGATATCAACTTTAAAACGCGCTAAATTTTGTTGATGTTTTGCGTATTCAGTTTGTATCGACATATCTCC
The DNA here is from genome assembly GCA_963556195.1 of Sepiola atlantica. NCBI lineage: Eukaryota > Metazoa > Mollusca > Cephalopoda > Sepiida > Sepiolidae > Sepiola > Sepiola atlantica. The sequence goes on from CAUVYP010000567.1 coordinate 1,012,094, forward strand.
GGCAGTACAAGAGCTGCACTTCTGAAACTTGGTACTTCAGTAGAAAATGTGTCTCCGCGGTTGTCTGCAAAGTTTCGTTGCACAATTCGAATGAATGTGGAAGTTATAAACAAAAGCGATATCAACTTTAAAACGCGCTAAATTTTGTTGATGTTTTGCGTATTCAGTTTGTATCGACATATCTCCGGCAGTACAAGAGCTGCACTTCTGTAACTTGGTACTTCAGTAGAAAAGGCCTATCCGCGACTGTCTGCAAAGTTTCGTTGCACAATTCGTATAAATGTGGAAGTTATAAACAAAAGCGATATCAACTTTAAAACGCGCTAAATTTTGTTGATGTTTTGCGTATTCAGTTTGTATCGACATATCTCCGGCAGTACAAGAGCTGCACTTCTCAAACTTGGTACTTCAGTAGATAATGTGTCTCCGCCGTTGTCTGCAAAGTTCGTTGCACAATTCGAATAAATGTGGAAGTTATAAACAAAAGCGATATCAACTTTAAAACGCGCTAAATTTTGTTGATGTTTTGCGTATTCAGTTTGTATCGACATATCTCCGGCAGTACAAGAGCTGCACGTCTGAAACTTGGTACTTCAGTAGAAAAGGCCTATCCGCGACTGTCTGCAAAGTTTCGTTGCACCATTCGAATAAATCTGGAAGTTATAAACAAAAGCGATATCAACTTTAAAACGCGCTAAATTTTGTTGATGTTTTGCGTATTCAGTTTGTATCGACATATCTCCGGCAGTACAAGAGCTGCACTTCTCAAACTTGGTACTTCAGTTAAAAAGGCCTATCCGCGGTTGTCTGCAAAGTTTCGTTGCACAATTCGAATAAATGTGGAAGTTATAAACAAAAGCAATATCAACTTTAAAACGCGCTAAATTTTGTTGATGTTTTGCGTATTCAGTTTTTATCGACATATCTCTAGCAGTACAAGAGCTGCACGTCTGAAACTTGGTATTTCAGTAGCAAAGGCCTATCCGCGAGTGTCTGCAAAGTTTCGTTCACAATTCGAATAAATGTGGAAGTTATAAACAAAAGCGATATCAACTTTAAAACGCGCTAAATTTTGTTGATGTTTTGCGTATTCAGTTTGTATCGACATATCTCCGGCAGTACAAAAGCTGCACTTCTGAAACTTGGTACTTCAGTAGAAAATGTGTCTCCGCGGTTGTCTGCAAAGTTTCGTTGCACAATTCGAATGAATGTGGAAGTTATAAACAAAAGCGATATCAACTTTCAAACGCGCTAAATTTTGTTGATGTTTTGCGTATTCAGTTTGTATCGACATATCTCCGGCAGTACAAGAGCTGCACTTCTGAAACTTGGTACTTCAGTAGAAAAGGCCTATCCGCGACTGTCTGCAAAGTTTCGTTGCACAATTCGTATAAATGTGGAAGTTGTAAACAAAAGCGATATCAACTTTAAAACGCGCTAAATTTTGTTGATGTTTTGCGTATTCAGTTTGTATCGACATATCTCCGGCAGTACAAGAGCTGCACTTTTGAAACTTGGTACTTCAGTAGAAATGGCCTCTCTGCGACTGTCTGCAAAGTTTCGTTGCACAATTCGAATAAATGTGGAAGTTATAAACAAAAGCGATATCTACTTTAAAACGCGCTAAATTTTGTTGATGTTTTGCGTATTCAGTTTGTATCGACATATCTCCGGCAGTACAAGAGCTGCACTTCTGACACTTGGTACTTCAGTAGAAAATGTGTCTCCGCGGTAGTCTGCAAAGTTTCGTTGCACAATTCGTATAAATGTGGAAGTTATAACCAAAAGCGATATCAACTTTAAAACGCGCTAAATTTTGTTGATGTTTTGCGTATTCAGTTTGTATCGACATATCTCCGGCAGTACAAGAGCTGCACGTCTGAAACTTGGTACTTCCGTAGAAAATGCCTATCCGCGACTGTCTGCAAAGTTTCGTTGCACCATTCGAATAAATCTGGAAGTTATAAACAAAAGCGATATCAACTTTAAAACGCACTAAATTTTGTTGATGTTTTGCGTATTCAGTTTGTATCGACATATCTCCGGCAGTACAAGAGCTGCACTTCTGAAACTTGGTACTTCAGTTAAAAAGGCCTATCCGCGACTGTCTGCAAAGTTTCGTTGCACAATTCGAATAAATGTGGAAGTTATAAACAAAAGCAATATCAACTTTAAAACGCGCTAAATTTTGTTGATGTTTTGCGTATTCAGTTTGTATCGACATATCTCCGGCAGTACAAGAGCTGCACTTCTGAAACTTGGTACTTCAGTAGAAAAGGCCTATCCGCGAGTGTCTGCAAAGTTTCGTTGCACAATTCGAATAAATGTGGAAGTTATAAACAAAAGCGATATCAACTTTAAAACCCGCTAAATTTTGTTGATGATTTGCGTATTCAGTTTGTATCGACATATCTCCGGCAGTACAAAAGCTGCACTTCTGAAACTTGGTACTTCAGTAGAAAATGTGTCCCCGCGGGTGTCTGCAAAGTTTCGTTGCACAATTCGAATAAATGTGGAAGTTATAAACAAAAGCGATATCAACTTTAAAACGCGCTAAATTTTGTTGATGTTTTGCGTATTCAGTTTGTATCGACATATCTCCGGCAGTACAAGAGCTGCACGTCTGAAACTTGGTACTTCAGTAGAAAAGGCCTATCCGCGACTGTCTGCAAAGTTTCGTTGCACAATTCGAATAAATGTGGAAGTTATAAACAAAAGCGATATCAACTTTAAAACGCGCTAAATTTTGTTGATGTTTTGCGTATTCAGTTTGTATCGACATATCTCCGGCAGTACAAAAGCTGCACTTCTGAAACTTGGTACTTCAGTAGAAAAGGCCTATCCGCGACTGTCTGCAAAGTTTCGTTGCACAATTCGAATAAATGTGGAAGTTATAAACAAAAGCGATATCAACTTTAAAACGCGCTAAATTTTGTTGATGTTTTGCGTATTCAGTTTGTATCGACATATCTCCGGCAGTACAAGAGCTGCACTTCTCAAACTTGGTACTTCAGTTAAAAAGGCCTATTCGCGGTTGTCTGCAAAGTTTCGTTGCACAATTCGAATAAATGTGGAAGTTATAAACAAAAGCAATATCAACTTTAAAACGCGCTAAATTTTGTTGATGTTTTGCGTATTCAGTTTTTATCGACATATCTCTAGCAGTACAAGAGCTGCACGTCTGAAACTTGGTATTTCAGTAGAAAAGGCCTATCCGCGAGTGTCTGCAAAGTTTCGTTCACAATTCGAATAAATGTGGAAGTTATAAACAAAAGCGATATCAACTTTAAAACGCGCTAAATTTTGTTGATGTTTTGCGTATTCAGTTTGTATCGACATATCTCCGGCAGTACAAAAGCTGCACTTCTGAAACTTGGTACTTCAGTAGAAAATGTGTCTCCGCGGTTGTCTGCAAAGTTTCGTTGCACAATTCGAATGAATGTGGAAGTTATAAACAAAAGCGATATCAACTTTAAAACGCGCTAAATTTTGTTGATGTTTTGCGTATTCAGTTTGTATCGACATATCTCCGGCAGTACAAGAGCTGCACTTCTGAAACTTGGTACTTCAGTAGAAAAGGCCTATCCGCGACTGTCTGCAAAGTTTCGTTGCACAATTCGTATAAATGTGGAAGTTGTAAACAAAAGCGATATCAACTTTAAAACGCGCTAAATTTTGTTGATGTTTTGCGTATTCAGTTTGTATCGACATATCTCCGGCAGTACAAGAGCTGCACTTTTGAAACTTGGTACTTCAGTAGAAATGGCCTATCTGCGACTGTCTGCAAAGTTTCGTTGCACAATTCGAATAAATGTGGAAGTTATAAACAAAAGCGATATCTACTTTAAAACGCGCTAAATTTTGTTGATGTTTTGCGTATTCAGTTTGTATCGACATATCTCCGGCAGTACAAGAGCTGCACTTCTGACACTTGGTACTTCAGTAGAAAATGTGTCTCCGCGGTAGTCTGCAAAGTTTCGTTGCACAATTCGTATAAATGTGGAAGTTATAACCAAAAGCGATATCAACTTTAAAACGCGCTAAATTTTGTTGATGTTTTGCGTATTCAGTTTGTATCGACATATCTCCGGCAGTACAAGAGCTGCACGTCTGAAACTTGGAACTTCCGTAGAAAAGGCCTATCCGCGACTGTCTGCAAAGTTTCGTTGCACCATTCGAATAAATCTGGAAGTTATAAACAAAAGCGATATCAACTTTAAAACGCACTAAATTTTGTTGATGTTTTGCGTATTCAGTTTGTATCGACATATCTCCGGCAGTACAAGAGCTGCACTTCTGAAACTTGGTACTTCAGTTAAAAAGGCCTATCCGCGACTGTCTGCAAAGTTTCGTTGCACAATTCGAATAAATGTGGAAGTTATAAACAAAAGCAATATCAACTTTAAAACGCGCTAAATTTTGTTGATGTTTTGCGTATTCAGTTTGTATCGACATATCTCCGGCAGTACAAGAGCTGCACTTCTGAAACTTGGTACTTCAGTAGAAAAGGCCTATCCGCGAGTGTCTGCAAAGTTTCGTTGCACAATTCGAATAAATGTGGAAGTTATAAACAAAAGCGATATCAACTTTAAAACCCGCTAAATTTTGTTGATGATTTGCGTATTCAGTTTGTATCGACATATCTCCGGCAGTACAAAAGCTGCACTTCTGAAACTTGGTACTTCAGTAGAAAATGTGTCCCCGCGGGTGTCTGCAAAGTTTCGTTGCACAATTCGAATAAATGTGGAAGTTATAAACAAAAGCGATATCAACTTTAAAACGCGCTAAATTTTGTTGATGTTTTGCGTATTCAGTTTGTATCGACATATCTCCGGCAGTACAAGAGCTGCACGTCTGAAACTTGGTACTTCAGTAGAAAAGGCCTATCCGCGACTGTCTGCAAAGTTTCGTTGCACAATTCGAATAAATGTGGAAGTTATAAACAAAAGCGATATCAACTTTAAAACGCGCTAAATTTTGTTGATGTTTTGCGTATTCAGTTTGTATCGACATATCTCCGGCAGTACAAAAGCTGCACTTCTGAAACTTGGTACTTCAGTAGAAAAGGCCTATCCGCGACTGTCTGCAAAGTTTCGTTGCACAATTCGAATAAATGTGGAAGTTATAAACAAAAGCGATATCAACTTTAAAACGCGCTAAATTTTGTTGATGTTTTGCGTATTCAGTTTGTATCGACATATCTCCGGCAGTACAAGAGCTGCACTTCTCAAACTTGGTACTTCAGTTAAAAAGGCCTATTCGCGGTTGTCTGCAAAGTTTCGTTGCACAATTCGAATAAATGTGGAAGTTATAAACAAAAGCAATATCAACTTTAAAACGCGCTAAATTTTGTTGATGTTTTGCGTATTCAGTTTTTATCGACATATCTCTAGCAGTACAAGAGCTGCACGTCTGAAACTTGGTATTTCAGTAGAAAAGGCCTATCCGCGAGTGTCTGCAAAGTTTCGTTCACAATTCGAATAAATGTGGAAGTTATAAACAAAAGCGATATCAACTTTAAAACGCGCTAAATTTTGTTGATGTTTTGCGTATTCAGTTTGTATCGACATATCTCCGGCAGTACAAAAGCTGCACTTCTGAAACTTGGTACTTCAGTAGAAAATGTGTCTCCGCGGTTGTCTGCAAAGTTTCGTTGCACAATTCGAATGAATGTGGAAGTTATAAACAAAAGCGATATCAACTTTAAAACGCGCTAAATTTTGTTGATGTTTTGCGTATTCAGTTTGTATCGACATATCTCCGGCAGTACAAGAGCTGCACTTCTGAAACTTGGTACTTCAGTAGAAAAGGCCTATCCGCGACTGTCTGCAAAGTTTCGTTGCACAATTCGTATAAATGTGGAAGTTGTAAACAAAAGCGATATCAACTTTAAAACGCGCTAAATTTTGTTGATGTTTTGCGTATTCAGTTTGTATCGACATATCTCCGGCAGTACAAGAGCTGCACTTTTGAAACTTGGTACTTCAGTAGAAATGGCCTATCTGCGACTGTCTGCAAAGTTTCGTTGCACAATTCGAATAAATGTGGAAGTTATAAACAAAAGCGATATCTACTTTAAAACGCGCTAAATTTTGTTGATGTTTTGCGTATTCAGTTTGTATCGACATATCTCCGGCAGTACAAGAGCTGCACTTCTGACACTTGGTACTTCAGTAGAAAATGTGTCTCCGCGGTAGTCTGCAAAGTTTCGTTGCACAATTCGTATAAATGTGGAAGTTATAACCAAAAGCGATATCAACTTTAAAACGCGCTAAATTTTGTTGATGTTTTGCGTATTCAGTTTGTATCGACATATCTCCGGCAGTACAAGAGCTGCACGTCTGAAACTTGGAACTTCCGTAGAAAAGGCCTATCCGCGACTGTCTGCAAAGTTTCGTTGCACCATTCGAATAAATCTGGAAGTTATAAACAAAAGCGATATCAACTTTAAAACGCACTAAATTTTGTTGATGTTTTGCGTATTCAGTTTGTATCGACATATCTCCGGCAGTACAAGAGCTGCACTTCTGAAACTTGGTACTTCAGTTAAAAAGGCCTATCCGCGACTGTCTGCAAAGTTTCGTTGCACAATTCGAATAAATGTGGAAGTTATAAACAAAAGCAATATCAACTTTAAAACGCGCTAAATTTTGTTGATGTTTTGCGTATTCAGTTTGTATCGACATATCTCCGGCAGTACAAGAGCTGCACTTCTGAAACTTGGTACTTCAGTAGAAAAGGCCTATCCGCGAGTGTCTGCAAAGTTTCGTTGCACAATTCAGATAAATGTGAAAGTTATAAACAAAAGCGATATCAACTTTAAAACCCGCTAAATTTTGTTGATGTTTTGCGTATTCAGTTTGTATCGACATATCTCCGGCAGTACAAAAGCTGCACTTCTGAAACTTGGTACTTCAGTAGAAAATGTGTCCCCGCGGGTGTCTGCAAAGTTTCGTTGCACAATTCGAATAAATGTGGAAGTTATAAACAAAAGCGATATCAACTTTAAAACGCGCTAAATTTTGTTGATGTTTTGCGTATTCAGTTTGTATCGACATATCTCCGGCAGTACAAGAGCTGCACTTCTGAAACTTGGTACTTCAGTTAAAAAGGCCTATCCGCGACTGTCTGCAAAGTTTCGTTGCACAATTCGAATAAATGTGGAAGTTATAAACAAAAGCAATATCAACTTTAAAACGCGCTAAATTTTGTTGATGTTTTGCGTATTCAGTTTGTATCGACATATCTCCGGCAGTACAAGAGCTGCACTTCTGAAACTTGGTACTTCAGTAGTAAAGGCCTATCCGCGACTGTCTGCAAAGTTTCGTTGCACAATTCGAATAAATGTGGAAGTTATAAACAAAAGCGATATCAACTTTAAAACGCGCTAAATTTTGTTGATGTTTTGCGTATTCAGTTTGTATCGACATATCTCCGGCAGAACAAAAGCTGCACTTCTGAAACTTGGTACTTCAGTAGAAAATGTGTCCCCGCGGTAGTCTGCAAAGTTTCGTTGCACAATTCGAATAAATGTGGAAGTTATAAACAAAAGCGATATCAACTTTAAAACGCGCTAAATTTTGTTGATGTTTTGCGTATTCAGTTTGTATCGACATATCTCCGGCAGTACAAGAGCTGCACGTCTGAAACTTGGTACTTCAGTAGAAAAGGCCTATCCGCGACTGTCTGCAAAGTTTCGTTGCACAATTCGAATAAATGTGGAAGTTATAAACAAAAGCGATATCAACTTTAAAACGCGCTAAATTTTGTTGATGTTTTGCGTATTCAGTTTGTATCGACATATCTCCGGCAGTACAAAAGCTGCACTTCTGAAACTTGGTACTTCAGTAGAAAAGGCCTATCCGCGACTGTCTGCAAAGTTTCGTTGCACAATTCGAATAAATGTGGAAGTTATAAACAAAAGCGATATCAACTTTAAAACGCGCTAAATTTTGTTGATGTTTTGCGTATTCAGTTTGTATCGACATATCTCCGGCAGTACAAGAGCTGCACTTCTGAAACTTGGTACTTCAGTAGAAAATGTGTCTCCGCAGTTGTCTGCAAAGTTTCGTTGCACAATTCGAATAAATGTGGAAGTTATAAACAAAAGCGATATCAACTTTAAAACGCGCTAAATTTTGTTGATGATTTGCGTATTAAGTTTGTATCGACATATCTCCGGCAGTACAAGAGCTGCACTTTAGAAACTTGGTACTTCAGTAGAAAAGGCCTATCCGCCAGTGTCTGCAAAGTTTCGTTGCACAATTCGAATAAATGTGGAAGTTATAATCAAAAGCGATATCAACTTTACAACGCGCTAAATTTTTTTGATGTTTTGCGTATTCAGTTTGTATCGACATATCTCCGGATGTACAAAAGCTGCACTTCTGAAACTTGGTACTTCAGTAGAAAATGTGTCTCCGCGGTTGTCTGCAAAGTTTCGTTGCACAATTCGAATAAATGTGGAAGTTATAAACAAAAGCGATATCAACTTTAAAACGCGCTAAATTTTGTTGATGATTTGCGTATTAAGTTTGTATCGACATATCTCCGGAAGTACAAGAGCTGCACTTCTGAAACTTGGTACTTCAGTAGAAAAGGCCTATCCGCGACTGTCTGCAAAGTTTCGTTGCACAATTCGAATAAATGTGGAAGTTATAAACAAAAGCGATATCAACTTTAAAACGCGCTAAATTTTGTTGATGTTTTGCGTATTCAGTTTGTATCGACATATCTCCGGCAGTAAAAAAGCTGCACTTCTGAACCTTGGTACTTCAGGAGAAAATGTGTCTCCGCGGTTGTCTGCAAAGTTTCGTTGCACAATTCGAATGAATGTGGAAGTTATAAACAAAAGCGATATCAACTTTAAAACGCGCTAAATTTTGTTGATGTTTTGCGTATTCAGTTTGTATCGACATATCTCCGGCAGTACAAGAGCTGCACTTCTGAACCTTGGTACTTCAGTAGAAATGGCCTATCCGCGACTGTCTGCAAAGTTTCGTTGCACAATTCGAATAAATGTGGAAGTTATAAACAAAAGCGATATCAACTTTAAAACGCGCTAAATTTTGTTGATGTTTTGCGTATTCAGTTTGTATCGACATATCTCCGGCAGTACAAGAGCTGCACTTTTGAAACTTGGTACTTCAGTAGAAATGGCCTATCTGCGACTGTCTGCAAAGTGTCGTTGCACAATTCGAATAAATGTGGAAGTTAGAAATGAAAGCGATATCAACTTTAAAACGACCTAAATTTTGTTGATGTTTTGCGTATTCAGTTTGTATCGACATATCTCCGGTAGTACAAGAGCTGCACTTCTCAAACTTGGTACTCTAGTAGCAAATGTGTCTCCGCGGTTGTCTGCAAAGTTTCGTTGCACAATTCGAATAAATGTGGAAGTTATAAACAAAAGCGATATCAACTTTAAAACGCGCTAAATTTTGTTAATGTTTTGCGTATTAAGTTTTTATCGACATATCTCCGGCATTACTAGAGCTGCACTTCTGAAACTTGGTACTAAAGTAGGGAAGGTCTATCTGCGACTGTCTGCAAAGTTTCGTTGCACAATTCGAATAAATGTGGAAGTTATAAACAAAAGCGATATCTACTTTAAAACGCGCTAAATTTTGTTGATGTTTTGCGTATTAAGTTTGTATCGACATATCTCCGGCAGTACAAAAGCTGCACTTCTGAAACTTTACCTTCAGTAGAAAATGTGTCTCCGCGGTAGTCTGCAAAGTTTCGTTGCACAATTCGAATAAATGTGGAAGTTATAAACAAAAGCGATATCAACTTTAAAACGCGCTAAATTTTGTTGATGTTTTGCGTATTCAGTTTGTATCGACATATCTCCGGCAGTAAAAGAGCTGCACGTCTGAAACTTGGTACTTCCGTAGAAAAGGCCTATCCGCGACTGTCTGCAAAGTTTCGTTGCACCATTCGAATAAATCTGGAAGTTATAAACAAAAGCGATATCAACTTTAAAACGCGCTAAATTTTGTTGATGTTTTGCGTATTCAGTTTGTATCGACATATCTTCGGCAGTACAAAAGCTGCACTTCTGAAACTTGGTACTTCAGTAGAAAATGTGTCTCCGCGGTAGTCTGCAAAGTTTCGTTGCACAATTCGCATAAATGTGGAAGTTATGAACAAAAGCGATATCAACTTTAAAACGCGCTAAATTTTGTTGATGTTTTGCGTATTCAGTTTGTATCGACATATCTCCGGCAGTACAAGAGCTGCACTTCTGAAACTTGGTACTTCAGTAGAAAAGGCCTATCCGCGACTGTCTGCAAAGTTTCGTTGCACAATTCGTATAAATGTGGAAGTTATAAACAAAAGCGATATCAACTTTAAAACGCGCTAAATTTTGTTGATGTTTTGCGTATTCAGTTTGTATCGACATATCTACGGCAGTACAAGAGCTGCACTTTTGAAACTTGTTACTTCAGTAGAAATGGCCTATCTGCGACTGTCTGCAAAGTTTCGTTGCACAATTCGAATAAATGTGGAAGTTATAAACAAAAGCGATATCTACTTTAAAACGCGCTAAATTTTGTTGATGTTTTGCGTATTCAGTTTGTATCGACATATCTCCGGCAGTACAAAAGCTGCACTTCTGCAACTTGGTACTTCAGTAGAAAATGTGTCTCATCAGTTGTCTGGAAAGTTTCGTTGCACAATTCGAATGAATGTGGAAGTTATAAACAAAAGCGATATTAACTTTAAAACGCGCTAAATTTTGTTGATGTTTTGCGTATTCAGTTTGTATCGACATATCTCCGGCAGTACAAGAGCTGCACTTCTGAAACTTGGTACTTCAGTGGAAAAGACCTATCCGCGAGTGTCTGCAAAGTTTCGTTGCACAATTCGAATAAATGTGGAAGTTATAAACAAAAGCGATATCAACTTTAAAACGCGCTAAATTTTGTTGATGTTTTGCGTATTCAGTTTGTATCGACATATCTCCGGCAGTACAAGAGCTGCACTTCTGAAACTTGGTACTTCAGTCGAAAAGGCCTACCCGCGACTGTCTGCAAAGTTTCGTTGCACAATTCGAATAAATGTGGAAGTTATAAACAAAAGCGATATCAACTTTAAAACGCGCTAAATTTTGTTGATGTTTTGCGTATTCAGTTTGTATCGACATATCTCCGGCAGTACAAGAGCTGCACTTCTGAAACTTGGTACTTCAGTAGGAAAGGCCTATCCGCGACTGTCTGCAATGTTTCGTCTCACAATTCGAATAAATGTGGAAGTTATAAACAAAAGCGATATTAACTTTAAAACGCGCTAAATTTTGTTGATGTTTTGCGTATTCAGTTTGTATCGACATATCTCTGGCAGTACAAGAGCTGCACTTCTGAAACTTGGTACTTCAGTAGTAAATGTGTCTCCGCGGTTGTCTGCAAAGTTTCGTTGCACAATTCGAATAAATGTGGAAGTTATAAACAAAAGCGATATCAACTTTAAAACGCGCTAAATTTTGTTGATGTTTTGCGTATTCAGTTTGTATCGACATATCTCCGGCAGAACAAAAGCTGCACTTCTGAAACTTGGTACTTCAGTAGAAAATGTGTCATCGCGACTGTCTGCAAAGTTTCGTTGCACAATTCGAATAAATGTGGAAGTTATAAACAAAAGCGATATCAACTTTAAAACGCGCTAAATTTTGTTGATGTTTTGCGTATTCAGTTTGTATCGACATATCTCCGGCAGTACAAGAGCTGCACTTCTGAAACTTGGTACTTCAGTAGAAAAGGCCTATCCGCGACTGTCTGCAAAGTATCGTTGCACAATTCGAATAAATGTGGAAGTTATAAACAGAAGCGATATCAACTTTAAAACGCGCTAAATTTTGTTGATGTTTTGCGTATTCAGTTTGTATCGACATATCTCTGGCAGTACAAGAGCTGCACTTCTGAAACTTGGTACTTCAGTAGAAAATGTGTCTCCGCGGTTGTCTGCAAAGTTTCGTTGCACAATTCGAATAAATGTGGAAGTTATAACCAAAAGCGATATCAACTTTAAAACGCGTTAAATTTTGTTGATGTTTTGCGTATTCAGTTTGTATCGACATATCTCCGGCAGTACAAGAGCTGCACTTCTGAAACTTGGTACTGCAGTAGAAAAGGCCTATCCGTGACTGTCTGCAAAGTTTCGTTGCACAATTCGAATAAATGTGGAAGTTATAAACAAAAGCGATATCAACTTTAAAACGCGCTAAATTTTGTTGATGTTTTGCGTATTCAGTTTGTATCGACATATCTCCGGATGTACAAAAGCTGCACTTCTGAAACTTGGTACTTCAGTAGAAAATGTGTCTCCGCGGTTGTCTGCAAAGTTTCGTTGCACAATTCGAATAAATGTGGAAGTTATAAACAAAAGCGATATCAACTTTAAAACGCGCTAAATTTTGTTGATGTTTTGCGTATTCAGTTTGTATCGACATATCTCCGGCAGTACAAAAGCTGCACTTCTGAAACTTGGTACTTCAGTAGAAAATATGTCTCCGCGGTTGTCTGCAAAGTTTCGTTGCACAATTCGAATGAATGTTGAAGTTATAAACAAAAGCGATATCAACTTTAAAACGCGCTAAATTTTGTTGATGTTTTGCGTATTCAGTTTGTATCGACATATCTCCGGCAGTACAAGAGCTGCACTTCTGAAACTTGGTACTTCAGTAGAAAAGGCCTATCCGCGACTGTCTGCAAAGTTTAGTTGCACAATTCGTATAAATCTGGAAGTTATAAACAAAAGCGATATCAACTTTAAAACGCGCTAAATTTTGTTGATGTTTTGCGTATTCAGTTTGTATCGACATATCTCCGGCAGTACAAGAGCTGCACTTTTGAAACTTGGTACATCAGTAGAAATGGCCTATCTGCGACTGTCTGCAAAGTTTCGTTGCACAATTCGAATAAATGTGGAAGTTATAAACAAAAGCGATATCTACTTTAAAACGCGCTAAATTTTGTTGATGTTTTGCGTATTCAGTTTTTTTTTTTTTTTTTTTTTTTGGCTAAGAAAGCATACGCACAAGCCATGTAAGATAGGCAAAAATTTAATCAGTGTACAAAAATAAATCAAGTTTTCTCTTGAAAGCACTGATAGTAGGCGCTTGGATGACCTCAGCGGGAAGCCTGTTCCAGGGGTTGACAGAACGAATTGAGAAGGATGCTTGACGCCTCTGAAGCCGAAATTTACGACAGTAGAGCTTCTGGTCATGACCTCGAAGGCCTCTGTCTGGCGCACGAGTAAAGAATTCGTCAGCGGGGAGATTGATGAGCCCATTCAGGATTTTGTAAACCAGGATGAGGTCCCCTCGCATCCTTCGAATTTCGAGCGTCGGAAGTTGAAGACGGTGGAGTCTTTCTTCATACGAGAGATCGGCAAAGCCAGAAATCATTTTGGTTGCACGCCTCTGGATGCGTTCAACATGAAGTATATCCTTTCGGAGATAGGGACTGCACGCCTCAACACCGTACTCCAGCAAAGGTCGAACAAGCGTCAAATAGAGTGGACGGAACACTTCGGCCGTCAGGTTGATGAAGGAACGTCGAATTTGAAACAAGACGCCCCGGGCTTTGCTGGACATTTCAACGCAGTGACGAGACGGTTTGAAAGAGCTATCCACTCTTACACCAAGATCAGTTGCCTGAGATACTGAGGCCATTTCATGGTTGTTCGGACCGATAGTGAAGAGCTGGGATGGTCGCGCGCCAACTGGAAGATGACTGCATTTGGCTGCGTTGAGTGGAAGGTCCCAGTCTGAGGCCCAGTTTGCAGTACAATCCAGATCGGTTTGCAGGATGGCATGATTGCGTCTTTGCGCTATGAGTTTGACATCGTCAGCGAAAAGCAAAACTTTGCCCTGAAGTAAGTCTGGAAGGTCGTTGACGAACAGGAGGAACAAAATCGGGCCAAGCACTGAACCTTGTGGTACTCCGCTGCAAGCATTTGCTTCTGCTGAAGTGCATCCACTCACAGAAACTCGAAAAGTTCGTGCTTGTAGAAACGACCTAATCCAGCTGATGATGGACCGGTGAATCCTGTACCGATCAAGCTTGTGAAGGAGCAGGCGGTGGTTTACGGAGTCAAACGCCTTGGAGAAGTCCAGAAACAGGATATCCGCAGCATCGCCATCATCCAAAATCTTGGTTATCCATTCTTCCGTAAGAAGGAGGTTGGAGAGGCAGGATCGCATTGGGACGAAACCATGCTGGGTCTGAGTCAAAGATTTGGTTCGTTCAAGGTGGTTCATCAATGCATTTTTCAGGATTTTCTCCATAACTTTGCAGATGATTGAAGTCAGGCTCACGGGGCGGTAGTTAAGAGGGTCGGTTTTAGCGCCTTTCTTGAAAATGGGGCATACTGTAGCCACTCTCCAGTCCTCTGGTACGACACCGTCTGAAAGTGAGTGATTAAACAGGTCCGCTAGTGGAGTTGCCAGAACTTGCGCCAAAACACGAAGGACTGCTGGATGGATATGGTCAGGTCCTGGGCTTTTGTTGGTTTGAATGCTGGAAAGGGTCACAAAAACTTCTTGAGGAGTGACTTCAATAGCTTGCATTGGCTGAACATCATAAGTCGGCAGTGGAGGAGGTTGTTGCTCGTTGTCCACCCGGTATATTGAGGAGAACCTGTCGGCAAATAGCTCGCACTGTTTACCAGGGTCGCTAATCGTTCTTCCATCTGGAGTTCTCAACGTTGCTATACGGTTCACAAGTCTCTTGTTCCGCTTAACGTGAGCGTAGAATCTTTTACGGTTTGAGTTCACTTTGGATGCCAGACGTTGCTCATATCGAAATCTTGAAATTCTCAGCATGTACTCTGCCCTGTTTCGCTGTTCACGGTACACTTCATATGATGCATGAGTCCCAAGCCTCAAGTATTCGGCCCATGCAATGCCTCTCAGTCGCCATTCTCTTTTGATTCTGCTAGTTATCCAGGGCTGAAGGCGCCTTCGAGGAACAGTGAATGGAACAGCCAAATCAGTCGCCCAGAGAATAGCCTGTTTGGTGGCTAACCATTTTTCTTCAACTGAGGGGAGATTGGCTATGGCATTCCAGTCGATTGTCGAAGCTGCATCAAGAAGAGTGGTATGATTCAGTGCAGCATAATTGCGTATCGGCAACTGATCTGGTGATTGAGTAACAGGTTCCGTGTGTAGGATGAAATCGATGACAGCGTGATCGCTGCGCGACAAGGGTGGCTGGAATTTTACATCTGACACCGTCATATCGTATTTTGAGAACACCAAATCGAGCGTCGACGCCTGTTGACCACGAAAGCGGGTGTTTGATGCAACATGCTGGACGAGAAACTGCTCTTCAGCTGTTTGGAGAAGTTGGCAGTCAAAGTTCGAAGCGGGGTTGCATACATGGTCGCTCCATTCAATAGAGGGTGCGTTGAAATCTCCAACAACAAGACAATCAACAGAGGGACTCGAAAAGTCTTCGATAGCCTTGCATAATCTCTGGTTATCGTCCTCGTTTGCTTGTGGGCTACGGTAAAGGGCGAGAATAGGAAAGGAAGATCTGCGAGTCTCTATTTGACACAGAACTGCATTGAAAAATTTTGTAGGGAGCGCATGAGGAGGCAATTCTAGCTGAAGGGGTTTCAAATGATCTCTGATGTAGACGATAACTCCACCGCCTCGGGCACCTTCGCGGTCGCAGCGAAATGATACAAAACCGGGGATGTCCACCTCGGAGTCCTCGACACAACTCTCGAGCCAGGTTTCAGTTATGACAATGACGTCTGGATTGGATTCTTGAATTCGCAATTGCAACTCGGAAAATTTGCGAAGAAGGGAGCAAGCATTGGTATATAATACTTTTAGGGCAGACTCATGGGTGGGCAGCTCATTTGATTGGCAGATTTTGGGGTGCTGGTGAGTTAGGACTCCACCCGTGTTGGGGATTGGGAGGGGGCTCTGACTATGAGAGGATTGAGCCAAAGGAACCGCTTCATAAAGCGACCGTCCTTGATGAAGAGACCCTTCTCTCCCTTCGCTTGGCGTTCGGTTAACTCGCGTTTTACAGTCCTCCGTTTTATTCTCTCCTCGGGGGAATATTCCTCTCGAAAACCCCACGTTTGGTTGACAGTGCGGATTTTGTCTCCGTTTTTCAGGAATAAGTCAGTTTGTTCACGATCGGCGAAGATGATCTTGATAGGTCTTGGTCGCTGGGACGATGGGTTGTTGTTGAGCGTACCGATTCGCATAACCTTGCGGATGTGCGCAACTTGATCGTCTGACTCGAATGTAGCACCGATGCACTGAGAAACTGCGTTTTTGTCGTGCTCTAAACGCTCTTTGTAGTCGGCCGAGGCCGATTCTTCAACCCCATAGATAACGACTGCACAATTCTCAGGCACTGGGATCTCTAGAGGGACTTTGGTTTGGTTAATATTGTGCTTATGATGACGCCCGTTTGTGGAGGTTTGCCAGGCAGCTAGGTCATTTACATTGGACCTGGCACTTTCGAGGGAAACCGTGGGGGGGTTGACACTAGCGGCCTTGATCTCGTGAGCTGGTTGAGTGGCAGAGGTTTGGTTGGCGGGCAATGTCTTTGGCTTAGAGTTCTGTTGGCTTTGCTTGGCTGCTCTCTTCGATTTCGGTGCAGCTTTAACTTTCGTGGCTTTTTTTTTCGTAGCTTTTTCGTTTGCAATTGCGTCTCCCTTTTCTTGACTTGAGGATTCAGTGACACAGGGAGGAGCTTCACAAGGAAAGAGTTCGGGTAACAGTTCTGCATGCCGAGAAGGTGGTGCTAACTGCGCTTCAACTCTCAATTTCCACCGCATTAAGCATTGCAAGTCTTGGCTGAGAGAAGTGATAAGCGAATCGCTTTCTTGTTTGGATGCGAGTAAGCAACTGAGTTGTTCTTTGAGGCGGCAGTTTTCGGAAATGAGTTCGTTCAGTAGACCCCTCAGGACATCTAATTCGCTTGCATCATCATCATCGGTGTTGGAAGAAACACAGCGCACAGATGTAGATCTTGTAGATGCAGGCATAGTGAACTGGAATCAGAATTTGATGAGATTCTGCAGAAGTGATGACTGAATAGATCTGCCGGGAACGGATGATGATCCTCAATTGAGAAGGTATTTTTTTTTTTTTTTTTTTTTTTGAATTGCTTTCGGAGTTTTTTTTTTTTTTTTTTTTTTTTTTTTAGAGGTAACGTTTAGAGGTAACGTTTAATTAAATTAACTTGTAATGTACTAAAAGCATGAATTAGGTAGTAATTAAACTAGCTTGTAATGTACTAAAAGCACGAATTAGGTAGTAATTAAACTAACTTGTAATGTACTAAAAGCACGAATTAGGTAGTAATTAAACTAACTTGTAATGTACTAAAAGCACGAATTTGGTAGTAATTAAATTAACTTGTAATGTACTAAAAGCACGAATTAGGTAAACTAGCTTGTAATGTACTAAAAGCACGAATTAGGTAGTAATTAAACTAACCTGTAATGTACTAGAAGCACGAATTAGGTAGTAATTAAACTAACTTGTAATGTACTAAAAGCATGAATTAGGTAGTAATTAAACTAACTTGTAATGTACTAAAAGCACGAATTTGGTAGTAATTAAAACTAACTTGTAATGTACTAAAAGCATGAATTAGGTAGTAATTCAACTAACTTGTAATGTACTAAAAGCATGAATTAGGTAGTAATTGAACCAACTTGTAATATACTAAAAGCACAAATCAGGTAGCAATTAAACTAACTTGTAATGTACTAAAAGCACGAATTAGGTAGTAATTAAACTAACCTGTAATGTACTAAAAGCACGAATTAGGTAGTAATTAAACTAACTTGTAATGTACTAAAAGCACGAATTAGGTAGTAATTAAACTAACTTGTAATGTACTAAAAGCACGAATTAGGTAGTAATTAAACTAACTTGTAATGTACTAAAAGCACGAATTAGGTAGTAATTAAACTAACCTGTAATGTACTAAAAGCACGAATTAGGTAGTAATTAAACTAACTTGTAATGTACTAAAAGCATGAATTAGGTAGTAATTAAACTAACTTGTAATGTACTAAAAGCACGAATTAGGTAGTAATTAAACTAACCTGTAATGTACTAAAAGCACGAATTAGGTAGTAGTTAAACTAACTTGTAATGTACTAAAAGCATGAATTAGGTAGTAATTAAACTAACTTGTAATGTACTAAAAGCACGAATTTGGTAGTAATTAAATTAACTTGTAATGTACTAAAAGCACGAATTAGGTAAACTAGCTTGTAATGTACTAAAAGCACGAATTAGGTAGTAATTAAACTAACCTGTAATGTACTAGAAGCACGAATTAGGTAGTAGTTAAACTAACTTGTAATGTACTAAAAGCATGAATTAGGTAGTAATTAAACTAACTTGTAATGTACTAAAAGCACGAATTTGGTAGTAATTAAAACTAACTTGTAATGTACTAAAAGCATGAATTAGGTAGTAATTCAACTAACTTGTAATGTACTAAAAGCATGAATTAGGTAGTAATTGAACCAACTTGTAATATACTAAAAGCACAAATCAGGTAGAAATTAAACTAACTTGTAATGTACTAAAAGCACGAATTAGGTAGTAATTAAACTAACTTGTAATGTACTAAAAGCACGAATTAGGTAGTAATTAAACTAACTTGTAATGTACTAAAAGCACGAATTAGGTAGTAATTAAACTAACCTGTAATGTACTAAAAGCATGAATTAGATAGTAATTAAACTAGCTTGTAATGTACTAAAAGCACGAATTAGGTAGTAGTTAAACTAACTTGTAATGTACTAAAAGCACGAATTAGGTAGTAATTAAACTAACTTGTAATGTTCACCATTTCGTTGCAAGCAAACCTGTATGGTTTTAGGTTAGATCATGCTCTGTTGCGACGTCATTCACACGCCCTTGAACCAATTTAAAAAAATTATAAGCATTTCATCCATAGAGAGTCGATGCTTAGGGCTCAACTGTCCGACCAGTTTAGCAGCAAGATAAGTCAGACTTGTATCAAGTGGGCTGCTTCACTTTTAGCAAGTAATATACCACATATCGACATATCTCCGGCAGTACAAAAGCTGCACTTCTGAAACTTGGTACTTCAGTAGAAAATGTGTCTCCGCGGTAGTCTGCAAAGTTTCGTTGCACAATTCGAATAAATGTGGAAGTTATAAACAAAAGCGATATCAACTTTAAAACGCGCTAAATTTTGTTGATGTTTTGCGTATTCAGTTTGTATCGACATATCTCCGGCAGTACAAGAGCTGCACGTCTGAAACTTGGTACTTAAGTAGAAAAGGCCTATCCGCGACTGTCTGCAAAGTTTCGTTGCACCATTCGAATAAATCTGGAAGTTATAAACAAAAGCGATATCAACTTTAAAACGCACTAAATTTTGTTGATGTTTTGCGTATTCAGTTTGTATCGACATATCTCCGGCAGTACAAGAGCTGCACTTCTGAAACTTGGTACTTCAGTTAAAAAGGCCTATCCGCGACTGTCTGCAAAGTTTCGTTGCACAATTCGAATAAATGTGGAAGTTATAAACAAAAGCAATATCAACTTAAAAACGCGCTAAATTTTGTTGATGTTTTGCGTATTCAGTTTGTATCGACATATCTCTAGCAGTACAAGAGCTGCACTTCTGAAACTTGGTACTTCAGTAGAACAGGCCTATCCGCGAGTGTCTGCAAAGTTTCGTTGCACAATTCGAATAAATGTGGAAGTTATAAACAAAAGCGATATCAACTTTAAAACGCGCGAAATTTTGTTGATGTTTTGCGTATTCAGTTTGTATCGACATATCTCCGGTAGTACAAAAGCTGCACTTCTGAAACTTGGTACTTCAGTAGAAAATGTGTCTCCGCGGTTGTCTGCAAAGTTTCGTTGCACAATTCGAATGAATGTGGAAGTTATAAACAAAAGCGATATCAACTTTAAAACGCGCTAAATTTTGTTGATGTTTTGCGTATTCAGTTTGTATCGACATATCTCCGGCAGTACAAGAGCTGCACGTCTGAAACTTGGTACTTCAGTGGAAAAGACCTATCCGCGAGTGTCTGCAAAGTTTCGTTGCACAATTCGAATAAATGTGGAAGTTATAAACAAAAGCGATATCAACTTTAAAACGCGCTAAATTTTGTTGATGTTTTGCGTATTCAGTTTGTATCGACATATCTCCGGCAGTACAAAAGCTGCACTTCTGAAACTTGGTACTTCAGTAGTAAATGTGTCTCCGCGGTTGTCTGCAAAGTCTCGTTGCACAATTCGAATAAATGTGGAAGTTATAAACAAAAGCGATATCAACTTTAAAACGCGCTAAATTTTGTTGATGTTTTGCGTATTCAGTTAGTATCGACATATCTCCGGCAGTACAAGAGCTGCACTTCTGAAACTTGGTACTTCAGTCGAAAAGGCCTACCCGCGACTGTCTGCAAAGTTTCGTTGCACAATTCGAATAAATGTGGAAGTTATAAACAAAAGCGATATCAACTTTAAAACGCGCTAAATTTTGTTGATGTTTTGCGTATTCAGTTTGTATCGACATATCTCCGGCAGTACAAGAGCTGCACTTCTGAAACTTGGTACTTCAGTAGGAAAGGCCTATCCGCGACTGTCTGCAAAGTTTCGTTGCACAATTCGAATAAATGTGGAAGTTATAAAAAAAAGCGATATCAACTTTAAAACGCGCTAAATTTTGTTGATGTTTTGCGTATTCAGTTTGTATCGACATATCTCCGGCAGTACCAAAGCTTCACTCTTGAAACTTGGTACTTCAGTAGAAAATGTGTCTCCGCGGTTGTCTGCAATGTTTCGTTGCACAATTCGAATAAATGTGGAAGTTATAAACAAAAGCGATATTAACTTTAAAACGCGCTAAATTTTGTTGATGTTTTGCGTATTCAGTTTGTATCGACATATCTCTGGCAGTACAAGAGCTGCACTTCTGAAACTTGGTACTTCAGTAGAAAATGTGTCTCCGCGGTTGTCTGCAAAGTTTCGTTGCACAATTCGAATAAATGTGGAAGTTATAAACAAAAGCGATATCAACTTTAAAACGCGCTAAATTTTGTTGATGTTTTGCGTATTCAGTTTGTATCGACATATCTCCGGCAGAACAAAAGCTGCACTTCTGAAACTTGGTACTTCAGTAGAAAATGTGTCTCCGCGGTAGTCTGCAAAGTTTCGTTGCACAATTGTAATAAATGTGGAAGTTATAAACAAAAGCGATATCAACTTTAAAACGCGCTAAATTTTGTTGATGTTTTGCGTATTCAGTTTGTATCGACATATCTCCGGCAGTACAAGAGCTGCACTTCTGAAACTTGGTACTTCAGTAGAAAAGGCCTATCCGCGACTGTCTGCAAAGTATCGTTGCACAATTCGAATAAATGTGGAAGTTATAAACAGAAGCGATATCAACTTTAAAACGCGCTAAATTTTGTTGATGTTTTGCGTATTCAGTTTGTATCGACATATCTCTGGCAGTACAAGAGCTGCACTTCTGAAACTTAGTACTGCAGTAGAAAATGTGTCTCCGCGGTTGTCTGCAAAGTTTCGTTGCACAATTCGAATAAATGTGGAAGTTATAAACAAAAGCGATATCAACTTTAAAACGCGCTAAATTTTGTTGATGTTTTGCGTATTCAGTTTGTATCGACATATCTCCGGCAGAACAAAAGCTGCACTTCTGAAACTTGGGACTTCAGTAGTAAATATGTCTCCGCGGTTGTCTGCAAAGTTTCGTTGCACAATTCGAATGAATGTTGAAGTTATTAACAAAAGCGATATCAACTTTATAACGCGCTAAATTTTGTTGATGTTTTGCGTATTCAGTTTGTATCGACATATCTCCGGCAGTACAAGAGCTGCACTTCTGAAACTTGGTACTTCAGTAGAAAAGGCCTATCCGCCACTGTCTGCAAAGTTTCGTTGCACAATTCGAATAAATGTGGAAGTTATAAACAAAAGCGATATCAACTTTAAAACGCGCTAAATTTTGTTGATGTTTTGCGTATTCAGTTTGTATCGACATATCTCCGGCAGTACAAGAGCTGCACTTTTGAAACTTGTTACTTCAGTAGAAATGGCCTATCTGCGACTGTCTGCAAAGTTTCGTTGCACAATTCGAATAAATGTGGAAGTTATAAACAAAAGCGATATCTACTTTAAAACGCGCTAAATTTTGTTGATGTTTTGCGTATTCAGTTTGTATCGACATATCTCCGGCAGTACAAAAGCTGCACTTCTGAAACTTGGTACTTCAGTAGAAATTGTGTCTCCGCGGTAGTCTGCAAAGTTTCGTTGCACAATTCGAATAAATGTGGAAGTTATAAACAAAAGCGATATCAACTTTAAAACGCGCTAAATTTTGTTGATGTTTTGCGTATTCAGTTTGTATCGACATATCTCCGGCAGTACAAGAGCTGCACGTCTGAAACTTGGTACTGCAGTAGAAAAGGCCTATCCGCGACTGTCTGCAAAGTTTCGTTGCACCATTCGAATAAATCTGGAAGTTATAAACAAAAGCGATATCAACTTTAAAACGCACTAAATTTTGTTGATGTTTTGCGTATTCAGTTTGTATCGACATATCTCCGGCAGTACAAGAGCTGCACTTCTGAAACTTGGTACTTCAGTTAAAAAGGCCTATCCGCGACTGTCTGCAAAGTTTCGTTGCACAATTCGAATAAATGTGGAAGTTATAAACAAAAGCAATATCAACTTAAAAACGCGCTAAATTTTGTTGATGTTTTGCGTATTCAGTTTGTATCGACATATCTCCTGCAGTACAAAAGCTGCACTTCTGAAACTTGGTACTTCAGTAGAAAAGGCCTATCCACGAGTGTCTGCAAAGTTTCGTTGCACAATTCGAATAAATGTGGAAGTTATAAACAAAAGCGATATCAACTTTAAAACGCACTAAATTTTGTTGATGTTTTGCGTATTCAGTTTGTATCGACATATCTCCGGCAGTACAAGAGCTGCACTTCTGAAACTTGGTACTTCAGTTAAAAAGGCCTATCCGCGACTGTCTGCAAAGTTTCGTTGCACAATTCGAATAAATGTGGAAGTTATAAACAAAAGCAATATCAACTTAAAAACGCGCTAAATTTTGTTGATGTTTTGCGTATTCAGTTTGTATCGACATATCTCTAGCAGTACAAGAGCTGCACTTCTGAAACTTGGTACTTCAGTAGAAAAGGCCTATCCGCGAGTGTCTGCAAAGTTTCGTTGCACAATTCGAATAAATGTGGAAGTTATAAACAAAAGCGATATCAACTTTAAAACGCGCGAAATTTTGTTGATGTTTTGCGTATTCAGTTTGTATCGACATATCTCCGGCAGTACAAAAGCTGCACTTCTGAAACTTGGTACTTCAGTAGAAAATGTGTCTCCGCGGTTGTCTGCAAAGTTTCGTTGCACAATTCGAATAAATGTGGAAGTTATAAACAAAAGCGATATCAACTTTAAAACGCGCTAAATTTTGTTGATGTTTTGCGTATTCAGTTTGTATCGACATATCTCCGGCAGAACAAAAGCTGCACTTCTGAAACTTGGTACTTCAGTAGAAAATGTGTCTCCGCGGTAGTCTGCAAAGTTTCGTTGCACAATTGTAATAAATGTGGAAGTTATAAACAAAAGCGATATCAACTTTAAAACGCGCTAAATTTTGTTGATGTTTTGCGTATTCAGTTTGTATCGACATATCTCCGGCAGTACAAGAGCTGCACTTCTGAAACTTGGTACTTCAGTAGAACAGGCCTATCCGCGACTGTCTGCAAAGTATCGTTGCACAATTCGAATAAATGTGGAAGTTATAAACAGAAGCGATATCAACTTTAAAACGCGCTAAATTTTGTTGATGTTTTGCGTATTCAGTTTGTATCGACATATCTCTGGCAGTACAAGAGCTGCACTTCTGAAACTTAGTACTGCAGTAGAAAATGTGTCTCCGCGGTTGTCTGCAAAGTTTCGTTGCACAATTCGAATAAATGTGGAAGTTATAAACAAAAGCGATATCAACTTTAAAACGCGCTAAATTTTGTTGATGTTTTGCGTATTCAGTTTGTATCGACATATCTCCGGCAGAACAAAAGCTGCACTTCTGAAACTTGGGACTTCAGTAGTAAATATGTCTCCGCGGTTGTCTGCAAAGTTTCGTTGCACAATTCGAATGAATGTTGAAGTTATAAACAAAAGCGATATCAACTTTAAAACGCGCTAAATTTTGTTGATGTTTTGCGTATTCAGTTTGTATCGACATATCTCCGGCAGTACAAGAGCTGCACTTCTGAAACTTGGTACTTCAGTAGAAAAGGCCTATCCGCCACTGTCTGCAAAGTTTCGTTGCACAATTCGAATAAATGTGGAAGTTATAAACAAAAGCGATATCAACTTTAAAACGCGCTAAATTTTGTTGATGTTTTGCGTATTCAGTTTGTATCGACATATCTCCGGCAGTACAAGAGCTGCACTTTTGAAACTTGTTACTTCAGTAGAAATGGCCTATCTGCGACTGTCTGCAAAGTTTCGTTGCACAATTCGAATAAATGTGGAAGTTATAAACAAAAGCGATATCTACTTTAAAACGCGCTAAATTTTGTTGATGTTTTGCGTATTCAGTTTGTATCGACATATCTCCGGCAGTACAAAAGCTGCACTTCTGAAACTTGGTACTTCAGTAGAAATTGTGTCTCCGCGGTAGTCTGCAAAGTTTCGTTGCACAATTCGAATAAATGTGGAAGTTATAAACAAAAGCGATATCAACTTTAAAACGCGCTAAATTTTGTTGATGTTTTGCGTATTCAGTTTGTATCGACATATCTCCGGCAGTACAAGAGCTGCACGTCTGAAACTTGGTACTGCAGTAGAAAAGGCCTATCCGCGACTGTCTGCAAAGTTTCGTTGCACCATTCGAATAAATCTGGAAGTTATAAACAAAAGCGATATCAACTTTAAAACGCACTAAATTTTGTTGATGTTTTGCGTATTCAGTTTGTATCGACATATCTCCGGCAGTACAAGAGCTGCACTTCTGAAACTTGGTACTTCAGTTAAAAAGGCCTATCCGCGACTGTCTGCAAAGTTTCGTTGCACAATTCGAATAAATGTGGAAGTTATAAACAAAAGCAATATCAACTTAAAAACGCGCTAAATTTTGTTGATGTTTTGCGTATTCAGTTTGTATCGACATATCTCCTGCAGTACAAAAGCTGCACTTCTGAAACTTGGTACTTCAGTAGTAAAGGCCTATCCACGAGTGTCTGCAAAGTTTCGTTGCACAATTCGAATAAATGTGGAAGTTATAAACAAAAGCGATATCAACTTTAAAACGCACTAAATTTTGTTGATGTTTTGCGTATTCAGTTTGTATCGACATATCTCCGGCAGTACAAGAGCTGCACTTCTGAAACTTGGTACTTCAGTTAAAAAGGCCTATCCGCGACTGTCTGCAAAGTTTCGTTGCACAATTCGAATAAATGTGGAAGTTATAAACAAAAGCAATATCAACTTAAAAACGCGCTAAATTTTGTTGATGTTTTGCGTATTCAGTTTGTATCGACATATCTCTAGCAGTACAAGAGCTGCACTTCTGAAACTTGGTACTTCAGTAGAAAAGGCCTATCCGCGAGTGTCTGCAAAGTTTCGTTGCACAATTCGAATAAATGTGGAAGTTATAAACAAAAGCGATATCAACTTTAAAACGCGCGAAATTTTGTTGATGTTTTGCGTATTCAGTTTGTATCGACATATCTCCGGCAGTACAAAAGCTGCACTTCTGAAACTTGGTACTTCAGTAGAAAATGTGTCTCCGCGGTTGTCTGCAAAGTTTCGTTGCACAATTCGAATGAATGTGGAAGTTATAAACAAAAGCGATATCAACTTTAAAACGCGCTAAATTTTGTTGATGTTTTGCGTATTCAGTTTGTATCGACATATCTCCGGCAGTACAAGAGCTGCACGTCGTAAACTTGGTACTTCAGTGGAAAAGACCTATCCGCGAGTGTCTGCAAAGTTTCGTTGCACAATTCGAATAAATGTGGAAGTTATAAACAAAAGCGATATCAACTTTAAAACGCGCTAAATTTTGTTGATGTTTTGCGTATTCAGTTTGTATCGACATATCTCCGGCAGTACAAAAGCTGCACTTCTGAAACTTGGTACTTCAGTAGTAAATGTGTCTCCGCGGTTGTCTGCAAAGTTTCGTTGCACAATTCGAATGAATGTGGAAGTTATAAACAAAAGCGATATCAACTTTAAAACGCGCTAAATTTTGTTGATGTTTTGCGTATTCAGTTTGTATCGACATATCTCCGGCAGTACAAGAGCTGCACTTCTGAAACTTGGTACTTCAGTCGAAAAGGCCTACCCGCGACTGTCTGCAAAGTTTCGTTGCACAATTCGAATAAATGTGGAAGTTATAAACAAAAGCGATATCAACTTTAAAACGCGCTAAATTTTGTTGATGTTTTGCGTATTCAGTTTGTATCGACATATCTCTAGCAGTACAAGAGCTGCACTTCTGAAACTTGGTACTTCAGTAGAAAAGGCCTATCCGCGAGTGTCTGCAAAGTTTCGTTGCACAATTCGAATAAATGTGGAAGTTATAAACAAAAGCGATATCAACTTTAAAACGCGCGAAATTTTGTTGATGTTTTGCGTATTCAGTTTGTATCGACATATCTCCGGCAGTACAAAAGCTGCACTTCTGAAACTTGGTACTTCAGTAGAAAATGTGTCTCCGCGGTTGTCTGCAAAGTTTCGTTGCACAATTCGAATGAATGTGGAAGTTATAAACAAAAGCGATATCAACTTTAAAACGCGCTAAATTTTGTTGATGTTTTGCGTATTCAGTTTGTATCGACATATCTCCGGCAGTACAAGAGCTGCACGTCTGAAACTTGGTACTTCAGTGGAAAAGACCTATCCGCGAGTGTCTGCAAAGTTTCGTTGCACAATTCGAATAAATGTGGAAGTTATAAACAAAAGCGATATCAACTTTAAAACGCGCTAAATTTTGTTGATGTTTTGCGTATTCAGTTTGTATCGACATATCTCCGGCAGTACAAAAGCTGCACTTCTGAAACTTGGTACTTCAGTAGTAAATGTGTCTCCGCGGTTGTCTGCAAAGTTTCGTTGCACAATTCGAATGAATGTGGAAGTTATAAACAAAAGCGATATCAACTTTAAAACGCGCTAAATTTTGTTGATGTTTTGCGTATTCAGTTAGTATCGACATATCTCCGGCAGTACAAGAGCTGCACTTCTGAAACTTGGTACTTCAGTCGAAAAGGCCTACCCGCGACTGTCTGCAAAGTTTCGTTGCACAATTCGAATAAATGTGGAAGTTATAAACAAAAGCGATATCAACTTTAAAACGCGCTAAATTTTGTTGATGTTTTGCGTATTCAGTTTGTATCGACATATCTCCGGCAGTACCAAAGCTTCACTCTTGAAACTTGGTACTTCAGTAGAAAATGTGTCTCCGCGGTTGTCTGCAATGTTTCGTTGCACAATTCGAATAAATGTGGAAGTTATAAACAAAAGCGATATTAACTTTAAAACGCGCTAAATTTTGTTGATGTTGTGCGTATTCAGTTTGTATCGACATATCTCTGGCAGTACAAGAGCTGCACTTCTGAAACTTGGTACTTCAGTAGAAAATGTGTCTCCGCGGTTGTCTGCAAAGTTTCGTTGCACAATTCGAATAAATGTGGAAGTTATAAACAAAAGCGATATCAACTTTAAAACGCGCTAAATTTTGTTGATGTTTTGCGTATTCAGTTTGTATCGACATATCTCCGGCAGAACAAAAGTTGCACTTCTGAAACTTGGTACTTCAGTAGAAAATGTGTCTCCGCGGTAGTCTGCAAAGTTTCGTTGCACAATTGTAATAAATGTGGAAGTTATAAACAAAAGCGATATCAACTTTAAAACGCGCTAAATTTTGTTGATGTTTTGCGTATTCAGTTTGTATCGACATATCTCCGGCAGTACAAGAGCTGCACTTCTGAAACTTGGTACTTCAGTAGCAAAGGCCTATCCGCGACTGTCTGCAAAGTATCGTTGCACAATTCGAATAAATGTGGAAGTTATAAACAGAAGCGATATCAACTTTAAAACGCGCTAAATTTTGTTGATGTTTTGCGTATTCAGTTTGTATCGACATATCTCTGGCAGTACAAGAGCTGCACTTCTGAAACTTGGTACTGCAGTAGAAAATGTGTCTCCGCGGTTGTCTGCAAAGTTTCGTTGCACAATTCGAATAAATGTGGAAGTTATAAACAAAAGCGATATCAACTTTAAAACGCGCTAAATTTTGTTGATGTTTTGCGTATTCAGTTTGTATCGACATATCTCCGGCAGTACAAGAGCTGCACTTTTGAAACTTGTTACTTCAGTCGAAATGGCCTATCTGCGACTGTCTGCAAAGTTTCGTTGCACAATTCGAATAAATGTGGAAGTTATAAACAAAAGCGATATCTACTTTAAAACGCGCTAAATTTTGTTGATGTTTTGCGTATTCAGTTTGTATCGACATATCTCCGGCAGTACAAAAGCTGCACTTCTGAAACTTGGTACTTCAGTAGAAAATGTGTCTCCGCGGTAGTCTGCAAAGTTTCGTTGCACAATTCGAATAAATGTGGAAGTTATAAACAAAAGCGATATCAACTTTAAAACGCGCTAAATTTTGTTGATGTTTTGCGTATTCAGTTTGTATCGACATATCTCCGGCAGTACAAGAGCTGCACGTCTGAAACTTGGTACTTCAGTAGATAAGGCCTATCCGCGACTGTCTGCAAAGTTTCGTTGCACCATTCGAATAAATCTGGAAGTTATAAACAAAAGCGATATCAACTTTAAAACGCACTAAATTTTGTTGATGTTTTGCGTATTCAGTTTGTATCGACATATCTCCGGCAGTACAAGAGCTGCACTTCTGAAACTTGGTACTTCAGTTAAAAAGGCCTATCCGCGACTGTCTGCAAAGTTTCATTGCACAATTCGAATAAATGTGGAAGTTATAAACAAAAGCAATATCAACTTAAAAACGCGCTAAATTTTGTTGATGTTTTGCGTATTCAGTTTGTATCGACATATCTCCTGCAGTACAAAAGCTGCACTTCTGAAACTTGGTACTTCAGTAGAAAAGGCCTATCCACGAGTGTCTGCAAAGTTTCGTTGCACAATTCGAATAAATGTGGAAGTTATAAACAAAAGCGATATCAACTTTAAAACGCGCGAAATTTTGTTGATGTTTTGCGTATTCAGTTTGTATCGACATATCTCCGGCAGTACAAAAGCTGCACTTCTGAAACTTGGTACTTCAGTAGAAAATGTGTCTCCGCGGTTGTCTGCAAAGTTTCGTTGCACAATTCGAATGAATGTGGAAGTTATAAACAAAAGCGATATCAACTTTAAAACGCGCTAAATTTTGTTGATGTTTTGCGTATTCAGTTTGTATCGACATATCTCCGGCAGTACAAGAGGTGCACTTCTGAAACTTGGTACTTCAGTGGAAAAGACCTATCCGCGAGTGTCTGCAAAGTTTCGTTGCACAATTCGAATAAATGTGGAAGTTATAAACAAAAGCGATATTAACTTTAAAACGCGCTAAATTTTGTTGATGTTTTGCGTATTCAGTTTGTATCGACATATCTCTGGCAGTACAAGAGCTGCACTTTTGAAACTTGGTACTTCAGTAGAAAATGTGTCTCCGCGGTTGTCTGCAAAGTTTCGTTGCACAATTCGAATAAATGTGGAAGTTATAAACAAAAGCGATATCAACTTTAAAACGCGCTAAATTTTGTTGATGTTTTGCGTATTCAGTTTGTATCGACATATCTCCGGCAGAACAAAAGCTGCACTTCTGAAACTTGGTACTTCAGTAGAAAATGTGTCTCCGCGGTAGTCTGCAAAGTTTCGTTGCACAATTCGAATAAATGTGGAAGTTATAAACAAAAGCGATATCAACTTTAAAACGCGCTAAATTTTGTTGATGTTTTGCGTATTCAGTTTGTATCGATATATCTCCGGCAGTACAAGAGCTGCACTTCTGAAACTTGGTACTTCAGTAGAAAAGGCCTATCCGCGACTGTCTGCAAAGTATCGTTGCACAATTCGAATAAATGTGGAAGTTATAAACAGAAGCGATATCAACTTTAAAATGCGCTAAATTTTGTTGATGTTTTGCGTATTCAGTTTGTATCGACATATCTCTGGCAGTACAAGAGCTGCACTTCTGAAACTTGGTACTTCAGTAGAAAATGTGTCTCCGCGGTTGTCTGCAAAGTTTCGTTGCACAATTCGAATAAATGTGGAAGTTATAAACAAAAGCGATATCAACTTTAAAACGCGCTAAATTTTGTTGATGTTTTGCGTATTCAGTTTGTATCGACATATCTCCGGCAGTACAAGAGCTGCACTTCTGAAACTTGGTACTGCAGTAGAAAAGGCCTATCCGCTACTGTCTGCAAAGTTTCGTTGCACAATTCGAATAAATGTGGAAGTTATAAACAAAAGCGATATAAACTTTAAAACGCGCTAAATTTTGTTGATGTTTTGCGTATTCAGTTTGTATCGACATATCTCCGGCAGTACAAGAGCTGCACTTCTGAAACTTGGTACTTCAGTAGAAAAGGCCTATCCGCGACTGTCTGCAAAGTTTCGTTGCACAATTCGTATAAATGTGGAAGTTATAAACAAAAGCGATATCAACTTTAAAACGCGCTAAATTTTGTTGATGTTTTGCGTATTCAGTTTGTATCGACATATCTCCGGCAGTACAAGAGCTGCACTTCTGAAACTTGGTACTTCAGTCGAAAAGGCCTACCCGCGACTGTCTGCAAAGTTTCGTTGCACAATTCGAATAAATGTGGAAGTTATAAACAAAAGCGATATCAACTTTAAAACGCGCTAAATTTTGTTGATGTTTTGCGTATTCAGTTTGTATCGACATATCTCCGGCAGTACAAGAGCTGCACTTCTGAAACTTGGTACTTCAGTAGGAAAAGCCTATTCGAGACTGTCTGCAAAGTTTCGTTGCACAATTCGAATAAATGTGGAAGTTATAAACAAAAGCGATATTAACTTTAAAACGCGCTAAATTTTGTTGTTGTTTTGCGTATTCAGTTTGTATCGACATATCTCTGGCAGTACAAGAGCTGCACTTTTGAAACTTGGTACTTCAGTAGAAAATGTGTCTCCGCGGTTGTCTGCAAAGTTTCGTTGCACAATTCGAATAAATGTGGAAGTTATAAACAAAAGCGATATCAACTTTAAAACGCGCTAAATTTTGTTGATGTTTTGCGTATTCAGTTTGTATCGACATATCTCCGGCAGAACAAAAGCTGCACTTCTGAAACTTGGTACTTCAGTAGAAAATGTGTCTCCGCGGTAGTCTGCAAAGTTTCGTTGCACAATTCGAATAAATGTGGAAGTTATAAACAAAAGCGATATCAACTTTAAAACGCGCTAAATTTTGTTGATGTTTTGCGTATTCAGTTTGTATCGACATATCTCCGGCAGTACAAGAGCTGCACGTCTGAAACTTGGTACTTCAGTAGAAAAGGCCTATCCGCGACTGTCTGCAAAGTATCGTTGCACAATTCGAATAAATGTGGAAGTTATAAACAGAAGCGATATCAACTTTAAAACGCGCTAAATTTTGTTGATGTTTTGCGTATTCAGTTTGTATCGACATATCTCTGGCAGTACAAGAGCTGCACTTCTGAAACTTGGTACTTCAGTAGAAAATGTGTCTCCGCGGTTGTCTGCAAAGTTTCGTTGCACAATTCGAATAAATGTGGAAGTTATAAACAAAAGCGATATCAACTTTAAAACGCGCTAAATTTTGTTGATGTTTTGCGTATTCAGTTTGTATCGACATATCTCCGGCAGTACAAGAGCTGCACTTCTGAAACTTGGTACTGCAGTAGAACAGGCCTATCCGTGACTGTTGGCAAAGTTTCGTTGCACAATTCGAATAAATGTGGAAGTTATAAACAAAAGCGATATCAACTTTAAAACGCGCTAAATTTTGTTGATGTTTTGCGTATTCAGTTTGTATCGACATATCTCCGGATGTACAAAAGCTGCACTTCTGAAACTTGGTACTTCAGTAGACAATGTGTCTCCGCGGTTGTCTGCAAAGTTTCGTTGCACAATTCGAATAAATGTGGAAGTTATAAACAAAAGCGATATCAACTTTAAAACGCGCTAAATTTTGTTGATGTTTTGCGTATTCAGTTTGTATCGACATATCTCCGGCAGTACAAAAGCTGCACTTCTGAAACTTGGTACTTCAGTAGAAAATGTGTCTCCGCGGTTGTCTGCAAAGTTTCGTTGCACAATTCGAATAAATGTGGAAGTTATAAACAAAAGCGATATAAACTTTAAAACGCGCTAAATTTTGTTGATGTTTTGCGTATTCAGTTTGTATCGACATATCTCCGGCAGTACAAGAGCTGCACTTCTGAAACTTGGTACTTCAGTAGAAAAGGCCTATCCGCGACTGTCTGCAAAGTTTCGTTGCACAATTCGTATAAATGTGGAAGTTATAAACAAAAGCGATATCAACTTTAAAACGCGCTAAATTTTGTTGATGTTTTGCGTATTCAGTTTGTATCGACATATCTCCGGCAGTACAAGAGCTGCACTTTTGAAACTTGTTACTTCAGTAGAAATGGCCTATCTGCGACTGTCTGCAAAGTTTCGTTGCACAATTCGAATAAATGTGGAAGTTATAAACAAAAGCGATATCTACTTTAAAACGCGCTAAATTTTGTTGATGTTTTGCGTATTCAGTTTGTATCGACATATCTCCGGCAGTACAAAAGCTGCACTTCTGAAACTTGGTACTTCAGTAGAAAATGTGTCTCCGCGGTAGTCTGCAAAGTTTCGTTGCACAATTCGAATAAATGTGGAAGTTATAAACAAAAGCGATATCAACTTTAAAACGCGCGAAATTTTGTTGATGTTTTACGTATTCAGTTTGTATCGACATATCTCCGGCAGTACAAATGCTGCACTTCTGAAACTTGGTACTTCAGTAGAAAATGTGTCTCCGCGGTTGTCTGCAAAGTTTCGTTGCACAATTCGAATGAATGTGGAAGTTATAAACAAAAGCGATATCAACTTTAAAACGCGCTAACTTTTTTTGATGTTTTGCGTATTCAGTTTGTATCCACATATTTCCGGCAGTACAAGAGCTGCACGTCTGAAACTTTGTACTGCAGTGGAAAGGACCTATCCGCGGTTGTCTGCAAAGTTTCGTTGCACAATTCGAATAAATGTGGAAGTTATAAACAAAAGCGATATCAACTTTAAAACGCGATAAATTTTGTTGATGTTTTGCGTATTCAGTTTGTATCGACATATCTCCGGCAGTACAAGAGCTGCACTTTTGAAACTTGTTACTTCAGTAGAAATGGCGTATCTGCGACTGTCTGCAAAGTTTCGTTGCACAATTCGAATAAATGTGGAAGTTATAAACAAAAGCGATATCTACTTTAAAACGCGCTAAATTTTGTTGATGTTTTGCGTATTCAGTTTGTATCGACATATCTCCGGCAGTACAAAAGCTGCACTTCTGAAACTTGGTACTTCAGTAGAAAATGTGTCTCCGCGGTAGTCTGCAAAGTTTCGTTGCACAATTCGAATAAATGTGGAAGTTATAAACAAAAGCAATATCAACTTTAAAACGCGCTAAATTTTGTTGATGTTTTGCGTATTCAGTTTGTATCGACATATCTCCGGCAGTACAAATGCTGCACTTCTGAAACTTGGTACTTCAGTAGAAAATGTGTCTCCGCGGTTGTCTGCAAAGTTTCGTTGCACAATTCGAATGAATGTGGAAGTTATAAACAAAAGCGATATCAACTTTAAAACGCGCTAACTTTTTTTGATGTTTTGCGTATTCAGTTTGTATCCACATATCTCCGGCAGTACAAGAGCTGCACGTCTGAAACTTTGTACTGCAGTGGAAAGGACCTGTCCGCGGTTGTCTGCAAAGTTTCGTTGCACAATTCGAATGAATGTGGAAGTTATAAACAAAAGCGATATCAACTTTAAAACGCGCTAAATGTTGTTGATGTTTTGCGTATTCAGTTTGTATCGACATATCTCCGGCAGTACAAGAGCTGCACTTCTGAAACTTGGTACTTCAGTCGAAAAGGCCTACCCGCGACTGTCTGCAAAGTTTCGTTGCACAATTCGAATAAATGTGGAAGTTATAAACAAAAGCGATATCAACTTTAAAAATCGCTAAATTTTGTTGATGTTTTGCGTATTCAGTTTGTATCGACATATCTCCGGCAGTACAAGAGCTGCACTTCTGAAACTTGGTACTTCAGTAGAAAATGTGTCTCCGCGGTTGTCTGCAATGTTTCGTTGCACAATTCGAATAAATGTGGAAGTTATAAACAAAAGCGATATTAACTTTAAAACGCGCTAAATTTTGTTGATGTTTTGCGTATTTAGTTTGTATCGACATATCTCTGGCAGTACAAGAGCTGCACTTCTGAACCTTCGTACTTCAGTAGAAAATGTGTCTCCGCGGTTTTCTGCAAAGTTTCGTTGCACAATTCGAATAAATGTGGAAGTTATAAACAAAAGCGATATCAACTTTAAAACGCGCTAAATTTTGTTGATGTTTTGCGTATTCAGTTTGTATCGACATATCTCCGGCAGAACACAAGCTGCACTTCTGAAACTTGGTACTTCAGTAGAAAATGTGTCTCCGCGGTAGTCTGCAAAGTTTTGTTGCACAATTCGAATAAATGTGGAAGTTATAAACAAAAGCGATATCAACTTTAAAACGCGCTAAATTTTGTTGATGTTTTGCGTATTCAGTTTGTATCGACATATCTCCGGCAGTACAAGAGCTGCACTTCTGAAACTTGGTACTTCAGTAGAAAAGGCCTATCCGCGACTGTCTGCAAAGTATCGTTGCACAATTCGAATAAATGTGGAAGTTATAAACAGAAGCGATATCAACTTTAAAACGCGCTAAATTTTGTTGATGTTTTGCGTATTCAGTTTGTATCGACATATCTCTGGCAGTACAAGAGCTGCACTTCTGAAACTTGGTACTTCAGTAGTAAATGTGTCTCCGCGGTTGTCTGCAAAGTTTCGTTGCACAATTCGAATAAATGTGGAAGTTATAAACAAAAGCGATATCAACTTTAAAACGCGCTAAATTTTGTTGATGTTTTGCGTATTCAGTTTGTATCGACATATCTCCGGCAGTACCAGAGCTGCACTTCTTAAACTTGGTACTGCAGTAGAAAAGGCCTATCCGTGACTGTCTGCAAAGTTTCGTTGCACAATTCGAATAAATGTGGAAGTTATAAACAAAAGCGATATCAACTTTAAAACGCGCTAAATTTTGTTGATGTTTTGCGTATTCAGTTTGTATCGACATATATCCGGATGTACAAAAGCTGCACTTCTGAAACTTGGTACTTCAGTAGAAAATGTGTCTCCGCGGTTGTCTGCAAAGTTTCGTTGCACAATTCGAATAAATGTGGAAGTTATAAACAAAAGCGATATCAACTTTAAAACGCGCTAAATTTTGTTGATGTTTTGCGTATTCAGTTTGTATCGACATATCTCCGGCAGTACAAAAGCTGCACTTCTGAAACTTGGTACTTCAGTAGAAAATGTGTCTCCGCGGTAGTCTGCAAAGTTTCGTTGCACAATTCGAATAAATGTGGAAGTTATAAACAAAAGCGATATAAACTTTAAAACGCGCTAAATTTTGTTGATGTTTTGCGTATTCAGTTTGTATCGACATATCTCCGGCAGTACAAGAGCTGCATTTCTGAAACTTGGTACTTCAGTAGAAAAGGCCTATCCGCGACTGTCTGCAAAGTTTCGTTGCACAATTCGAATAAATGTGACAGTTATAAACAAAAGCAATATCAACTTTAACACGCGCTAAATTTTGTTGATGTTTTGCGTATTTAGTTTGTATCGACATATCTCTGGAAGTACAAGAGCTGCACTTCTGACACTTGGTACTTCAGTAGAAAATGTGTCTCCGCGGTTGTCTGCAAAGTTTCGTTGCACAATTCGAATAAATGTGGAAGTTATAAACAAAAGCGATATCAACTTTAAAACGCGCTAAATTTTGTTGATGTTTTGCGTATTCAGTTTGTATCGACATATCTCCGGCAGTACAAGAGCTGCATCTCTGAAACTTGGTACTTCAGTAGAAAATGTGTCTCCGCGGTTGTCTGCAAAGTTTCGTTGCACAATTCGAATAAATGTGGAAGTTATAAACAAAAGCGATATTAACTTTAAAACGCGCTAAATTTTGTTGATGTTTTTCGTATTCAGTTTGTATCGACATATCTCTGGCAGTACAAGAGCTGCACTTCTGAAACTTGGTACTTCAGTAGAAAATGTGTCTCCGCGGTTGTCTGCACAGTTTCGTTGCACAATTCGAATAAATGTGGAAGTTATAAACAAAAGCGATATCAACTTTAAAACGCACTAAATTTTGTTGATGTTTTGCGTATTCAGTTTGTATCGACATATCTCCGGCAGTACAAGAGCTGCACTTCTGAAACTTGGTACTTCAGTAGAAAAGGCCTATCCGCGAGTGTCTGCAAAGTTTCGTTGCACAATTCGAATAAATGTGGAAGTTATAAACAAAAGCGATATCAACTTTAAAACGCGCTAAATTTTGTTGATGTTTTGCGTATTCAGTTTGTATCGACATATCTCCGGCAGTACACCAGCTGCACTTCTGAAACTTGGTACTTCAGTAGTAAATGTGTCTCCGCGGTTGTCTGCAAAGTTTCGTTGCACAATTCGAATGAATGTGGAAGTTATAAACAAAAGCGATATCAACTTTTAAACGCGCTAAATTTTGTTGATGTTTTGCGTATTAAGTTTGTATCGACATATCTGTGGCAGTACAAGAGCTGCACTTCTGAAACTTCGTACTTCAGTAGAAAATGTGTCTCCGCGGTAGTCTGCAATGTTTCGTTGCACAATTCGAATAAATGTGGAAGTTATAAACAAAAGCGATATCAACTTTAAAACGCGCAAAATTTTGTTGATGTTTTGCGTATTCAGTTTGTATCGACATATCTCCGGCAGTACAAGAGCTGCACTTCTGAAACTTGGTACTGCAGTAGACAAGGCCTATCCGTGACTGTCTGCAAAGTTTCGTTGCACAATTCGAATAAATGTGGAAGTTATAAACAAAAGCGATATCAACTTTAAAACGCGCTAAATTTTGTTGATGTTTTTCGTATTCAGTTTGTATCGACATATCTCCGGATGTACAAAAGCTGCACTTCTGAAACTTGGTACTTCAGTAGAAAATGTGTCTCCGCGGTTGTCTGCAAAGTTTCGTTGCACAATTCGAATAAATGTGGAAGTTATAAACAAAAGCGATATCAACTTTAAAACGCGCTTAATTTTGTTGATGTTTTGCGTATTCAGTTTGTATCGACATATCTCCGGCAGTACAAAAGGTACACTTCTGAAACTTGGTACTTCAGTAGAAAATGTGTCTCCGCGGTAGTCTGCAAAGTTTCGTTGCACAATTCGAATAAATGTGGAAGTTATAAACAAAAGCGATATAAACTTAAAAACGCGCTAAATTTTGTTGATGTTTTGCGTATTCAGTTTGTATCGACATATCTCCGGCAGTACAAGAGCTGCACTTCTGAAACTTGGTACTTCAGTAGAAAAGGCCTATCCGCGAGTGTCTGCAAAGTTTCGTTGCACAATTCGAATAAATGTGGAAGTTATAAACAAAAGCGATATCAACTTTAAAACGCGCTAAATTTTGTTGATGTTTTGCGTATTCAGTTTGTATCGACATATCTCCGGCAGTACAAGAGCTGCACTTCTGAAACTTGGTACTTCAGTAGTAAATGTGTCTCCGCGGTTGTCTGCAAAGTTTCGTTGCACAATTTGAATGAATGTGGAAGTTGTAAACAAAAGCGATATCAACTTTAAAACGCGCTAAATTTTGTTGATGTTTTGCGTATTAAGTTTGTATCGACATATCTGTGGCAGTACAAGAGCTGCACTTCTGAAACTGGGTACTTCAGTAGAAAATGTGTCTCCGCGGTTGTCTGCAAAGTTTCGTTGCACAATTCGAATAAATGTGGAAGTTATAAACAAAAGCGATATCAACTTTAAAACGCGCTAAATTTTGTTGATGTTTTGCGTATTCAGTTTGTATCGATATATCTCCGACAGTACAAGAGCTGCACTTCTGAAACTTGGTACTTCAGTAGAAAAGGCCTATCCGCGACTGTCTGCAAAGTTTCGTTGCACCATTCGAATAAATGTGGAAGTTATAAACAAAAGCAATATCAACTTTAAAACGCGCTAAATTTTGTTGATGTTTTGCGTATTTAGTTTGTATCGACATATCTCTGGCAGTACAAAAGCTGCACTTCTGAAACTTGGTACTTCAGTAGAAAATGTCTCTCCGCGGTTGTCTGCAAAGTTTCGTTGCACAATTCGAATAAATGTGGAAGTTATAAACAAAAGCGATATCAACTTTAAAACGCGCTAAATTTTGTTGATGTTTTGCGTATTCAGTTTGTATCGACATATCTCCGGCAGTACAAGAGCTGCACTTCTGAAACTTGGTACTTCAGTAGGAAATGCCTCTCAGCGACTGTCTGCAAAGTTTCGTTGCACAATTCGAATAAATGTGGAAGTTATAAACAAAAGCGATATCAACTTTAAAACGCGCTAAATTTTGTTGATGTTTTGCGTATTCAGTTTGTATCGACATATCTCCGGCAGTACAAGAACTGCACTTCTGAAACTTGGTACTTCAGTAGGAAAGGCCTATCCGTTACTGTCTGCAAAGTTTCGTTGCACAATTCGAATAAATGTGGAAGTTATAAACAAAAGCGATATCAACTTTAAAACACGCTAAATTTTGTTGATGTTTTGCGTATTCAGTTTGTATCGACATATCTCCGGCAGTACAAGAGCTGCACTTCTGAAACTTGGTACTTCAGTAGAAAAGGCCTATCCGCGACTGTCTGCAAAGTATCGTTGCACAATTCGAATAAATGTGGAAGTTATAAACAGAAGCGATATCAACTTTAAAACGCGCTAAATTTTGTTGATGTTTTGCGTATTCAGTTTGTATCGACATATCTCTGGCAGTACAAGAGCTGCACTTCTGAAACTTGGTACTTCAGTAGTAAATGTGTCTCCGCGGTTGTCTGCAAAGTTTCGTTGCACAATTCGAATAAATGTGGAAGTTATAAACAAAAGCGATATCAACTTTAAAACGCGCTAAATTTTGTTGATGTTTTGCGTATTCAGTTTGTATCGACATATCTCCGGCAGTACAAGAGCTGCACTTCTGAAACTTGGTACTGCAGTAGAAAAGGCCTATCCGTGACTGTCTGCAAAGTTTCGTTGCACAATTCGAATAAATGTGGAAGTTATAAACAAAAGCGATATCAACTTTAAAACGCGCTAAATTTTGTTGATGTTTTGCGTATTCAGTTTGTATCGACATATATCCGGATGTACAAAAGCTGCACTTCTGAAACTTGGTACTTCAGTAGAAAATGTGTCTCCGCGGTTGTCTGCAAAGTTTCGTTGCACAATTCGAATAAATGTGGAAGTTATAAACAAAAGCGATATCAACTTTAAAACGCGCTAAATTTTGTTGATGTTTTGCGTATTCAGTTTGTATCGACATATCTCCGGCAGTACAAAAGCTGCACTTCTGAAACTTGGTACTTCAGTAGAAAATGTGTCTCCGCGGTAGTCTGCAAAGTTTCGTTGCACAATTCGAATAAATGTGGAAGTTATAAACAAAAGCGATATAAACTTTAAAACGCGCTAAATTTTGTTGATGTTTTGCGTATTCAGTTTGTATCGACATATCTCCGGCAGTACAAGAGCTGCACTTCTGAAACTTGGTACTTCAGTAGAAAAGGCCTATCCGCGACTGTCTGCAAAGTTTCGTTGCACAATTCGAATAAATGTGACAGTTATAAACAAAAGCAATATCAACTTTAACACGCGCTAAATTTTGTTGATGTTTTGCGTATTTAGTTTGTATCGACGTATCTCTGGAAGTACAAGAGCTGCACTTCTGAAACTTGGTACTTCAGTAGAAAATGTGTCTCCGCGGTTGTCTGCAAAGTTTCGTTGCACAATTCGAATAAATGTGGAAGTTATAAACAAAAGCGATATCAACTTTAAAACGCGCTAAATTTTGTTGATGTTTTGCGTATTCAGTTTGTATCGACATATCTCCGGCAGTACAAGAGCTGCACTTCTGAAACTTGGTACTTCAGTAGAAAATGTGTCTCCGCGGTTGTCTGTAAAGTTTCGTTGCACAATTCGAATAAATGTGGAAGTTATAAACAAAAGCGATATTAACTTTAAAACGCGCTAAATTTTGTTGATGTTTTTCGTATTCAGTTTGTATCGACATATCTCTGGCAGTACAAGAGCTGCACTTCTGAAACTTGGTACTTCAGTAGAAAATGTGTCTCCGCGGTTGTCTGCACAGTTTCGTTGCACAATGCGAATAAATGTGGAAGTTATAAACAAAAGCGATATCAACTTTAAAACGCGCTAAATTTTGTTGATGTTTTGCGTATTCAGTTTGTATCGACATATCTCCGGCAGTACAAGAGCTGCACTTCTGAAACTTGGTACTTCAGTAGAAAAGGCCTATCCGCGAGTGTCTGCAAAGTTTCGTTGCACAATTCGAATAAATGTGGAAGTTATAAACAAAAGCGATATCAACTTTAAAACGCGCTAAATTTTGTTGATGTTTTGCGTATTCAGTTTGTATCGACATATCTCCGGCAGTACAAGAGCTGCACTTCTGAAACTTGGTACTTCAGTAGAAAATGTGTCTCCGCGGTAGTCTGCAAAGTTTCGTTGCACAATTCGAATGAATGTGGAAGTTATTAACAAAAGCGATATCAACTTTAAAACGCGCTAAATTTTGTTGATGTTTTGCGTATTAAGTTTGTATCGACATATCTGTGGCAGTACAAGAGCTGCACTTCTGAAACTTCGTACTTCAGTAGAGAATGTGTCTCCGCGGTAGTCTGCAAAGTTTCGTTGCACAATTCGAATAAATGTGGAAGTTATAAACAAAAGCGATATCAACTTTAAAACGCGTTAAATTTGGTTGATGTTTTGCGTATTCAGTTTGTATCGA
Source organism: Sepiola atlantica (assembly GCA_963556195.1). Classification (NCBI taxonomy): domain Eukaryota; kingdom Metazoa; phylum Mollusca; class Cephalopoda; order Sepiida; family Sepiolidae; genus Sepiola; species Sepiola atlantica. The sequence continues at coordinate 1,053,289 of CAUVYP010000567.1, forward strand.
CATATCTCCGGCAGTACAAGAGCTGCACTTCTGAAACTTGGTACTGCAGTAGACAAGGCCTATCCTTGACTGTCTGCAAAGTTTCGTTGCACAATTCGAATAAATGTGGAAGTTATAAACAAAAGCGATATCAACTTTAAAACGCGCTAAATTTTGTTGATGTTTTGCGTATTCAGTTTGTATCGACATATCTCCGGATGTACAAAAGCTGCACTTCTGAAACTTGGTACTTCAGTAGAAAATGTGTCTCCGCGGTTGTCTGCAAAGTTTCGTTGCACAATTCGAATAAATGTGGAAGTTATAAACAAAAGCGATATCAACTTTAAAACGCGCTAAATTTTGTTGATGTTTTGCGTATTCAGTTTGTATCGACATATCTCCGGCAGTACAAAAGCTGCACTTCTGAAACTTGGTACTTCAGTAGAAAATGTGTCTCCGCGGTAGTCTGCAAAGTTTCGTTGCACAATTCGAATAAATGTGGAAGTTATAAACAAAAGCGATATAAACTTAAAAACGCGCTAAATTTTGTTGATGTTTTGCGTATTCAGTTTGTATCGACATATCTCCGGCAGTACAAGAGCTGCACTTCTGAAACTTGGTACTTCAGTAGAAAAGGCCTATCCGCGAGTGTCTGCAAAGTTTCGTTGCACAATTCGAATGAATGTGGAAGTTATAAACAAAAGCGATATCAACTTTAAAACGCGCTAAATTTTGTTGATGTTTTGCGTATTAAGTTTGTATCGACATATCTGTGGCAGTACAAGAGCTGCACTTCTGAAACTGGGTACTTCAGTAGAAAATGTGTCTCCGCGGTTGTCTGCAAAATTTCGTTGCACAATTCGAATAAATGTGGAAGTTATAAACAAAAGCGATATCAACTTTAAAACGCGCTAAATTTTGTTGATGTTTTGCTTATTCAGTTTGTATCGATATATCTCCGACAGTACAAGAGCTGCACTTCTGAAACTTGGTACTTCAGTAGAATAGGCCTATCCGCGACTGTCTGCAAAGTTTCGTTGCACAATTCGAATAAATGTGGAAGTTATAAACAAAAGCAATATCAACTTTAAAACGCGCTAAATTTTGTTGATGTTTTGCGTATTTAGTTTGTATCGACATATCTCTGGCAGTACAAGAGCTGCACTTCTGAAACTTGGTACTTCAGTAGGAAAGGCCTATCCGCGACTGTCTGCAAAGTTTCGTTGCACAATTCGAATAAATGTGGAAGTTATAAACAAAAGCGATATCAACTTTAAAACGCGCTAAATTTTGTTGATGTTTTGCGTATTCAGTTTGTATCGACATATCTCCGGCAGTACAAGAGCTGCACTTCTGAAACTTGGTACTTCAGTAGGAAAGGCCTATCCGTTACTGTCTGCAAAGTTTCGTTGCACAATTCGAATAAATGTGGAAGTTATAAACAAAAGCGATATCAACTTTAAAACGCGCTAAATTTTGTTGATGATTTGCGTATTCAGTTTGTATCGACATATCTCCGGCAGTACAAGAGCTGCACCTCTGAAACTTGGTACTTCAGTAGAAAATGTGACTCCGCTAATCTGTGCAAAGTTTTGTTGCACAATTCGAATAAATGGGGAAGTTATACACAAAAGCGATATCAACTTTAAAACGCGCTAAATTTTGTTGATGTTTTGCGTATTCAGTTTGTATCGACATATCTCCGGCAGTACAAGAGCTGCACTTCTGAAACTTGGTACTTCGGTAGAACATGTGACTCCGCGGTTGTCTGCAAAGTTTCGTTGCACAATTCGAATAAATGTGGAAGTTATAAACAAAAGCGATATCAACTTTAAAACGCGCTAAATTTTGTTGATGTTTTGCGTATTCAGTTTGTATCGACATATCTCCGGCAGTACAAGAGCTGCACTTCTGAAACTTGGTACTTCAGTAGGAAAGGCCTATCCGTTACTGTCTGCAAAGTTTCGTTGCACAATTCGAATAAATGTGGAAGTTATAAACAAAAGCGATATCAACTTTAAAACGCGCTAAATTTTGTTGATGTTTTGCGTATTCAGTTTGTATCGACATATCTCCGGCAGTACCAAAGCTTCACTCTTGAAACTTGGTACTTCAGTAGAAAATGTGTCTCCGCGGTTGTCTGCAAAGTTACGTTGCACAATTCGAATAAATGTGGAAGTTATAAACAAAAGCGATATTAACTTTAAAACGCGCTAAATTTTGTTGACGTTTTGCGTATTCAGTTTGTATCGACATATCTCCGGCAGTACAAGAGCTGCACTTCTGAAACTTGGTACTTCAGTAAAAAATGTGTCTCCGCGGTTGTCTGCAAAGTTTCGTTGCACAATTCGAATAAATGTGGAAGTTATAAACAAAAGCGATATTAACTTTAAAACGCGCTAAATTTTGTTGATGTTTTTCGTATTCAGTTTGTATCGACATATCTCTGGCAGTACAAGAGCTGCACTTCTGAAACTTGGTACTTCAGTATAAAATGTGTCTCCGCGGTTGTCTGCAAAGTTTTGTCGCACAATTCGAATAAATGTGGAAGTTATAAACAAAAGCGATATCAACTTTAAAACGCGCTAAATTTTGTTGATGTTTTGCGTATTCAGTTTGTATCGACATATCTCCGGCAGTACAAGAGCTGCACTTCTGAAAATTGGTACTTCAGTAGAAAAGGCTTATCCGCGAGTGTCTGCAAAGTTTCGTTGCACAATTCGAATGAATGTGGAAGTTATAAACAAAAGCGATATCAACTTTAAAACGCGCTAAATTTTGTTGATGTTTTGCGTATTCAGTTTGTATCGACATATCTGTGGCAGTACAAGAGCTGCACTTCTGAAACTTGGTACTTCAGTAGAAAATGTGTCTCCGCGCGTTTCTGCAAAGTTTCGTTGCACAATTCGAATAAATGTGGAAGTTATAAACAAAAGCGATATCAACTTTAAAACGCGCTAAATTTTGTTGATGTTTTGCGTATTCAGTTTGTATCGATATATCTCCGGCAGTACAAGAGCTGCACTTCTGAAACTTGGTACTTCAGTAGAAAAGGCCTATCCGCGACTTTCTGCAAAGTTTCGTGTCACAATTCGAATAAATGTGGAAGTTATAAACAAAAGCAATATCAACTTTAAAACGCGCTAAATTTTGTTGATGTTTTGCGTATTTAGTTTGTATCGACATATCTCTGGCAGTACAAAAGCTGCACTTCTGAAACTTGGTACTTCAGTAGAAAATGTGTCTCCGCGGTTGTCTGCAAAGTTTCGTTGCACAATTCGAATAAATGTGGAAGTTATAAACAAAAGCGATATCAACTTTAAAACGCGCTAAATTTTGTTGATGTTTTGCGTATTCAGTTTGTATCGACATACCTCCGGTAGTACAAGAGCTGCACTTCTGAAACTTGCTACTTCAGTAGGAAAGGCCTATCCGCGACTGTCTGCAAAGTTTTGTTGCACAATTCGAATAAATGGGGAAGTTATACACAAAAGCGATATCAACTTTAAAACGCGCTAAATTTTGTTGATGTTTTGCGTATTCAGTTTGTATCGACATATCTCCGGCAGTACAAGAGCTGCACTTCTGAAACTTGGTACTTCGGTAGAACATGTGACTCCGCGGTTGTCTGCAAAGTTTCGTTGCACAATTCGAATAAATGTGGAAGTTATAAACAAAAGCGATATCAACTTTAAAACGCGCTAAATTTTGTTGATGTTTTGCGTATTCAGTTTGTATCGACATATCTCCGGCAGTACAAGAGCTGCACTTCTGAAACTTGGTACTTCAGAAGGAAAGGCCTATCCGTTACTGTCTGCAAAGTTTCGTTGCACAATTCGAATAAATGTGGAAGTTATAAACAAAAGCGATATCAACTTTAAAACGCGCTAAATTTTGTTGATGTTTTGCGTATTCAGTTTGTATCGACATATCTCCGGCAGTACCAAAGCTTCACTCTTGAAACTTGGTACTTCAGTAGAAAATGTGTCTCCGCGGTTGTCTGCAAAGTTACGTTGCACAATTCGAATAAATGTGGAAGTTATAAACAAAAGCGATATTAACTTTAAAACGCGCTAAATTTTGTTGACGTTTTGCGTATTCAGTTTGTATCGACATATCTCCGGCAGTACAAGAGCTGCACTTCTGAAACTTGGTACTTCAGTAAAAAATGTGTCTCCGCGGTTGTCTGCAAAGTTTCGTTGCACAATTCGAATAAATGTGGAAGTTATAAACAAAAGCGATATTAACTTTAAAACGCGCTAAATTTTGTTGATGTTTTTCGTATTCAGTTTGTATCGACATATCTCTGGCAGTACAAGAGCTGCACTTCTGAAACTTGGTACTTCAGTATAAAATGTGTCTCCGCGGTTGTCTGCAAAGTTTCGTCGCACAATTCGAATAAATGTGGAAGTTATAAACAAAAGCGATATCAACTTTAAAACGCGCTAAATTTTGTTGATGTTTTGCGTATTCAGTTTGTATCGACATATCTCCGGCAGTACAAGAGCTGCACTTCTGAAAATTGGTACTTCAGTAGAAAAGGCCTATCCGCGAGTGTCTGCAAAGTTTCGTTGCACAATTCGAATGAATGTGGAAGTTATAAACAAAAGCGATATCAACTTTAAAACGCGCTAAATTTTGTTGATGTTTTGCGTATTCAGTTTGTATCGACATATCTGTGGCAGTACAAGAGCTGCACTTCTGAAACTTGGTACTTCAGTAGAAAATGTGTCTCCGCGCGTGTCTGCAAAGTTTCGTTGCACAATTCGAATAAATGTGGAAGTTATAAACAAAAGCGATATCAACTTTAAAACGCGCTAAATTTTGTTGATGTTTTGCGTATTCAGTTTGTATCGATATATCTCCGGCAGTACAAGAGCTGCACTTCTGAAACTTGGTACTTCAGTAGAAAAGGCCTATCCGCGACTGTCTGCAAAGTTTCGTGTCACAATTCGAATAAATGTGGAAGTTATAAACAAAAGCAATATCAACTTTAAAACGCGCTAAATTTTGTTGATGTTTTGCGTATTTAGTTTGTATCGACATATCTCTGGCAGTACAAAAGCTGCACTTCTGAAACTTGGTACTTCAGTAGAAAATGTGTCTCCGCGGTTGTCTGCAAAGTTTCGTTGCACAATTCGAATAAATGTGGAAGTTATAAACAAAAGCGATATCAACTTTAAAACGCGCTAAATTTTGTTGATGTTTTGCGTATTCAGTTTGTATCGACATACCTCCGGTAGTACAAGAGCTGCACTTCTGAAACTTGCTACTTCAGTAGGAAAGGCCTATCCGCGACTGTCTGCAAAGTTTCGTTGCACAATTCGCATAAATGTGGAAGTTATATACAAAAGCGATATCAACTTTAAAACGCGCTAAATTTTGTTGATGTTTTGCGTATTCAGTTTGTATCGACATATCTCCGGCAGTACCAAAGCTTCACTCTTGAAACTTGGTACTTCAGTAGAAAATGTGTCTCCGCGGTTGTCTGCAAAGTTTCGTTGCACAATTCGAATAAATGTGGAAGTTATAAACAAAAGCGATATCAACTTTAAAACGCGCTAAATTTTGTTGATGTTTTGCGTATTCAGTTTGTATCGACATATCTCTGGCAGTACAAGAGCTGCACTTCTGAAACTTGGTACTTCAGTAGAAAATGTGTCTCCGCGGTTGTCTGCAAAGTTTCGTTGCACAATTCGAATAAATGTGGAAGTTATATACAAACGCGATATCAACTTTAAAACGCGCTAAATTTTGTTGATGTTTTGCGTATTCAGTTTGTATCGACATATCTCCGGCAGAACAAAAGCTGCACTAATGAAACTTGGTACTTCAGTAGAAAATGTGTCTCCGCGACGGTCTGCAAAGTTTCGTTGCACAATTCGAATAAATGTGGAAGTTATAAACAAAAGCGATATCAACTTTAAAACGCGCTAAATTTTGTTGATGTTTTGCGTATTCAGTTTGTATCGACATATCTCCGGCAGTACAAGAGCTGCACTTCTGAAACTTTGTACTTCAGTAGAAAAGGCCTATTCGAGACAATCTGCAAAGTTTCGTTGCACAATTCGAATAAATGTGGAAGTTATAAACAAAAGCGATATCAACTTTAAAACGCGCTAAATTTTGTTGATGTTTTGCGTATTCAGTTTGTATCGACATATCTCCGGCAGTACAAGAGCTGCACTTCTGAAACTTGGTACTTCAGTATAAAATGTGTCTCCACGACGGTCTGCAAAGTCTCGTTGCACCATTCGAATAAATGTGGAAGTTATAAACAAAAGCGATATCAACTTTAAAACGCGCTAAATTTTGTTGATGTTTTGCGTATTCAGTTTGTATCGACATATCTCTGGCAGTACAAGAGCTGCACTTCTGAAACTTTGTACTTCAGTAGAAAAGGCCTATTCGAGACTGTCTGCAAAGTTTCGTTGCACAATTCGAATAAATGTGGAAGTTATAAACAAAAGCGATATCAACTTTAAAACGCGCTAAATTTTGTTGATGTTTTGCGTATTCAGTTTGTATCGACATATCTCCGGCAGTACAAGAGCTGCACTTCTGAAACTTGGTACTTCAGTAGAAAATACCTATTCGAGACGGTCTGCAAAGCTTCGTTGCACAATTCGAATAAATGTGGAAGTTATAAAAAAAAGCGATATCAACTTTAAAACGCGCTAAATTTTGTTGATGTTTTTCGTATTCAGTTTGTATCGACATATCTCCAGCAGTACAAGAGCTGCACTTCTGAAACTTTGTAATTCAGTAGAAAAAGGCCTATTCGAGACTGTCTGCAATGTTTCGTTGCACAATTCGAATAAATGTGGAAGTTATAAACAAAAGCGATATCAACTTTAAAACGCGCTAAATTTTGTTGATGTTTTGCGTATTTAGTTTGTATCGACATATCCCCGGCAGTACAAGAGCTGCACTTCTGAAACTTGGTCTTTCAGTAGAAAATGTGTCCCCGCGACGGTCTGCAAAGTTTCGTGGCACAATTCGAATAAATGTGGAAGTTATAAACAAAAGCGATATCAACTTTAAAACGCGCTAAATTTTGTTGATGTTTTGCGTATTCAGTTTGTATCGACATATCTCCGGCAGTACAAGAGCTGCACTTCTGAAACTTGGTACTTCAGTAGAAAATGTGTCTCCGCGACGGTCTGCAAAGTTTCGTTGCACAATTCGAATAAATGTGGAAGTTATAAACAAAAGCGATATCAACTTTAAAACGCGCTAAATTTTGTTGATGTTTTGCGTATTCAGTTTGTATCGACATATCTCCGGCAGTACAAGAGCTGCACTGCTGAAACTTGGTACTTCAGTAGAAAAGGCCTATTCGAGACTGTCTGCAAAGTTTCGTTGCACAATTCGAATAAATGTGGAAGTTATAAACAAAAGCGATATCAACTTTAAAACGCGCTAAATTTTGTTGATGTTTTGCGTATTCAGTTTGTATCGACATATCTCCGGCAGTACAAGAGCTGCACTTCTGAAACTTTGTACTTCAGTGGAAAATACCTATTCGAGACGGTCTGCAAAGCTTCGTTGCACAATTCGAATAAATGTGGAAGTTATAAAAAAAAGCGATATCAACTTTAAAACGCGCTAAATTTTGTTGATGTTTTTCGTATTCAGTTTGTATCGACATATCTCCAACAGTACAAGAGCTGCACTTCTGAAACTTTGTACTTCAGTAGAAAAGGCCTATTCGAGACTGTCTGCAAATTTTCGTTGCACAATTCGAATAAATGTGGAAGTTATAAACAAAAGCGATATCAACTTTAAAACGCGCTAAATTTTGTTGATGTTTTGCGTATTTAGTTTGTATCGACATATCTCCGGCAGTACAAGAGCTGCACTTCTGAAACTTGGTCTTTCAGTAGAAAATGTGTCTCCGCGACGGTCTGCAAAGATTTGTTGCACAATTCGAATAAATGTAGAAGTTATAAACAAAAGCGATATCAACTTTAAAACGCGCTAAATTTTGTTGATGTTTTGCGTAATCAGTTTGTATCGACATATCTCCGGCAGTACAAGAGCTGCACTTCTGAGACTTGGTACTTCAGTATAAAATGTGTTTCCGCGACGGTCTGCAAGGTTTCGTTGCACAATTCGAATAAATGTGGAAGTTATAAACAAAAGCGATATCAACTTTAAAACGCGCTAAATTTTGTTGATGTTTTGCGTATTCAGTTTGTATCGACATATCTCCGGCAGTACAAGAGCTGCACTTCTGAAACTTGGTACTTCAGTAGACAACGCCTATTCGAGACTGTCTGCAAAGTTTCGTTGCACAATTCGAATAAATGTGGAAGTTATAAACAAAAGCGATATCAACTTTAAAACGCGCTAAATTTTGTTGATGTTTTGCGTATTCAGTTTGTATCGACATATCTCCGGCAGTACAAGAGCTGCACTTCTGAAACTTGGTACTTCAGTAGAACATGTGTCTCCGCGACGGTCTGCAAAGTTTCGTTGCACAATTCGAATAAATGTGGAAGTTATAAACAAAAGCGATATCAACTTTAAAACGCGCTTAATTTTGTTGATGTTTTGCGTATTCAGTTTGTATCGACATATCTCCGGCAGTACAAGAGCTGCACTTCTGAAACTTGGTACTTCAGTAGACAACGCCTATTCGAGACTGTCTGCAAAGTTTCGTTGCACAATTCGAATAAATGTGGAAGTTATAAACAAAAGCGATATCAACTTTAAAACGCGCTTAATTTTGTTGATGTTTTGCGTATTCAGTTTGTATCGACATATCTCCGGCAGTACAAGAGCTGCACTTCTGAAACTTGGTACTTCAGTAGAAAATGTGTCTCCGGGACTTTCTGCAAAGTTTCGTTGCACAATTCGAATGAATGTGGAAGTTATAAAAAAAAGCGATATCAACTTTAAAACGCGCTAAATTTGGTTGATGTTTTGCGTATTCAGTTTGTATCGACATATCTCCGGCAGTACAAGAGCTGCACTTCTGAAACTTGGTACTTCAGTAGACAACGCCTATTCGAGACTGTCTGCAAAGTTTCGTTGCACAATTCGAATAAATGTGGAAGTTATAAACAAAAGCGATATCAACTTTAAAACGCCCTTAATTTTTGTTGATGTTTTGCGTTCTCAGTTTGTATCGACATATCTCCGGCAGTACAAGAGCTGTACTTCTGAAACTTGGTACTTAAGTAGAACATGTGTCTCCGCGACTGTCAGCAAAGTTTCGTTGCACAATTCGAATAAATGTGGAAGTTATAAACAAAAGCGATATCAACTTTAAAACGCGCTAAATTTTGTTGATGTTTTGCGTATTCAGTTTGTATCGACATATCTCCGGCAGTAAAAAAGCTTCACTGCTGTAAGTAAGTACTTCAGTAGAAAATGTGTCTCCGCGGGTGTCTGCAAAGTTTCGTTGCACAATTCGAATGAATGTGGAAGTTATAAACAAAAGCGATATCAACTTTAAAACGCGCTAAATTTTGTTGATGTTTTGCGTATTAAGTTTGTATCGACATATCTCCGGGAGTACAAGAGCTGCACTTCAGAAACTTAGTACTTCAGTAGAAAATGTGTCTTCGCGGTTGTCTGCAAAGTTTGTTGCACAATTCGATTAAATGTGGAAGTTATAAACAAAAGCGATATCAACTTTAAAACGCGCTAAATTTTGTTGATGTTTTGCGTATTCAGTTTGTATCGACATATCTCCGGCAGTACAAAAGCTGCATATCTTAAACTTGGTACTTCAGTAGAAAATGTGTCTCCGCGGTAGTCTGCAAAGTTTCGTTGCACAATTCGAATAAATGTGGAAGTTATAAACAAAAGCGATATCAACTTTAAAACGCGCTAAATTTTGTTGATGTTTTGCGTATTCAGTTTGTATCGACATATCTCCGGCAGTACAAGAGCTGCACGTCTGAACCTTGGTACTTCAGTAGAAAATGTGTCTCCGCGGTTGTCTGCAAAGTTTCTTTGCACAATTCGAATAAATGTGGAAGTTATAAACAAAAGCGATATCAACTTTAAAACGCTCTAAATTTTGTTGATGTTTTGCGTATTCAGTTTGTATCGACATATCTCCGGCAGTACAAGAGCTGCACTTTTGAAACTTGGTACTTCAGTAGAAAAGGCCTATCCGCGAGTGTCTGCAAAGTTTCGTTGCACAATTCGAATAAATGTGGAAGTTATAAACAAAAGCGATATCAACTTTAAAACGCGCTAAATTTTGTTGATGTTTTGCGTATTCAGTTTGTATCGACATATCTCCGGCAGTACAAAAGCTGCACTTCTGAAACTTAGTACTTCAGTAGATAAGGCCTACTCGAGACTGTCTGCTAAGTTTCGTTGCACAATTCGAATAAATGTGGAAGTTATAAACAAAAGCGATATCAACTTTAAAACGCGCTAAATTTTGTTGATGTTTTGCGTATTAAGTTTGTATCGACATATCTCCGGCAGTACAAGAGCTGCACTTCTGAAACCTGGTACTTCAGTAGAACATGTGTCTCCGAGACGGTCTGCAAAGTTTCCTTGCACAATTCGAATAAATGTGGAAGTTATAAACAAAAGCGATATCAACTTTAAAACGCGCTAAATTTTGTTGATGTTTTGCGTATTCAGTTTGTATCGACATATCTCCGGCAGTACAAGAGCTGCACTTCTGAAACTTAGTACTTCAGTAGACAAGGCCTATTCGAGACTGTCTGCAAAGTTTCGTTGCACAATTCGAATAAATGTGGAAGTTATAAACAAAAGCGATATCAACTTTAAAACGCGCTTAATTTTGTTGATGTTTTGCGTATTCAGTTTGTATCGACATATCTCCGGCAGTACAAGAGCTGCACTTCTGAAACTTGGTACTTCAGAAGTACATGTGTCTCCGCGACGGTCTGCAAAGTTTCGTTGCACAATTCGAATAAATGTGGAAGTTATAAACAAAGGCGATATCAACCTTAAAACGCGCTAAATTTTGTTGATGTTTTGCGTATTCAGTTTGTATCGACATATCTCCGGCAGTACAAGAGCTGCATTTCTGAAACTTGGGACTTCAGTATAAAATTTGTTTCCACGACGGACTGCAAAGTTTCGTTGCACAATTCGAATAAATGTTGAAGTTATAAACAAAAGCGATATCAACTTTAAAACGCGCTAAATTTTGTTGATGTTTTGCGTATTCAGTTTGTATCGACATATCTCCGGCAGTACAAGAGCTGCAGTTCTGAAACTTGGTACTGTAGTAGAAAAGGCCTATTCGAGACTGTCTGCAAAGTTTCGTTGCACAATTCGAATAAATGTGGAAGTTATAAACAAAAGCGATATCAACTTTAAAACGCGCTTAATTTTGTTGATGTTTTGCGTATTCAGTTTGTATCGATATATCTCCGGCAGTACAAGAGCTGCACTTCTGAAACTTGGTACTTCAGTAGAAAAGGCCTATTCGAGACTGTCTGCAAAGTTTCGTTGCACAATTCGAATAAATGTGGAAGTTATAAACAAAAGCGATATCAACTTTAAAACGCGCTAAATTTTGTTGATGTTTTGCGTATTCAGTTTGTATCGACATATCTCCGGCAGTACAAGAGCTGCACTTCTGAAACTTGGTACTTCACTAGGAAAGGCCTATTCGAGACTGTCTGCAAAGTTTCGTTGCACAATTCGAATAAATGTGGAAGTTATAAACAAAAGCGATATCAACTTTAAAACGCGCTTAATTTTGTTGATGTTTTGCGTATTCAGTTTGTATCGACATATCTCCGGCAGAACAAGAGCTGCACTGCTGAAACTTGGTACTTCAGTAGAAAAGGCCTATTCGAGACTGTCTGCAAAGTTTCGTTGCACAATTCGAATAAATGTGGAAGTTATAAACAAAAGCGATATCAACTTTAAAACGTGCTAAATTTTGTTGATGTTTTGCGTATTCAGTTTGTATCGACATATCACCGGCAGTACAAGAGCTGCACTTCTGAAACTTGGTACTTCAGTAGAAAATGTGTCTCCGCGACGGTCTGCAAAGTTTAGTTGCACAATTCGAATAAATGTGGAAGTTATAAACAAAAGCGATATCAACTTTAAAACGCGCTAAATTTTGTTGATGTTTTGCGTATTCAGTTTGTATCGACATATCTCCGGCAGAACAAGAGCTGCACTGCTGAAACTTGGTACTTCAGTAGAAAATGTGTCTCGGCGACGGTCTGCAAAGTTTCGTTGCACAATTCGAATAAATGTGGAAGTTATAAACAAAAGCGATATCAACTTTAAAACGCGGCAAATTTTGTTGATGTTTTGCGTATTCAGTTTGTATCGACATATCTCCGGCAGTACAAAAGCTGCACTTCTGAAACTTAGTACTTCAGTAGACAAGGCTTATTCGAGACTGTCTGCAAAGTTTCGTTGCACAATTCGAATAAATGTGGAAGTTATAAAAAAAAGCGATATCAACTTTAAAACGCGCTTAATTTTGTTGATGTTTTGCGTATTCAGTTTGTATCGACATATCTCCGGCAGTACAAGAGCTGCACTTCTGAAACTTGGTACTTCAGTAGAAAATGTGTCTCCGGGACTTTCTGCAAAGTTTCGTTGCACAATTCGAATGAATGTGGAAGTTATAAAAAAAAGCGATATCAACTTTAAAACGCGCTAAATTTGGTTGATGTTTTGCGTATTCAGTTTGTATCGACATATCTCCGGCAGTAACAGAGCTGCACTTCTGAAACTTGGTACTTCAGTAGACAACGCCTATTCGAGACTGTCTGCAAAGTTTCGTTGCACAATTCGAATAAATGTGGAAGTTATAAACAAAAGCGATATCAACTTTAAAACGCCCTTAATTTTTGTTGATGTTTTGCGTTCTCAGTTTGTATCGACATATCTCCGGCAGTACAAGAGCTGTACTTCTGAAACTTGGTACTTAAGTAGAACATGTGTCTCCGCGACTGTCAGCAAAGTTTCGTTGCACAATTCGAATAAATGTGGAAGTTATAAACAAAAGCGATATCAACTTTAAAACGCGCTAAATTTTGTTGATGTTTTGCGTATTCAGTTTGTATCGACATATCTCCGGCAGTAAAAAAGCTTCACTGCTGTAAGTAAGTACTTCAGTAGAAAATGTGTCTCCGCGGGTGTCTGCAAAGTTTCGTTGCACAATTCGAATGAATGTGGAAGTTATAAACAAAAGCGATATCAACTTTAAAACGCGCTAAATTTTGTTGATGTTTTGCGTATTAAGTTTGTATCGACATATCTCCGGGAGTACAAGAGCTGCACTTCAGAAACTTAGTACTTGAGTAGAAAATGTGTCTTCGCGGTTGTCTGCAAAGTTTGTTGCACAATTCGATTAAATGTGGAAGTTATAAACAAAAGCGATATCAACTTTAAAACGCGCTAAATTTTGTTGATGTTTTGCGTATTCAGTTTGTATCGACATATCTCCGGCAGTACAAAAGCTGCATATCTTAAACTTGGTACTTCAGTAGAAAATGTGTCTCCGCGGTAGTCTGCAAAGTTTCGTTGCACAATTCGAATAAATGTGGAAGTTATAAACAAAAGCGATATCAACTTTAAAACGCGCTAAATTTTGTTGATGTTTTGCGTATTCAGTTTGTATCGACATATCTCCGGCAGTACAAGAGCTGCACGTCTGAACCTTGGTACTTCAGTAGAAAATGTGTCTCCGCGGTTGTCTGCAAAGTTTCTTTGCACAATTCGAATAAATGTGGAAGTTATAAACAAAAGCGATATCAACTTTAAAACGCGCTAAATTTTGTTGATGTTTTGCGTATTCAGTTTGTATCGACATATCTCCGGCAGTACAAGAGCTGCACTTTTGAAACTTGGTACTTCAGTAGAAAAGGCCTATCCGCGAGTGTCTGCAAAGTTTCGTTGCACAATTCGAATAAATGTGGAAGTTATAAACAAAAGCGATATCAACTTTAAAACGCGCTAAATTTTGTTGATGTTTTGCGTATTCAGTTTGTATCGACATATCTCCGGCAGTACAAAAGCTGCACTTCTGAAACTTAGTACTTCAGTAGATAAGGCCTACTCGAGACTGTCTGCTAAGTTTCGTTGCACAATTCGAATAAATGTGGAAGTTATAAACAAAAGCGATATCAACTTTAAAACGCGCTAAATTTTGTTGATGTTTTGCGTATTCAGTTTGTATCGACATATCTCCGGCAGTACAAGAGCTGCACTTCTGAAACCTGGTACTTCAGTAGAACATGTGTCTCCGAGACGGTCTGCAAAGTTTCCTTGCACAATTCGAATAAATGTGGAAGTTATAAACAAAAGCGATATCAACTTTAAAACGCCGTAAATTTTGTTGATGTTTTGCGTATTCAGTTTGTATCGACATATCTCCGGCAGTACAAGAGCTGCACTTCTGAAACTTAGTACTTCAGTAGACAAGGCCTATTCGAGACTGTCTGCAAAGTTTCGTTGCACAATTCGAATAAATGTGGAAGTTATAAACAAAAGCGATATCAACTTTAAAACGCGCTTAATTTTGTTGATGTTTTGCGTATTCAGTTTGTATCGACATATCTCCGGCAGTACAAGAGCTGCACTTCTGAAACTTGCTACTTCAGTAGTACATGTGTCTCCGCGACGGTCTGCAAAGTTTCGTTGCACAATTCGAATAAATGTGGAAGTTATAAACAAAGGCGATATCAACCTTAAAACGCGCTAAATTTTGTTGATGTTTTGCGTATTCAGTTTGTATCGACATATCTCCGGCAGTACAAGAGCTGCATTTCTGAAACTTGGGACTTCAGTATAAAATTTGTTTCCACGACGGACTGCAAAGTTTCGTTGCACAATTCGAATAAATGTTGAAGTTATAAACAAAAGCGATATCAACTTTAAAACGCGCTAAATTTTGTTGATGTTTTGCGTATTCAGTTTGTATCGACATATCTCCGGCAGTACAAGAGCTGCAGTTCTGAAACTTGGTACTGTAGTAGAAAAGGCCTATTCGAGACTGTCTGCAAAGTTTCGTTGCACAATTCGAATAAATGTGGAAGTTATAAACAAAAGCGATATCAACTTTAAAACGCGCTTAATTTTGTTGATGTTTTGCGTATTCAGTTTGTATCGATATATCTCCGGCAGTACAAGAGCTGCACTTCTGAAACTTGGTACTTCAGTAGAAAAGGCCTATTCGAGACTGTCTGCAAAGTTTCGTTGCACAATTCGAATAAATGTGGAAGCTATAAACAAAAGCGATATCAACTTTAAAACGCGCTAAATTTTGTTGATGTTTTGCGTATTCAGTTTGTATCGACATATCTCCGGCAGTACAAGAGCTGCACTTCTGAAACTTGGTACTTCACTAGGAAAGGCCTATTCGAGACTGTCTGCAAAGTTTCGTTGCACAATTCGAATAAATGTGGAAGTTATAAACAAAAGCGATATCAACTTTAAAACGCGCTTAATTTTGTTGATGTTTTGCGTATTCAGTTTGTATCGACATATCTCCGGCAGAACAAGAGCTGCACTGCTGAAACTTGGTACTTCAGTAGAAAAGGCCTATTCGAGACTGTCTGCAAAGTTTCGTTGCACAATTCGAATAAATGTGGAAGTTATAAACAAAAGCGATATCAACTTTAAAACGTGCTAAATTTTGTTGATGTTTTGCGTATTCAGTTTGTATCGACATATCACCGGCAGTACAAGAGCTGCACTTCTGAAACTTGGTACTTCAGTAGAAAATGTGTCTCCGCGACGGTCTGCAAAGTTTCGTTGCACAATTCGAATAAATGTGGAAGTTATAAACAAAAGCGATATCAACTTTAAAACGCGCTAAATTTTGTTGATGTTTTG
Source organism: Sepiola atlantica (assembly GCA_963556195.1). Classification (NCBI taxonomy): domain Eukaryota; kingdom Metazoa; phylum Mollusca; class Cephalopoda; order Sepiida; family Sepiolidae; genus Sepiola; species Sepiola atlantica. The sequence continues at coordinate 1,069,081 of CAUVYP010000567.1, forward strand.
CGTATTCAGTTTGTATCGACATATCTCCGGCAGAACAAGAGCTGCACTGCTGAAACTTAGTACTTCAGTAGAAAATGTGTCTCGGCGACGGTCTGCAAAGTTTCGTTGCACAATTCGAATAAATGTGGAAGTTATAAACAAAAGCGATATCAACTTTAAAACGCGGCAAATTTTGTTGATGTTTTGCGTATTCAGTTTGTATCGACATATCTCCGGCAGTACAAAAGCTGCACTTCTGAAACTTAGTACTTCAGTAGACAAGGCTTATTCGAGACTGTCTGCAAAGTTTCGTTGCACAATTCGAATAAATGTGGAAGTTATAAAAAAAAGCGATATCAACTTTAAAACGCGCTTAATTTTGTTGACGTTTTGCGTATTCAGTTTGTATCGACATATCTCCGGCAGTACAAGAGCTGCACTTTTGAAACTTGGTACTTCAGTAGAACATGTGTCTCCGCGACTGTCTGCAAAGTTTCGTTGCACAATTCGAATAAATGTGGAAGTTATAAAAAAAGCGATATCAACTTTAAAACGCGCTAAATGTTGTTGATGTTTTGCGTATTCAGTTTGTATCGACATATCTCCGGCAGTACAAGAGCTGCCCTTCTGAAACTTGGTACTTCAGTAGACAACGCCTATTCGAGACTGTCTGCAAAGTTTCGTTACACAATTCAAATAAATGTGGAAGTTATAAACAAAAGCGATATCAACTTTAAAACGCGCTAAATTTTGTTGATGTTTTGCGTATTCAGTTTGTATCGACATATCTCCGGCAGTACAAGAGCTGCCCTTCTGAAACTTGGTACTTCAGTAGACAACGCCTATTCGAGACTGTCTGCAAAGTTTCGTTACACAATTCGAATATATGTGGAAGTTATAAAAAAAAGCGATATCAACTTTAAAACGCGCTAAATTTTGTTGATGTTTTGCGTATTCAGTTTGTATCGACATATCTCCGGCAGTACAAGAGCTGCACTTCTGAAACCTGGTACTTCAGTAGAACATGTGTCTCCGAGACGGTCTGCAAAGTTTCCTTGCACAATTCGAATAAATGTGGAAGTTATAAACAAAAGCGATATCAACTTTAAAACGCCGTAAATTTTGTTGATGTTTTGCGTATTCAGTTTGTATCGACATATCTCCGGCAGTACAAGAGCTGCACTTCTGAACCTTAGTACTTCAGTAGAAAAGGCCTATTCGAGACTGTCTGCAAAGTTTCGTTGCACAATTCGAATAAATGTGGAAGTTATAAACAAAAGCGATATCAACTTTAAAACGCGCTTAATTTTGTTGATGTTTTGCGTATTCAGTTTGTATCGATATATCTCCGGCAGTACAAGAGCTGCACTTCTGAAACTTGGTACTTCAGTAGAAAAGGCCTATTCGAGACTGTCTGCAAAGTTTCGTTGCACAATTCGAATAAATGTGGAAGTTATAAACAAAAGCGATATCAACTTTAAAACGCGCTAAATTTTGTTGATGTTTTGCGTATTCAGTTTGTATCGACATATCTCCGGCAGTACAAGAGCTGCACTTCTGAAACTTGGTACTTCACTAGGAAAGGCCTATTCGAGACTGTCTGCAAAGTTTCGTTGCACAATTCGAATAAATGTGGAAGTTATAAACAAAAGCGATATCAACTTTAAAACGCGCTTAATTTTGTTGATGTTTTGCGTATTCAGTTTGTATCGACATATCTCCGGCAGAACAAGAGCTGCACTGCTGAAACTTGGTACTTCAGTAGAAAAGGCCTATTCGAGACTGTCTGCAAAGTTTCGTTGCACAATTCGAATAAATGTGGAAGTTATAAACAAAAGCGATATCAACTTTAAAACGTGCTAAATTTTGTTGATGTTTTGCGTATTCAGTTTGTATCGACATATCACCGGCAGTACAAGAGCTGCACTTCTGAAACTTGGTACTTCAGTAGAAAATGTGTCTCCGCGACGGTCTGCAAAGTTTCGTTGCACAATTCGAATAAATGTGGAAGTTATAAACAAAAGCGATATCAACTTTAAAACGCGCTAAATTTTGTTGATGTTTTGCGTATTCAGTTTGTATCGACATATCTCCGGCAGAACAAGAGCTGCACTGCTGAAACTTGGTACTTCAGTAGAAAATGTGTCTCGGCGACGGTCTGCAAAGTTTCGTTGCACAATTCGAATAAATGTGGAAGTTATAAACAAAAGCGATATCAACTTTAAAACGCGGCAAATTTTGTTGATGTTTTGCGTATTCAGTTTGTATCGACATATCTCCGGCAGTACAAAAGCTGCACTTCTGAAACTTAGTACTTCAGTAGACAAGGCTTATTCGAGACTGTCTGCAAAGTTTCGTTGCACAATTCGAATAAATGTGGAAGTTATAAAAAAAAGCGATATCAACTTTAAAACGCGCTTAATTTTGTTGACGTTTTGCGTATTCAGTTTGTATCGACATATCTCCGGCAGTACAAGAGCTGCACTTTTGAAACTTGGTACTTCAGTAGAACATGTGTCTCCGCGACTGTCTGCAAAGTTTCGTTGCACAATTCGAATAAATGTGGAAGTTATAAAAAAAGCGATATCAACTTTAAAACGCGCTAAATGTTGTTGATGTTTTGCGTATTCAGTTTGTATCGACATATCTCCGGCAGTACAAGAGCTGCCCTTCTGAAACTTGGTACTTCAGTAGACAACGCCTATTCGAGACTGTCTGCAAAGTTTCGTTACACAATTCAAATAAATGTGGAAGTTATAAACAAAAGCGATATCAACTTTAAAACGCGCTAAATTTTGTTGATGTTTTGCGTATTCAGTTTGTATCGACATATCTCCGGCAGTACAAGAGCTGCACTTCTGAAACTTGGTACTACAGTAGAACATGTGTCTCCGCGACGGTCTGCAAAGTTTCGTTGCACAATTCGAATAAATGTGGAAGTTATAAACAAAAGCGATATCAACTTTAAAACGTGCTAAATTTTGTTGATGTTTTGCGTATTCAGTTTGTATCGACATATCTCCGGCAGTACAAGAGCTGCACTTCTAAAACTTAGTACTTCAGTAGATAAGGCCTACTCGAGACTGTCTGCAAAGTTTCGTTGCACAATTCGAATAAATGTGGAAGTTATAAACAAAAGCGATATCAACTTTAAAACGCGCTAAATTTTGTTGATGTTTTGCGTATTCAGTTTGTATCGACATATCTCCGGCAGTACAAGAGCTGCACTTCTGAAACCTGGTACTTCAGTAGAACATGTGTCTCCGAGACGGTCTGCAAAGTTTCCTTGCACAATTCGAATAAATGTGGAAGTTATAAACAAAAGCGATATCAACTTTAAAACGCCGTAAATTTTGTTGATGTTTTGCGTATTCAGTTTGTATCGACATATCTCCGGCAGTACAAGAGCTGCACTTCTGAAACTTAGTACTTCAGTAGACAAGGCCTATTCGAGACTGTCTGCAAAGTTTCGTTGCACAATTCGAATAAATGTGGAAGTTATAAACAAAAGCGATATCAACTTTAAAACGCGCTTAATTTTGTTGATGTTTTGCGTATTCAGTTTGTATCGACATATCTCCGGCAGTACAAGAGCTGCACTTCTGAAACATGGTACTTCAGTAGAACATGTGTCTCCGCGACTGTCTGCAAAGTTTCGTTGCACAATTCGAATAAATGTGGAAGTTATAAACAAAAGCGATATCAACTTTAAAACGCGCTAAATTTTGTTGATGTTTTGCGTATTCAGTTTGTATCGACATATCTCCGGCAGTACAAGAGCTGCACTTCTGAAACTTGGTACTTCAGTAGCCAAGGCCTATTCGAGACTGTCTGCAAAGTTTCGTTGCACAATTCGAATAAATGTGGAAGTTATAAACAAAAGCGATATCAACTTTAAAACGCGCTTGATGTTGTTGATGTTTTGCGTATTCAGTTTGTATCGACATATCTCCGGCAGTACAAGAGCTGCACTTCTGAAACTTGGTACTTCAGTAGAAAACGCCTATTCGAGACTGTCTGCAAAGTTTCGTTGCACAATTCGAATAAATGTGGAAGTTATAAACAAAAGCGATATCAACTTTAAAACGCGCTTAATTTTGTTGATGTTTTGCGTATTCAGTTTGTAACGACATATCTCTGGCAGAACAAGAGCTGCACTGCTGACACTTGGTACTTCAGTAGAAAAGGCCTATTCGAGACTGTCTGCAAAGTTTCGTTGCACAATTCGAATAAATGTGGAAGTTATAAACAAAAGCGATATCAACTTTAAAACGCGCTAAATTTTGTTGATGTTTTGCGTATTCAGTTTGTATCGACATATCACCGGCAGTACAAGAGCTGCACTTCTGAAACTTGGTACTTCAGTAGAAAATGTGTCTCCGCGACGGTCTGCAAAGTTTCGTTGCACAATTCGAATAAATGTGGAAGTTATAAACAAAAGCGATATCAACTTTAAAACGCGCTAAATTTTGTTGATGTTTTGCGTATTCAGTTTGTATCGACATATCTCCGGCAGTACAAGAGCTTCACTTCTGAAACTTGGTACTTCAGTAGAAAATGTGTCTCCGCGACGGTCTGCAAAGTTTCGTTGCACAATTCGAATAAATGTGGAAGTTATAAACAAAAGCGATATCAACTTTAAAACGCGCTAAATTTTGTTGATGTTTTGCGTATTCAGTTTGTATCGACATATCTCCGGCAGTACAAGAGCTGCACTTCTGAAACTTAGTACTTCAGTAGACAAGGCCTATTCGAGACTGTCTGCAAAGTTTCGTTGCACAATTCGAATAAATGTGGAAGTTATAAACAAAAGCGATATCAACTTTAAAACGCGCTTAATTTTGTTGATGTTTTGCGTATTCAGTTTGTATCGACATATCTCCGGCAGTACAAGAGCTGCACTTCTGAAACATGGTACTTCAGTAGAACATGTGTCTCCGCGACTGTCTGCAAAGTTTCGTTGCACAATTCGAATAAATGTGGAAGTTATAAACAAAAGCGATATCAACTTTAAAACGCGCTAAATTTTGTTGATGTTTTGCGTATTCAGTTTGTATCGACATATCTCCGGCAGTACAAGAGCTGCACTTCTGAACCTTAGTACTTCAGTAGAAAAGGCCTATTCGAGACTGTCTGCAAAGTTTCGTTGCACAATTCGAATAAATGTGGAAGTTATAAACAAAAGCGATATCAACTTTAAAACGCGCTAAATTTTGTTGATGTTTTGCGTATTCAGTTTGTATCGACATATCTCCGGCAGTACAAGAGCTGCACTTCTGAAACTTGGTACTTCAGTAGCCAAGGCCTATTCGAGACTGTCTGCAAAGTTTCGTTGCACAATTCGAATAAATGTGGAAGTTATAAACAAAAGCGATATCAACTTTAAAACGCGCTTGATGTTGTTGATGTTTTGCGTATTCAGTTTGTATCGACATATCTCCGGCAGTACAAGAGCTGCACTTCTGAAACTTGGTACGTCAGTAGAAAACGCCTATTCGAGACTGTCTGCAAAGTTTCGTTGCACAATTCGAATAAATGTGGAAGTTATAAACAAAAGCGATATCAACTTTAAAACGCGCTTAATTTTGTTGATGTTTTGCGTATTCAGTTTGTAACGACATATCTCTGGCAGAACAAGAGCTGCACTGCTGAAACTTGGTACTTCAGTAGAAAAGGCCTATTCGAGACTGTCTGCAAAGTTTCGTTGCACAATTCGAATAAATGTGGAAGTTATAAACAAAAGCGATATCAACTTTAAAACGCGCTAAATTTTGTTGATGTTTTGCGTATTCAGTTTGTATCGACATATCACCGGCAGTACAAGAGCTGCACTTCTGAAACTTGGTACTTCAGTAGAAAATGTGTCTCCGCGACGGTCTGCAAAGTTTCGTTGCACAATTCGAATAAATGTGGAAGTTATAAACAAAAGCGATATCAACTTTAAAACGCGCTAAATTTTGTTGATGTTTTGCGTATTCAGTTTGTATCGACATATCTCCGGCAGTACAAGAGCTTCACTTCTGAAACTTGGTACTTCAGTAGAAAATGTGTCTCCGCGACGGTCTGCAAAGTTTCGTTGCACAATTCGAATAAATGTGGAAGTTATAAACAAAAGCGATATCAACTTTAAAACGCGGTAAATTTTGTTGATGTTTTGCGTATTCAGTTTGTATCGACATATCTCCGGCAGTACAAAAGCTGCACTTCTGAAACTTAGTACTTCAGTAGACAAGGCTTATTCGAGACTGTCTGCAAAGATTCGTTGCACAATTCGAATAAATGTGGAAGTTATAAAAAAAAGCGATATCAACTTTAAAACGCGCTTAATTTTGTTGACATTTTGCGTATTCAGTTTGTATCGACATATCTCCGGCAGTACAAGAGCTGCACTTCTGAAACTTGGTACTTCAGTAGAACATGTGTCTCCGCGACGGTCTGCAAAGTTTCGTTGCACAATTCGAATAAATGTGGAAGTTATAAAAAAAGCGATATCAACTTTAAAACGCGCTAAATTTTGTTGATGTTTTGCGTATTCAGTTTGTATCGACATATCTCCGGCAGTACAAGAGCTGCCCTTCTGAAACTTGGTACTTCAGTAGACAACGCCTATTCGAGACTGTCTGCAAAGTTTCGTGACACAATTCGAATAAATGTGGAAGTTATAAACAAAAGCGATATCAACTTTAAAACGCGCTAAATTTTGTTGATGTTTTGCGTATTCAGTTTGTATCGACATATCTCCGGCAGTACAAGGGCTGCACTTCTGAAACTTGGTACTTCAGTAGAACATGTGTCTCCGCGACGGTCTGCAAAGTTTCGTTGCACAATTCGAATAAATGTGGAAGTTATAAACAAAAGCGATATCAACTTTAAAACGCGCTAAATTTTGTTGATGTTTTGCGTATTCAGTTTGTATCGAGATATCTCCGGCAGTACAAGAGCTGCACTTCTGAAACTTGGTACTTCAGTAGATAAGGCCTACTCGAGACTGTCTGCAAAGTTTCGTTGCACAATTCGAATAAATGTGGAAGTTATAAACAAAAGTGATATCAACTTTAAAACGCGCTAAATTTTGTTGATGTTTTGCGTATTCAGTTTGTATCGACATATCTCCGGCAGTACAAGAGCTGCACTTCTGAAACCTGGTACTTCAGTAGAACATGTGTCTCCGCGACGGTCTGCAAGGTTTCGTTGCACAATTCGAATAAATGTGGAAGTTATAAACAAAAGCGATATCAACTTTAAAACGCGGTAAATTTTGTTGATGTTTTGCGTATTCAGTTTGTATCGACATATCTCCGGCAGTACAAGAGCTGCACTTCTGAAACTTGGTACTTCAGTAAAAAAGGCCTATTCGAGACTGTCTGCAAAGTTTCGTTGCACAATTCGAATAAATGTGAGAGTTATAAACAAAAGCGATATCAACTTTAAAACGCGCTAAATTTTGTTGATGTTTTGCGTATTCAGTTTGTATCGACATATCTCCGGCAGTACAAGAGCTGCACTTCTGAAAGTTGGTACTTCAGTAGAACATGTGTCTCCGCGACGGTCTGCAAAGTTTCGTTGCACAATTCGAATAAATGTGGAAGTTATAAACAAAAGCGATATCAACTTTAAAACGCCGTAAATTTTGTTGATGTTTTGCGTATTCAGTTTGTATCGACATATCTCCGGCAGTACAAGAGCTGCACTTCTGAAACTTGGTACTTCAGTAGAGCATGTGTCTCCGCGACTGTCTGCAAAGTTTCGTTGCACAATTCGAATATATGTGGAAGTTATAAAAAAAAGCGATATCAACTTTAAAACGCGGTAAATTTTGTTGATGTTTTGCGTATTCAGTTTGTATCGACATATCTCCGGCAGTACAAGAGCTGCACTTCTGAAACTTGGTACTTCAGTAGACAACGCCTATTCGAGACTGTCTGCAAAGTTTCGTTGCACAATTCGAATAAATGTGGAAGTTATAAACAAAAGCGATATCAACTTTAAAACGCGCTTAATTTTGTTGATGTTTTGCGTATTCAGTTTGTATCGAGATATCTCCGGCAGTACAAGAGCTGCACTTCTGAAACTTGGTACTTCAGTAGAACATGTGTCTCCGCGACTGTCTGCAAAGTTTCGTTGCACAATTCGAATGAATGTGGAAGTTATAAAAAAAAGCGATATCAACTTTAAAACGCGCTAAATTTATTTGATGTTTTGTGTATTCAGTTTGTATCGACATATCTCCGGCAGTACAAGAGCTGCACTTCTGAAACTTAGTACTTCAGTAGACAAGGCTTATTCGAGACTGTCTGCAAAGATTCGTTGCACAATTCGAATAAATGTGGAAGTTATAAAAAAAAGCGATATCAACTTTAAAACGCGCTTAATTTTGTTGACGTTTTGCGTATTCAGTTTGTATCGACATATCTCCGGCAGTACAAGAGCTGCACTTCTGAAACTTGGTACTTCAGTAGAACATGTGTCTCCGCGACGGTCTGCAAAGTTTCGTTGCACAATTCGAATAAATGTGGAAGTTATAAAAAAAGCGATATCAACTTTAAAACGCGCTAAATTTTGTTGATGTTTTGCGTATTCAGTTTGTATCGACATATCTCCGGCAGTACAAGAGCTGCCCTTCTGAAACTTGGTACTTCAGTAGACAACGCCTATTCGAGACTGTCTGCAAAGTTTCGTGACACAATTCGAATAAATGTGGAAGTTATAAACAAAAGCGATATCAACTTTAAAACGCGCTAAATTTTGTTGATGTTTTGCGTATTCAGTTTGTATCGACATATCTCCGGCAGTACAAGGGCTGCACTTCTGAAACTTGGTACTTCAGTAGAACATGTGTCTCCGCGACGGTCTGCAAAGTTTCGTTGCACAATTCGAATAAATGTGGAAGTTATAAACAAAAGCGATATCAACTTTAAAAAGCGCTAAATTTTGTTGATGTTTTGCGTATTCAGTTTGTATCGAGATATCTCCGGCAGTACAAGAGCTGCACTTCTGAAACTTGGTACTTCAGTAGATAAGGCCTACTCGAGACTGTCTGCAAAGTTTCGTTGCACAATTCGAATAAATGTGGAAGTTATAAACAAAAGTGATATCAACTTTAAAACGCGCTAAATTTTGTTGATGTTTTGCGTATTCAGTTTGTATCGACATATCTCCGGCAGTACAAGAGCTGCACTTGTGAAACCTGGTACTTCAGTAGAACATGTGTCTCCGCGACGGTCTGCAAGGTTTCGTTGCACAATTCGAATAAATGTGGAAGTTATAAACAAAAGCGATATCAACTTTAAAACGCGGTAAATTTTGTTGATGTTTTGCGTATTCAGTTTGTATCGACATATCTCCGGCAGTACAAGAGCTGCACTTCTGAAACTTGGTACTTCAGTAAAAAAGGCCTATTCGAGACTGTCTGCAAAGTTTCGTTGCACAATTCGAATAAATGTGAGAGTTATAAACAAAAGCGATATCAACTTTAAAACGCGCTAAATTTTGTTGATGTTTTGCGTATTCAGTTTGTATCGACATATCTCCGGCAGTACAAGAGCTGCACTTCTGAAAGTTGGTACTTCAGTAGAACATGTGTCTCCGCGACGGTCTGCAAAGTTTCGTTGCACAATTCGAATAAATGTGGAAGTTATAAACAAAAGCGATATCAACTTTAAAACGCAATAAATTTTGTTGATGTTTTGCGTATTCAGTTTGTATCGACATATCTCCGGCAGTACAAGAGCTGCACTTCTGAAACTTGGTACTTCAGTAGAGCATGTGTCTCCGCGACTGTCTGCAAAGTTTCGTTGCACAATTCGAATATATGTGGAAGTTATAAAAAAAAGCGATATCAACTTTAAAACGCGGTAAATTTTGTTGATGTTTTGCGTATTCAGTTTGTATCGACATATCTCCGGCAGTACAAGAGCTGCACTTCTGAAACTTGGTACTTCAGTAGACAACGCCTATTCGAGACTGTCTGCAAAGTTTCGTTGCACAATTCGAATAAATGTGGAAGTTATAAACAAAAGCGATATCAACTTTAAAACGCGCTTAATTTTGTTGATGTTTTGCGTATTCAGTTTGTATCGACATATCTCCGGCAGTACAAGAGCTGCACTTCTGAAACTTGGTACTTCAGTAGAACATGTGTCTCCGCGACTGTCTGCAAAGTTTCGTTGCACAATTCGAATGAATGTGGAAGTTATAAAAAAAAGCGATATCAACTTTAAAACGCGCTAAATTTATTTGATGTTTTGCGTATTCAGTTTGTATCGACATATCTCCGGCAGTACAAGAGCTGCACTTCTGAAACTTGGTACTTCAGTAGACAACGCTTATTCGAGACTGTCTGCAAAGTTTCGTGGCACAATTCGAATAAATGTGGAAGTTATAAACAAAAGCGATATCAACTTTAAAACGCGCTAAATTTTGTTGATGTTTTGCGTATTCAGTTTGTATCGACATATCTCCGGCAGTACAAGAGCTGCACTTCTGAAACTTTGTATCTCAGTAAAAAAGGCCTATTCGAGACTGTCTGCAAAGTTTCGTTGCACAATTCGAATAAATGTGGAAGTTATAAACAAAAGCGATATCAACTTTAAAACGCGCTTAATGTTGTTGATGTTTTGCGTATTCAGTTTTTATCGACATATCTCCGGCAGTACAAGAGCTGCACTTCTGAAACTTGGTACTTCAGTAGAAAACGCCTATTCGAGACTGTCTGCAAAGTTTCGTTGCACAATTCGAATAAATGTGGAAGTTATAAACAAAAGCGATATCAACTTTAAAACGCGCTTAATTTTGTTGATGTTTTGCGTATTCAGTTTGTATCGACATATCTCCGGCAGAACAAGAGCTGCACTGCTGAAACTTGGTACTTCAGTAGAAAAGGCCTATTCGAGACTGTCTGCAAAGTTTCGTTGCACAATTCGAATAAATGTGGAAGTTATAAACAAAAGCGATATCAACTTTAAAACGCGCTAAATTTTGTTGATGTTTTGCGTATTCAGTTTGTATCGACATATCACCGGCAGTACAAGAGCTGCACGTCTGAAACTTGGTACTTCAGTAGAAAATGTGTCTCCGCGACGGTCTGCAAAGTTTCGTTGCACAACTCCAATAAATGTGGAAGTTATAAACAAAAGCGATATCAACTTTAAAACGGTCTAAATTTTGTTGATGTTTTGCGTATTCAGTTTGTATCGACATATCTCCGGCAGTACAAGATCTTCACTTCTGAAACTTGGTACTTCAGTAGTAAATGTGTCTCCGCGACGGTCTGCAAAGTTTCGTTGCACAATTCGAATAAATGTGGAAGTTATAAACAAAAGCGATATCAACTTTAAAACGCGGTAAACTTTGTTGATGTTTTGCGTATTCAGTTTGTATCGACATATCTCCGGCAGTACAAAAGCTGCACTTCTGAAACTTAGTACTTCAGTAGACAAGGCTTATTCGAGACTGTCTGCAAAGTTTCGTTGCACAATTCGAATAAATGTGGAAGTTATAAAAAAAAGCGATATCAACTTTAAAACGCGCTTAATTTTGTTGACGTTTTGCGTATTCAGTTTGTATCGACATATCTCCGGCAGTACAAGAGCTGCACTTCTGAAACTTGGTACTTCAGTAGAACATGTGTCTCCGCGAATGTCTGCAAAGTTTCGTTGCACAATTCGAATAAATGTGGAAGTTATAAAAAAAGCGATATCAACTTTAAAACGCGCTAAATGTTGTTGATGTTTTGCGTATTCAGTTTGTATCGACATATCTCCGGCAGTACAAAAGCTGCCCTTCTGAAACTTGGTACTTCAGTAGACAACGCCTATTCGAGACTGTCTGCAAAGTTTCGTTACACAATTCGAATAAATGTGGAAGTTATAAACAAAAGCGATATCAACTTTACAACGCGCTAAATTGTGTTGATGTTTTGCGTTTCAGTTTTAATCGACATATCTCCGGCAGTACAAGAGGTGCACTTCTGAAACTTGGTACTTCAGTAGAACATGTGTCTCCGCGACGGTCTGCAAAGTTTCGTTGCACAATTCGAATAAATGTGGAAGCTATAAACAAAAGCGATATCGACTTTAAAACGCGCTAAATTTTGTTGATGTTTTGCGTATTCAGTTTGTATCGATATATCTCCGGCAGTACACGAGCTGCACTTCTGAAACTTAGTACTTCAGTAGCAACGGCTTATTCGAGACTGTCTGCAAAGTTTCGTTGCACAATTCGAATAAATGTGGAAGTTATAAACTAAAGCGATATCAACTTTAAAACGCGCTAAATTTTGTTGATGTTTTGCGTATTCAGTTTGTATCGATATATCTCCGGCAGTACAAGAGCTGCACTTCTGAAACTTAGTACTTCAGTAGCAACGGCTTATTCGAGACTGTCTGCAAAGTTTCGTTGCACAATTCGAATAAATGTTGAAGTTATAAACTAAAGCGATATCAACTTTAAAACGCGCTAAATTTTGTTGATGTTTTGCGTATTCAGTTTGTATCGACATATCTCCGGCAGTACAAGAGCTGCACTTCTGAAACTTGGTACTTCAGTAGATAAGGCCTACTCGAGACTGTCTGCAAAGTTTCGTTGCACAATTCGAATAAATGTGGAAGTTATAAACAAAAGCGATATCAACTTTAAAACGCGCTAAATTTTGTTGATGTTTTGCGTATTCAGTTTGTATCGACATATCTCCGGCAGTACAAGAGCTGCACTTCTGAAACCTGGTACTTCAGTAGAAAATGTGTCTCCGCGACGGTCTGCAAAGTTTCCTTGCACAATTCGAATAAATGTGGAAGTTATAAACAAAAGCGATATCAACTTTAAAACGCGCTAAATTTTGTTGATGTTTTGCGTATTCAGTTTGTATCGACATATCTCCGGCAGTACAAGAGCTGCACTTCTGAAACTTAGTACTTCAGTAGAAAAGGCCTATTCGAGACTGTCTGCAAAGTTACGTTGCACAATTCGAATAAATGTGGAAGTTATAAACAAAAGCGATATCAACTTTAAAACGCGCTAAATTTTGTTGATGTTTTGCGTATTCAGTTTGTATCGACATATCTCCGGCAGTACAAGAGCTGCACTTCTGAAACTTGGTACTTCAGTAGGAAAGGCCTATTCGAGACTGTCTGCAAAGTTTCGTTGCACAATTCGAATAAATGTGGAAGTTATAAACAAAAGCGATATCAACTTTAAAACGCGCTTAATGTTGTTGATGTTTTGCGTATTCAGTTTGTATCGACATATCTCCGGCAGTACAAGAGCTGCACTTCTGAAACTTGGTACTGCAGTAAAAAAGGCCTATTCGAGACTGTCTGCAAAGTTTCGTTGCACAATTCGAATAAATGTGGAAGTTATAAACAAAAGCGATATCAACTTTAAAACGCGCTTAATTTTGTTGATGTTTTGCGTATTCAGTTTGTATCGACATATCTCCATCAGAACAAGAGCTGCACTGCTGAAACTTGGTACTTCAGTAGAAAAGGCCTTTTCGGGACTGTCTGCAAAGTTTCGTTGCACAATTCGAATAAATGTGGAAGTTATAAACAAAAGCGATATCAACTTTAAAACGCGCTAAATTTTGTTGATGTTTTGCGTATTCAGTTTGTATCGACATATCACCGGCAGTACAAGAGCTGCACTTCTGAAACTTGGTACTTTAGTAGAAAATGTGTCTCCGCGACGGTCTGCAAAGTTTCGTTTCACAATTCGAATAAATGTGGAAGTTATAAACAAAAGCGATATCAACTTTAAAACGCGCTAAATTTTGTTGATGTTTTGCGTATTCAGTTTGTATCGACATATCTCCGGCAGTACAAGAGCTTCACTTCTGAAACTTGGTACTTCAGTAGAAAATGTGTCTCCGCGACGGTCTGCAAAGTTTCGTTGCACAATTCGAATAAATGTGGAAGTTATAAACAAAAGCGATATCAACTTTAAAACGCGGTAAATTTGTTGATGTTTTGCGTATTCAGTTTGTATCGAAATATCTCCGGCAGTACAAAAGCTGCACTTCTGAAACTTAGTACTTCAGTAGACAAGGCTTATTCGAGAGTGTCTGCAAAGTTTCGTTGCACAATTCGAATAAATGTGGAAGTTATAAAAAAAAGTGATATCAACTTTAAAACGCGCTTAATTTTGTTGACGTTTTGCGTATTCAGTTTGTATCGACATATCTCCGGCAGTACAAGAGCTGCACTTCTGAAACTTGGTACTTCAGTAGAACATGTGTCTCCGCGACTGTCTGCAAAGTTTCGTTGCACAATTCGAATAAATGTGGAAGTTATAAAAAAAGCGATATCAACTTTAAAACGCGCTAAATTTTGTTGATGTTTTGCGTATTCAGTTTGTATCGACATATCTCCGGCAGTACAAGAGCGGCAATTCTGAAACTTGGTACTTCAGTAGACAACGCCTATTCGAGACTGTCTGCAAAGTTTCGTTACACAATTCGAATAAATGTGGAAGTTATAAACAAAAGCGATATCAACTTTAAAACGCGCTAAATTTTGTTTATGTTTTGCGTATTCAGTTTGTATCGACATATCTCCGGCAGTACAAGAGCTGCACTTCTGAAACTTGGTACTTCAGTAGAACATGTGTCTCCGCGACGGTCTGCAAAGTTTCGTTGCACAATTCGAATAAATGTGGAAGTTATAAACAAAAGCGATATCAACTTTAAAACGCGCTAAATTTTGTTGATGTTTTGCGTATTCAGTTTGTATCGATATATCTCCGGCAGTACAAGAGCTGCACTTCTGAAACTTAGTACTTCAGTAGAAAAGGCTTATTCGAGACTGTCTGCAAAGTTTCGTTGCACAATTCGAATAAATGTGGAAGTTATAAACAAAAGCGATATCAACTTTAAAACGCGCTAAATTTTGTTGATGTTTTGCGTATTCAGTTTGTATCGACATATCTCCGGCAGTACATAAGCTGCACTTCTGAAAGTTGGTACTTCAGTAGAACATGTGTCTCCGCGACGGTCTGCAAAGTTTCGTTGCACAATTCGAATAAATGTGGAAGTTATTAACAAAAGCGATATCAACTTTAAAACGCCGTAAATTTTGTTGATGTTTTGCGTATTCAGTTTGTATCGACATATCTCCGGCAGTACAAGAGCTGCACTTCTGAAACTTAGTACTTCAGTAGACAACGCCTATTCGAGACTGTCTGCAAAGTTTCGTTGCACAATTCGAATAAATGTGGAAGTTTTAAACAAAAGCGATATCAACTTTAAAACGCGCTTTATTTTGTTTATGTTTTGCGTATTCAGTTTGTATCGACATATCTCCGGCAGTACAAGAGCTGCACTTCTGAAACTTGGTACTTCAGTAGAACATGTGTCTCTGCGACTGTCTGCAAAGTTTCGTTGCACAATTCGAATAAATGTGGAAGTTATAAAAAAAAGCGATATCAACTTTAAAACGCGGTAAATTTTGTTGATGTTTTGCGTATTCAGTTTGTATCGACATATCTCCGGCAGTACCAGAGCTGCACTTCTGAAACTTGGTACTTCAGTGGACAACGCCTATTCGAGACTGTCTGCAAAGTTTCGTTGCACAATTCGAATGAATGTGGAAGTTATAAAAAAAGCGATATCAACTTTAAAACGCGCTAAATTTTGTTGATGTTTTGCGTATTCAGTTTGTATCGACATATCTCCGGCAGTACAAGAGCTGCACTTCTAAAACTTGGTACTTCAGTAGACAACGCTTATTCGAGACTGTCTGCAAAGTTTCGTGGCACAATTCGAATAAATGT
This sequence comes from Sepiola atlantica, assembly GCA_963556195.1. NCBI lineage: Eukaryota > Metazoa > Mollusca > Cephalopoda > Sepiida > Sepiolidae > Sepiola > Sepiola atlantica. The sequence goes on from CAUVYP010000567.1 coordinate 1,084,822, forward strand.
GGAAGTTATAAACAAAAGCGATATCAACTTTAAAACGCGCTAAATTTTGTTGATGTTTTGCGTATTCAGTTTGTATCGACATATCTCCGGCAGTACAAGAGCTGCACTTCTGAAACTTTGTATCTCCGTAAAAAAGGCCTATTCGAGACTGTCTGCAAAGTTTCGTTGCACAATTCGAATAAATGTGGAAGTTATAAACAAAAGCGATATCAACTTTAAAACGCCGTAAATTTTGTTGATGTTTTGCGTATTCAGTTTGTATCGACATATCTCCGGCAGTACAAGAGCTGCACTTCTGTAACTTAGTACTTCAGTAGACAAGGCCTATTCGAGACTGTCTGCAAAGTTTCGTGGCACAATGCGAATAAATGTGGAAGTTATAAACAAAAGCGATATCAACTTTAAAACGCGCTTAATTTTGTTGATGTTTTGCGTATTCAGTTTGTATCGACATATCTCCGGCAGTACAAGAGCTGCACTTCTGAAACTTAGTACTTCAGTAGAAAAGGCCTATTCGAGACTGTCTGCAAAGTTTCGTTGCACAATTCGAATAAATGTGGAAGTTATAAACAAAAGCGATATCAACTTTAAAACGCGCTAAATTTTGTTGATGGTTTGCGTATTCAGTTTGTATCGACATATCTCCGGCAGTACAAGAGCTGCACTTCTGAAACTTTGTACTTCAGTAGAACATGTGTCTCCGCGACGGTCTGCAAAGTTTCGTTGCACAATTCGAATAAATGTGGAAGTTATAAACAAAAGCGATATCAACTTTAAAACGCGCTAAATTTTGTTGATGTTTTGCGTACTCAGTTTGTATCGACATATCTCCGGCAGTACAAGAGCTGCACTTCTGCAACTTAGTACTTCAGTAGAAAAGGCCTATTCGAGACTGTCTGCAAAGTTTCGTTGCACAATTCGAATAAATGTGGAAGTTATAAACAAAAGCGATATCAACTTTAAAACGCGCTAAATTTTGTTGATGTTTTGCGTATTCAGTTTGTATCGACATATCTCCGGCAGTACAAGAGCTGCACTTCTGAAACTTGGTACTTCAGTAGAAAACGCCTATTCGAGACTGTCTGCAAAGTTTCGTTGCACAATTCGAATAAATGTGGAAGTTATAAACAAAAGCGATATCAACTTTAAAACGCGCTTAATTTTGTTGATGTTTTGCGTATTCAGTTTGTATCGACATATCTCCGGCAGAACAAGAGCTGCACTGCTGAAACTTGGTACTTCAGTAGAAAAGGCCTATTCGAGACTGTCTGCAAAGTTTCGTTGCACAATTCGAATAAATGTGGAAGTTATAAACAAAAGCGATATCAACTTTAAAACGCGCTAAATTTTGTTGATGTTTTGCGTATTCAGTTTGTATCGACATATCACCGGAAGTACAAGAGCTGCACGTCTGAAACTTGGTACTTCAGTAGAAAATGTGTCTCCGCGACGGTCTGCAAAGTTTCGTTGCACAATTCGAATAAATGTGGAAGTTATAAACAAAAGCGATATCAACTTTAAAACGCGCTAAATTTTGTTGATGTTTTGCGTATTCAGTTTGTATCGACATATCTCCGGCAGTACAAGATCTTCACTTCTGAAACTTGGTACTTCAGTAGTAAATGTGTCTCCGCGACGGTCTGCAAAGTTTCGTTGCACAATTCGAATAAATGTGGAAGTTATAAACAAAAGCGATATCAACTTTAAAACGCGGTAAATTTTGTTGATGTTTTGCGTATTCAGTTTGTATCGACATATCTCCGGCAGTACAAAAGCTGCACTTCTGAAACTTAGTACTTCAGTAGACAAGGCTTATTCGAGACTGTCTGCAAAGTTTCGTTGCACAATTCGAATAAATGTGGAAGTTATAAAAAAAAGCGATATCAACTTTAAAACGCGCTTAATTTTGTTGACGTTTTGCGTATTCAGTTTGTATCGACATATCTCCGGCAGTACAAGAGCTGCACTTCTGAAACTTGGTACTTTAGTAGAACATGTGTCTCTGCGAATGTCTGCCAAGTTTCGTTGCACAATTCGAATAAATGTGGAAGTTATAAAAAAAGCGATATCAACTTTAAAACGCGCTAAATGTTGTTGATGTTTTGCGTATTCAGTTTGTATCGACATATCTCCGGCAGTACAAAAGCTGCCCTTCTGAAACTTGGTACTTCAGTAGACAACGCCTATTCGAGACTGTCTGCAAAGTTTCGATACACAATTCGAATAAATGTGGAAGTTATAAACAAAAGCGATATCAACTTTAAAACGCGCTAAATTGTGTTGATGTTTTGCGTTTCAGTTTGTATCGACATATCTCCGGCAGTACAAGAGGTGCACTTCTGAAACTTGGTACTTCAGTAGAACATGAGTCTCCACGACGGTCTGCAAAGTTTCGTTGCACAATTCGAATAAATGTGGAAGTTATAAACAAAAGCGATATCGACTTTAAAACGCGCTAAATTTTGTTGATGTTTTGCGTATTCAGTTTGTATCGATATATCTCCGGCAGTACAAGAGCTGCACTTCTGAAACTTAGCACTTCAGTAGCAACGGCTTATTCGAGACTGTCTGCAAAGTTTCGTTGCACAATTCGAATAAATGTGGAAGTTATAAACTAAAGCGATATCAACTTTAAAACGCGCTAAATTTTGTTGATGTTTTGCGTATTCAGTTTGTATCGACATATCTCCGGCAGTACAAGAGCTGCACTTCTGAAACTTGGTACTTCAGTAGATAAGGCCTACTCGAGACTGTCTGCAAAGTTTCGTTGCACAATTCGAATAAATGTGGAAGTTATAAACAAAAGCGATATCAACTTTAAAACGCGCTAAATTTTGTTGATGTTTTGCGTATTCAGTTTGTATCGACATATCTCCGGCAGTACAAGAGCTGCACTTCTGAAACCTGGTACTTCAGTAGAACATGTGTCTCCGCGACGGTCTGCAAAGTTTCCTTGCACAATTCGAATAAATGTGGAAGTTATAAACAAAAGCGATATCAACTTTAAAACGCGGTAAATTTTGTTGATGTTTTGCGTATTCAGTTTGTATCGACATATCTCCGGCAGTACAAGAGCTGCACTTCTGAAACATGGTACTTCAGTAGAACATGTGTCTCCGCGACTGTCTGCAAAGTTTCGTTGCACAATTCGAATAAATGTGGAAGTTATAAACAAAAGCGATATCAACTTTAAAACGCGCTAAATTTTGTTGATGTTTTGCGTATTCAGTTTGTATCGACATATCTCCGGCAGTACAAGAGCTGCACTTCTGAAACTTAGTACTTCAGTAGAAAAAGCCTATTCGAGACTGTCTGCAAAGTTTCGTTGCACAATTCGAATAAATGTGGAAGTTATAAACAAAAGCGATATCAACTTTAAAACGCGCTAAATTTTGTTGATGTTTTGCGTATTCAGTTTGTATCGACATATCTCCGGCAGTACAAGAGCTGCACTTCTGAAACTTGGTACTTCAGTAGGAAAGGCCTATTCGAGACTGTGTGCAAAGTTTCCTTGCACAATTCGAATAAATGTGGAAGTTATAAACAAAAGCGATATCAACTTTAAAACGCGCTTAATGTTGTTGATGTTTTGCGTATTCAGTTTGTATCGACATATCTCCGGCAGTACAAGAGCTGCACTTCTGAAACTTGGTACTTCAGTAAAAAAGGCCTATTCGAGACTGTCTGCAAAGTTTCGTTGCACAATTCGAATAAATGTGGAAGTTATAAACAAAAGCGATATCAACTTTAAAACGCGCTTAATTTTGTTGATGTTTTGCGTATTCAGTTTGTATCGACATATCTCCGGCAGAACAAGAGCTGCACTGCTGAAACTTGGTACTTCAGTAGAAAAGGCCTATTCGAGACTGTCTGCAAAGTTTCGTTGCACAATTCGAATAAATGTGGAAGTTATAAACAAAAGCGATATCAACTTTAAAACGCGCTAAATTTTGTTGATGTTTTGCGTATTCAGTTTGTATCGACATATCACCGGCAGTACAAGAGCTGCACTTCTGAAACTTGGTACTTCAGTAGAAAATGTGTCTCCGCGACGGTCTGCAAAGTTTCGTTGCACAATTCGAATAAATGTGGAAGTTATAAACAAAAGCGATATCAACTTTAAAACGCGCTAAATTTTGTTGATGTTTTGCGTATTCAGTTTGTATCGACATATCTCCGGCAGTACAAGAGCTTCACTTCTGAAACTTGGTACTTCAGTAGAACATGTGTCTCCGCGACGGTCTGCAAAGTTTCGTTGCACAATTCGAATAAATGTGGAAGTTATAAACAAAAGCGATATCAACTTTAAAACGCGGTAAATTTTGTTGATGTTTTGCGTATTCAGTTTGTATCGAAATATCTCCGGCAGTACAAGAGCTGCACTTCTGAAACTTAGTACTGCAGTAGAAAAGGCTTATTCGAGACTGTCTGCAAAGTTTCGTTGCACAATTCGAATAAATGTGGAAGTTATAAAAAAAAGCGATATCAACTTTAAAACGCGCTTAATTTTGTTGACGTTTTGCGTATTCAGTTTGTATCGACATATCTCCAGCAGTACAAGAGCTTCACTTCTGAAACTTGGTACTTCAGTAGAAAATGTGTCTCCGCGACGGTCTGCAAAGTTTCGTTGCACAATTCGAATAAATGTGGAAGTTATAAAAAAAGCGATATCAACTTTAAAACGCGGTAAATTTTGTTGATGTTTTGCGTATTCAGTTTGTATCGAAATATCTCCGGCAGTACAAAAGCTGCACTTCTGAAACTTAGTACTGCAGTAGACAAGGCTTATTCGAGACTGTCTGCAAAGTTTCGTTGCACAATTCGAATAAATGTGGAAGTTATAAAAAAAAGCGATATCAACTTTAAAACGCGCTTAATTTTGTTGACGTTTTGCGTATTCAGTTTGTATCGACATATCTCCGGCAGTACAAGAGCTGCACTTCTGAAACTTAGTACTTCAGTAGAACATGTGTCTCCGCGACTGTCTGCAAAGTTTCGTTGCACAATTCGAATAAATGTGGAAGTTATAAACAAAAGCGATATCAACTTTAAAACGCGCTTAATTTTGTTGATGTTTTGCGTATTCAGTTTGTATCGATATATCTCCGGCAGTACAAGAGCTGCACTTCTGAAACTTAGTACTTCAGTAGAAAAAGCTTATTCGAGACTGTCTGCAAAGTTTCGTTGCACAATTCGAATAAATGTGGAAGTTATAAACAAAAGCGATATCAACTTTAAAACGCGCTAAAATTTGTTGATGTTTTGCGTATTCAGTTTGTATCGACATATCTCCGGCAGTACAAGAGCTGCACTTCTGAAACCCGGTACTTCAGTAGAACATGTGTCTCCGCGACGGTCTGCAAAGTTTCCTTGCACAATTCGAATAAATGTGGAAGTTATAAACAAAAGCGATATCAACTTTAAAACGCCGTAAATTTTGTTGATGTTTTGCGTATTCAGTTTGTATCGACATATCTCCGGCAGTACAAGAGCTGCACTTCTGAAACCTAGTACTTCAGTAGACAATGCCTATTCGAGACTGTCTGCAAAGTTTCGTTGCACAATTCGAATAAATGTGGAAGTTATAAACAAAAGCGATATCAACTTTAAAACGCGCTTAATTTTGTTGATGTTTTGCGTATTCAGTTTGTATCGACATATCACCGGCAGTACAAGAGCTGCACTTCTGAAACATGGTACTTCAGTAGAACATGTGTCTCCGCGACTGTCTGCAAAGTTTCGTTGCACAATTCGAATAAATGTGGAAGTTATAAACAAAAGCGATATCAACTTTAAAACGCGCTAAATTTTGTTGATGTTTTGCGTATTCAGTTTGTATCGACATATCTCCGGCAGTACAAGAGCTGCACTTCTGAAACTTGGTACTTCAGTAAAAAAGGCCTATTCGAGACTGTCTGCAAAGTTTCGTTGCACAATTCGAATAAATGTGGAAGTTATAAACAAAAGCGATATCAACTTTAAAACGCGCTAAATTTTGTTGATGTTTTGCGTATTCAGTTTGTATCGACATATCTCCGGCAGTACAAGAGCTGCATTTCTGAAAGTTGGAACTTCAGTAGAACATGTGTCTCCGCGACGGTCTGCAAAGTTTCGTTGCACAATTCGAATAAATGTGGAAGTTATTAACAAAAGCGATATCAACTTTAAAACGCCGTAAATTTTGTTGATGTTTTGCGTATTCAGTTTTTATCGACATATCTCCGGCAGTACAAGAGCTGCACTTCTGAAACTTAGTACTTCAGTAGACAATGCCTATTCGAGACTGTCTGCAAAGTTTCGTTGCACAATTCGAATAAATGTGGAAGTTATAAACAAAAGCGATATCAACTTTAAAACGCGCTTAATTTTGTTGATGTTTTGCGTATTCAGTTTGTATCGACATATCTCCGGCAGTACAAGAGCTGCACTTCTGAAACTTGGTACTTCAGTAGAAAACGCCTATTCGAGACTGTCTGCAAAGTTTCGTTGCACAATTCGAATAAATGTGGAAGTTATAAACAAAAGCGATATCAACTTTAAAACGCGCTTAATTTTGTTGATGTTTTGCGTATTCAGTTTGTATCGACATATCTCCGGCAGAACAAGAGCTGCACTGCTGAAACTTGGTACTTCAGTAGAAAAGGCCTATTCGAGACTGTCTGCAAAGTTTCGTTGCACAATTCGAATAAATGTGGAAGTTATAAACAAAAGCGATATCAACTTTAAAACGCGCTAAATTTTGTTGATGTTTTGCGTATTCAGTTTGTATCGACATATCACCGGAAGTACAAGAGCTGCACGTCTGAAACTTGGTACTTCAGTAGAAAATGTGTCTCCGCGACGGTCTGCAAAGTTTCGTTGCACAATTCGAATAAATGTGGAAGTTATAAACAAAAGCGATATCAACTTTAAAACGCGCTAAATTTTGTTGATGTTTTGCGTATTCAGTTTGTATCGACATATCTCCGGCAGTACAAGATCTTCACTTCTGAAACTTGGTACTTCAGTAGTAAATGTGTCTCCGCGACGGTCTGCAAAGTTTCGTTGCACAATTCGAATAAATGTGGAAGTTATAAACAAAAGCGATATCAACTTTAAAACGCGGTAAATTTTGTTGATGTTTTGCGTATTCAGTTTGTATCGACATATCTCCGGCAGTACAAAAGCTGCACTTCTGAAACTTAGTACTTCAGTAGACAAGGCTTATTCGAGACTGTCTGCAAAGTTTCGTTGCACAATTCGAATAAATGTGGAAGTTATAAAAAAAAGCGATATCAACTTTAAAACGCGCTTAATTTTGTTGACGTTTTGCGTATTCAGTTTGTATCGACATATCTCCGGCAGTACAAGAGCTGCACTTCTGAAACTTGGTACTTCAGTAGAACATGTGTCTCCGCGAATGTCTGCAAAGTTTCGTTGCACAATTCGAATAAATGTGGAAGTTATAAAAAAAGCGATATCAACTTTAAAACGCGCTAAATGTTGTTGATGTTTTGCGTATTCAGTTTGTATCGACATATCTCCGGCAGTACAAAAGCTGCCCTTCTGAAACTTGGTACTTCAGTAGACAACGCCTATTCGAGACTGTCTGCAAAGTTTCGATACACAATTCGAATAAATGTGGAAGTTATAAACAAAAGCGATATCAACTTTAAAACGCGCTAAATTGTGTTGATGTTTTGCGTTTCAGTTTGTATCGACATATCTCCGGCAGTACAAGAGGTGCACTTCTGAAACTTGGTACTTCAGTAGAACATGAGTCTCCACGACGGTCTGCAAAGTTTCGTTGCACAATTCGAATAAATGTGGAAGTTATAAACAAAAGCGATATCGACTTTAAAACGCGCTAAATTTTGTTGATGTTTTGCGTATTCAGTTTGTATCGATATATCTCCGGCAGTACAAGAGCTGCACTTCTGAAACTTAGCACTTCAGTAGCAACGGCTTATTCGAGACTGTCTGCAAAGTTTCGTTGCACAATTCGAATAAATGTGGAAGTTATAAACTAAAGCGATATCAACTTTAAAACGCGCTAAATTTTGTTGATGTTTTGCGTATTCAGTTTGTATCGACATATCTCCGGCAGTACAAGAGCTGCACTTCTGAAACTTGGTACTTCAGTAGATAAGGCCTACTCGAGACTGTCTGCAAAGTTTCGTTGCACAATTCGAATAAATGTGGAAGTTATAAACAAAAGCGATATCAACTTTAAAACGCGCTAAATTTTGTTGATGTTTTGCGTATTCAGTTTGTATCGACATATCTCCGGCAGTACAAGAGCTGCACTTCTGAAACCTGGTACTTCAGTAGAACATGTGTCTCCGCGACGGTCTGCAAAGTTTCCTTGCACAATTCGAATAAATGTGGAAGTTATAAACAAAAGCGATATCAACTTTAAAACGCGGTAAATTTTGTTGATGTTTTGCGTATTCAGTTTGTATCGACATATCTCCGGCAGTACAAGAGCTGCACTTCTGAAACATGGTACTTCAGTAGAACATGTGTCTCCGCGACTGTCTGCAAAGTTTCGTTGCACAATTCGAATAAATGTGGAAGTTATAAACAAAAGCGATATCAACTTTAAAACGCGCTAAATTTTGTTGATGTTTTGCGTATTCAGTTTGTATCGACATATCTCCGGCAGTACAAGAGCTGCACTTCTGAAACTTAGTACTTCAGTAGAAAAAGCCTATTCGAGACTGTCTGCAAAGTTTCGTTGCACAATTCGAATAAATGTGGAAGTTATAAACAAAAGCGATATCAACTTTAAAACGCGCTAAATTTTGTTGATGTTTTGCGTATTCAGTTTGTATCGACATATCTCCGGCAGTACAAGAGCTGCACTTCTGAAACTTGGTACTTCAGTAGGAAAGGCCTATTCGAGACGGTGTGCAAAGTTTCCTTGCACAATTCGAATAAATGTGGAAGTTATAAACAAAAGCGATATCAACTTTAAAACGCGCTTAATGTTGTTGATGTTTTGCGTATTCAGTTTGTATCGACATATCTCCGGCAGTACAAGAGCTGCACTTCTGAAACTTGGTACTTCAGTAAAAAAGGCCTATTCGAGACTGTCTGCAAAGTTTCGTTGCACAATTCGAATAAATGTGGAAGTTATAAACAAAAGCGATATCAACTTTAAAACGCGCTTAATTTTGTTGATGTTTTGCGTATTCAGTTTGTATCGACATATCTCCGGCAGAACAAGAGCTGCACTGCTGAAACTTGGTACTTCAGTAGAAAAGGCCTATTCGAGACTGTCTGCAAAGTTTCGTTGCACAATTCGAATAAATGTGGAAGTTATAAACAAAAGCGATATCAACTTTAAAACGCGCTAAATTTTGTTGATGTTTTGCGTATTCAGTTTGTATCGACATATCACCGGCAGTACAAGAGCTGCACTTCTGAAACTTGGTACTTCAGTAGAAAATGTGTCTCCGCGACGGTCTGCAAAGTTTCGTTGCACAATTCGAATAAATGTGGAAGTTATAAACAAAAGCGATATCAACTTTAAAACGCGCTAAATTTTGTTGATGTTTTGCGTATTCAGTTTGTATCGACATATCTCCGGCAGTACAAGAGCTTCACTTCTGAAACTTGGTACTTCAGTAGAACATGTGTCTCCGCGACGGTCTGCAAAGTTTCGTTGCACAATTCGAATAAATGTGGAAGTTATAAACAAAAGCGATATCAACTTTAAAACGCGGTAAATTTTGTTGATGTTTTGCGTATTCAGTTTGTATCGAAATATCTCCGGCAGTACAAGAGCTGCACTTCTGAAACTTAGTACTGCAGTAGAAAAGGCTTATTCGAGACTGTCTGCAAAGTTTCGTTGCACAATTCGAATAAATGTGGAAGTTATAAAAAAAAGCGATATCAACTTTAAAACGCGCTTAATTTTGTTGACGTTTTGCGTATTCAGTTTGTATCGACATATCTCCAGCAGTACAAGAGCTTCACTTCTGAAACTTGGTACTTCAGTAGAAAATGTGTCTCCGCGACGGTCTGCAAAGTTTCGTTGCACAATTCGAATAAATGTGGAAGTTATAAAAAAAGCGATATCAACTTTAAAACGCGGTAAATTTTGTTGATGTTTTGCGTATTCAGTTTGTATCGAAATATCTCCGGCAGTACAAAAGCTGCACTTCTGAAACTTAGTACTGCAGTAGACAAGGCTTATTCGAGACTGTCTGCAAAGTTTCGTTGCACAATTCGAATAAATGTGGAAGTTATAAAAAAAAGCGATATCAACTTTAAAACGCGCTTAATTTTGTTGACGTTTTGCGTATTCAGTTTGTATCGACATATCTCCGGCAGTACAAGAGCTGCACTTCTGAAACTTAGTACTTCAGTAGAACATGTGTCTCCGCGACTGTCTGCAAAGTTTCGTTGCACAATTCGAATAAATGTGGAAGTTATAAACAAAAGCGATATCAACTTTAAAACGCGCTTAATTTTGTTGATGTTTTGCGTATTCAGTTTGTATCGATATATCTCCGGCAGTACAAGAGCTGCACTTCTGAAACTTAGTACTTCAGTAGAAAAAGCTTATTCGAGACTGTCTGCAAAGTTTCGTTGCACAATTCGAATAAATGTGGAAGTTATAAACAAAAGCGATATCAACTTTAAAACGCGCTAAAATTTGTTGATGTTTTGCGTATTCAGTTTGTATCGACATATCTCCGGCAGTACAAGAGCTGCACTTCTGAAACCCGGTACTTCAGTAGAACATGTGTCTCCGCGACGGTCTGCAAAGTTTCCTTGCACAATTCGAATAAATGTGGAAGTTATAAACAAAAGCGATATCAACTTTAAAACGCCGTAAATTTTGTTGATGTTTTGCGTATTCAGTTTGTATCGACATATCTCCGGCAGTACAAGAGCTGCACTTCTGAAACCTAGTACTTCAGTAGACAATGCCTATTCGAGACTGTCTGCAAAGTTTCGTTGCACAATTCGAATAAATGTGGAAGTTATAAACAAAAGCGATATCAACTTTAAAACGCGCTTAATTTTGTTGATGTTTTGCGTATTCAGTTTGTATCGACATATCACCGGCAGTACAAGAGCTGCACTTCTGAAACATGGTACTTCAGTAGAACATGTGTCTCCGCGACTGTCTGCAAAGTTTCGTTGCACAATTCGAATAAATGTGGAAGTTATAAACAAAAGCGATATCAACTTTAAAACGCGCTAAATTTTGTTGATGTTTTGCGTATTCAGTTTGTATCGACATATCTCCGGCAGTACAAGAGCTGCACTTCTGAAACTTGGTACTTCAGTAAAAAAGGCCTATTCGAGACTGTCTGCAAAGTTTCGTTGCACAATTCGAATAAATGTGGAAGTTATAAACAAAAGCGATATCAACTTTAAAACGCGCTAAATTTTGTTGATGTTTTGCGTATTCAGTTTGTATCGACATATCTCCGGCAGTACAAGAGCTGCATTTCTGAAAGTTGGAACTTCAGTAGAACATGTGTCTCCGCGACGGTCTGCAAAGTTTCGTTGCACAATTCGAATAAATGTGGAAGTTATTAACAAAAGCGATATCAACTTTAAAACGCCGTAAATTTTGTTGATGTTTTGCGTATTCAGTTTTTATCGACATATCTCCGGCAGTACAAGAGCTGCACTTCTGAAACTTAGTACTTCAGTAGACAATGCCTATTCGAGACTGTCTGCAAAGTTTCGTTGCACAATTCGAATAAATGTGGAAGTTATAAACAAAAGCGATATCAACTTTAAAACGCGCTTAATTTTGTTGATGTTTTGCGTATTCAGTTTGTATCGACATACTTCCGGCAGTACAAGAGCTGCACTTCTGAAACATGGTACTTCAGTAGAACATGTGTCTCCGCGACTGTCTGCAAAGTTTCGTTGCACAATTCGAATAAATGTGGAAGTTATAAACAAAAGCGATATCAACTTTAAAACGCGCTAAATTTTGTTGATGTTTTGCGTATTCAGTTTGTATCGACATATCTCCGGCAGTACAAGAGCTGCACTTCTGAAACTTGGTACTTCAGTAAAAAAGGCCTATTCGAGACTGTCTGCAAAGTTTCGTTGCACAATTCGAATAAATGTGGAAGTTATAAACAAAAGCGATATCAACTTTAAAACGCGCTAAATTTTGTTGATGTTTTGCGTATTCAGTTTGTATCGACATATCTCCGGCAGTACAAGAGCTGCACTTCTGAAACTTGGTACTTCAGTAGACAACGCTTATTCGAGACTGTCTGCAAAGTTTCGTTGCACAATTCGAATAAATGTGGAAGTTATAAACAAAAGCGATATCAACTTTAAAACGCGCTAAATTTTGTTGATGTTTTGCGTATTCAGTTTGTATCGACATATCTCCGGCAGTACAAGAGCTGCACTTCTGAAACTTGGTACTTCAGTACAAAAGGCCTATTCGAGACTGTCTGCAAAGTTTCGTTGCACAATTCGAATAAATGTGGAAGTTATAAACAAAAGCGATATCAACTTTAAAACGCGCTAAATTTTGTTGATGTTTTGCGTATTCAGTTTGTATCGACATATCTCCGGCAGTACAAGAGCTGCATTTCTGAAAGTTGGAACTTCAGTAGAACATGTGTCTCCGCGACGGTCTGCAAAGTTTCGTTGCACAATTCGAATAAATGTGGAAGTTATTAACAAAAGCGATATCAACTTTAAAACGCCGTAAATTTTGTTGATGTTTTGCGTATTCAGTTTTTATCGACATATCTCCGGCAGTACAAGAGCTGCACTTCTGAAACTTAGTACTTCAGTAGACAATGCCTATTCGAGACTGTCTGCAAAGTTTCGTTGCACAATTCGAATAAATGTGGAAGTTATAAACAAAAGCGATATCAACTTTTAAACGCGCTTAATTTTGTTGATGTTTTGCGTATTCAGTTTGTATCGACATACTTCCGGCAGTACAAGAGCTGCACTTCTGAAACATGGTACTTCAGTAGAACATGTGTCTCCGCGACTGTCTGCAAAGTTTCGTTGCACAATTCGAATAAATGTGGAAGTTATAAACAAAAGCGATATCAACTTTAAAACGCGCTAAATTTTGTTGATGTTTTGCGTATTCAGTTTGTATCGACATATCTCCGGCAGTACAAGAGCTGCACTTCTGAAACTTGGTACTTCAGTAAAAAAGGCCTATTCGAGACTGTCTGCAAAGTTTCGTTGCACAATTCGAATAAATGTGGAAGTTATAAACAAAAGCGATATCAACTTTAAAACGCGCTAAATTTTGTTGATGTTTTGCGTATTCAGTTTGTATCGACATATCTCCGGCAGTACAAGAGCTGCACTTCTGAAACTTGGTACTTCAGTAGACAACGCTTATTCGAGACTGTCTGCAAAGTTTCGTTGCACAATTCGAATAAATGTGGAAGTTATAAACAAAAGCGATATCAACTTTAAAACGCGCTAAATTTTGTTGATGTTTTGCGTATTCAGTTTGTATCGACATATCTCCGGCAGTACAAGAGCTGCACTTCTGAAACTTGGTACTTCAGTACAAAAGGCCTATTCGAGACTGTCTGCAAAGTTTCGTTGCACAATTCGAATAAATGTGGAAGTTATAAACAAAAGCGATATCAACTTTAAAACGCCGTAAATTTTGTTGATGTTTTGCGTATTCAGTTTGTATCGACATATCTCTGGCAGTACAAGAGCTGCACTTCTGAAACTTGGTACTTCAGTAGAAAAGGCCTATTCGAGACTGTCTGCAAAGTTTCGTTGCACAATTCGAATAAATGTGGAAGTTATAAACAAAAGCGATATCAACTTTAAAACGCGCTTAATTTTGTTGATGTTTTGCGTATTCAGTTTGTATCGACATATCTCCGGCAGTACAAGAGCTGCACTTCTGAAACATGGTACTTCAGTAGAACATGTGTCTCACCGACTGTCTGCAAAGTTTCGTTGCACAATTCGAATAAATGTGGAAGTTATAAACAAAAGCGATATCAACTTTAAAACGCGCTAAATTTTGTTGATGTTTTGCGTATTCAGTTTGTATCGACATATCTCCGGCAGTACAAGAGCTGCATTTCTGAAACTTGGTACTTCAGTAAAAAAGGCCTATTCGAGACTGTCTGCAAAGTTTCGTTGCACAATTCGAATAAATGTGGAAGTTATAAACAAAAGCGATATCAACTTTAAAACGCGCTAAATTTTGTTGATGTTTTGCGAATTCAGTTTTTATCGACATATCTCCGGCAGTACAAGAGCTGCACTTCTGAAAGTTGGTACTTCAGTAGAACATGTGTCTCCGCGACGGTCTGCAAAGTTTCGTTGCACAATTCGAATAAATGTGGAAGTTATTAACAAAAGCGATATCAACTTTAAAACGCCGTAAATTTTGTTGATGTTTTGCGTATTCAGTTTGTATCGACATATCTCCGGCAGTACAAGAGCTGCACTTCTGAAACTTAGTGATCCAGTAGACAAGGCCTATTCGAGACTGTCTGCAAAGTTTCGTTGCACAATTCGAATAAATGTGGAAGTTATAAACAAAAGCGATATCAACTTTAAAACGCGCTTTATTTTGTTGATGTTTTGCGTATTCAGTTTGTATCGACATATCTCCAGCAGTAACAGAGCTGCACTTCTGAAACTTGGTACTTCAGTAGAACATGTGTCTCCGCGACTGTCTGCAAAGTTTCGTTGCACAATTCGAATAAATGTGGAAGTTATAAAAAAAAGCGATATCAACTTTAAAACGCGCTAAATTTTGTTGATGTTTTGCGTATTCAGTTTGTATCGACATATCTCCGGCAATACAAGAGCTGCACTTCTGAAACTTGGTACTTCAGTAGACAACGCCTATTCAGGACTGTCTGCAAAGTTTCGTTGCACAATTCGAATAAATGTGGAAGTTATAAACAAAAGCGATATCAACTTTAAAACGCGCTTAATTTTGTTGATGTTTTGCGTATTCAGTTTGTATCGACATATCTCCGGCAGTACAAGAGCTGCACTTCTGAAACCTAGTACTTCAGTAGAACATGTGTCTCCGCGACGGTCTGCAAAGTTTCGTTGCACAATTCGAATAAATGTGGAAGTTATTAACAAAAGCGATATCAACTTTAAAACGCCGTAAATTTTGTTGATGTTTTGCGTATTCAGTTTTTATCGACATATCTCCGGCAGTACAAGAGCTGCACTTCTGAAACTTAGTACTTCAGTAGACAAGGCCTATTCGAGACTGTCTGCAAAGTTTCGTTGCACAATTCGAATAAATGTGGAAGTTATAAACAAAAGCGATATCAACTTTAAAACGCGCTTAATGTTGTTGATGTTTTGCGTATTCAGTTTGTATCGACATATCTCCGGCAGTACAAGAGCTGCACTTCTGAAACTTGGTACTTCAGTAGAACATGTGTCTCCGCGACTGTCTGCAAAGTTTCGTTGCACAATTCGAATAAATGTGGAAGTTATAAAAAAAAGCGATATCAACTTTAAAACGCGGTAAATTTTGTTGATGTTTTGCGTATTCAGTTTGTATCGACATATCTCCGGCAGTACAAGAGCTGCACTTCTGAAACTTGGTACTTCAGTAGACAACGCCTATTCGAGACTGTCTGCAAAGTTTCGTTGCACAATTCGAATAAATGTGGAAGTTATAAACAAAAGCGATATCAACTTAAAAACGCGCTTAATTTTGTTGATGTTTTTCGTATTCAGTTTGTATCGACATATCTCCGGCAGTACAAGAGCTGCACTTCTGAAACTTGGTACTTCAGTAGAACATGTGTCTCCGCGACTGTCTGCAAAGTTTCGTTGCACAATTCGAATGAATGTGGAAGTTATAAAAAAAAGCGATATCAACTTTAAAACGCGCTAAATTTTGTTGATGTTTTGCGTATTCAGTTTGTATCGACATATCTCCGGCAGTACAAGAGCTGCACTTCTGAAACTTGGTACTTCAGTAGACAACGCTTATTCGAGACTGTCTGCAAAGTTTCGTTGCACAATTCGAATAAATGTGGAAGTTATAAACAAAAGCGATATCAACTTTAAAACGCGCTAAATTTTGTTGATGTTTTGCGTATTCAGTTTGTATCGACATATCTCCGGCAGTACAAGAGCTGCACTTCTGAAACTTGGTACTTCAGTACAAAAGGCCTATTCGAGACTGTCTGCAAAGTTTCGTTGCACAATTCGAATAAATGTGGAAGTTATAAACAAAAGCGATATCAACTTTAAAACGCCGTAAATTTTGTTGATGTTTTGCGTATTCAGTTTGTATCGACATATCTCTGGCAGTACAAGAGCTGCACTTCTGAAACTTGGTACTTCAGTAGAAAAGGCCTATTCGAGACTGTCTGCAAAGTTTCGTTGCACAATTCGAATAAATGTGGAAGTTATAAACAAAAGCGATATCAACTTTAAAACGCGCTTAATTTTGTTGATGTTTTGCGTATTCAGTTTGTATCGACATATCTCCGGCAGTACAAGAGCTGCACTTCTGAAACATGGTACTTCAGTAGAACATGTGTCTCACCGACTGTCTGCAAAGTTTCGTTGCACAATTCGAATAAATGTGGAAGTTATAAACAAAAGCGATATCAACTTTAAAACGCGCTAAATTTTGTTGATGTTTTGCGTATTCAGTTTGTATCGACATATCTCCGGCAGTACAAGAGCTGCACTTCTGAAACTTGGTACTTCAGTAAAAAAGGCCTATTCGAGACTGTCTGCAAAGTTTCGTTGCACAATTCGAATAAATGTGGAAGTTATAAACAAAAGCGATATCAACTTTAAAACGCGCTAAATTTTGTTGATGTTTTGCGAATTCAGTTTGTATCGACATATCTCCGGCAGTACAAGAGCTGCACTTCTGAAAGTTGGTACTTCAGTAGACAACGCCTATTCGAGACTGTCTGCAAAGTTTCGTTGCACAATTCGAATAAATGTGGAAGTTATTAACAAAAGCGATATCAACTTTAAAACGCCGTAAATTTTGTTGATGTTTTGCGTATTCAGTTTGTATCGACATATCTCCGGCAGTACAAGAGCTGCACTTCTGAAACTTGGTACTTCAGTAGACAACGCCTATTCGAGACTGTCTGCAAAGTTTCGTTGCACAATTCGAATAAATGTGGAAGTTATAAACAAAAGCGATATCAACTTAAAAACGCGCTTAATTTTGTTGATGTTTTTCGTATTCAGTTTGTATCGACATATCTCCGGCAGTACAAGAGCTGCACTTCTGAAACTTGGTACTTCAGTAGAACATGTGTCTCCGCGACTGTCTGCAAAGTTTCGTTGCACAATTCGAATGAATGTGGAAGTTATAAAAAAAAGCGATATCAACTTTAAAACGCGCTAAATTTTGTTGATGTTTTGCGTATTCAGTTTGTATCGACATATCTCCGGCAGTACAAGAGCTGCACTTCTGAAACTTGGTACTTCAGTAGACAACGCTTATTCGAGACTGTCTGCAAAGTTTCGTTGCACAATTCGAATAAATGTGGAAGTTATAAACAAAAGCGATATCAACTTTAAAACGCGCTAAATTTTGTTGATGTTTTGCGTATTCAGTTTGTATCGACATATCTCCGGCAGTACAAGAGCTGCACTTCTGAAACTTGGTACTTCAGTACAAAAGGCCTATTCGAGACTGTCTGCAAAGTTTCGTTGCACAATTCGAATAAATGTGGAAGTTATAAACAAAAGCGATATCAACTTTAAAACGCCGTAAATTTTGTTGATGTTTTGCGTATTCAGTTTGTATCGACATATCTCTGGCAGTACAAGAGCTGCACTTCTGAAACTTGGTACTTCAGTAGAAAAGGCCTATTCGAGACTGTCTGCAAAGTTTCGTTGCACAATTCGAATAAATGTGGAAGTTATAAACAAAAGCGATATCAACTTTAAAACGCGCTTAATTTTGTTGATGTTTTGCGTATTCAGTTTGTATCGACATATCTCCGGCAGTACAAGAGCTGCACTTCTGAAACTTGGTACTTCAGTAGAACATGTGTCTCACCGACTGTCTGCAAAGTTTCGTTGCACAATTCGAATAAATGTGGAAGTTATAAACAAAAGCGATATCAACTTTAAAACGCGCTAAATTTTGTTGATGTTTTGCGTATTCAGTTTGTATCGACATATCTCCGGCAGTACAAGAGCTGCACTTCTGAAACTTGGTACTTCAGTAAAAAAGGCCTATTCGAGACTGTCTGCAAAGTTTCGTTGCACAATTCGAATAAATGTGGAAGTTATAAACAAAAGCGATATCAACTTTAAAACGCGCTAAATTTTGTTGATGTTTTGCGAATTCAGTTTGTATCGACATATCTCCGGCAGTACAAGAGCTGCACTTCTGAAAGTTGGTACTTCAGTAGAACATGTGTCTCCGCGACGGTCTGCAAAGTTTCGTTGCACAATTCGAATAAATGTGGAAGTTATTAACAAAAGCGATATCAACTTTAAAACGCCGTAAATTTTGTTGATGTTTTGCGTATTCAGTTTGTATCGACATATCTCCGGCAGTACAAGAGCTGCACTTCTGAAACTTAGTGATCCAGTAGACAAGGCCTATTCGAGACTGTCTGCAAAGTTTCGTTGCACAATTCGAATAAATGTGGAAGTTATAAACAAAAGCGATATCAACTTTAAAACGCGCTTTATTTTGTTGATGTTTTGCGTATTCAGTTTGTATCGACATATCTCCGGCAGTACAAGAGCTGCACTTCTGAAACTTGGTACTTCAGTAGAACATGTGTCTCCGCGACTGTCTGCAAAGTTTCGTTGCACAATTCGAATAAATGTGGAAGTTATAAAAAAAAGCGATATCAACTTTAAAACGCGCTAAATTTTGTTGATGTTTTGCGTATTCAGTTTGTATCGACATATCTCCGGCAGTACAAGAGCTGCACTTCTGAAACTTGGTACTTCAGTAGACAACGCCTATTCAGGACTGTCTGCAAAGTTTCGTTGCACAATTCGAATAAATGTGGAAGTTATAAACAAAAGCGATATCAACTTTAAAACGCGCTTAATTTTGTTGATGTTTTGCGTATTCAGTTTGTATCGACATATCTCCGGCAGTACAAGAGCTGCACTTCTGAAACCTGGTACTTCAGTAGAACATGTGTCTCCGCGACGGTCTGCAAAGTTTCCTTGAACAATTCGAATAAATGTGGAAGTTATAAACAAAAGCGATATCAACTTTAAAACGCCGTAAATTTTGTTGATGTTTTGCGTATTCAGTTTGTATCGACATATCTCCGGCAGTACAAGAGCTGCACTTCTGAAACTTGGTACTTCAGTAGAACATGTGTCTCCGCGACTGTCTGCAAAGTTTCGTTGCACAATTCGAATAAATGTGGAAGTTATAAAAAAAAGCGATATCAACTTTAAAACGCGGTAAATTTTGTTGATGTTTTGCGTATTCAGTTTGTATCGACATATCTCCGGCAGTACAAGAGCTGCACTTCTGAAACTTGGTACTTCAGTAGACAACGCCTATTCGAGACTGTCTGCAAAGTTTCGTTGCACAATTCGAATAAATGTGGAAGTTATAAACAAAAGCGATATCAACTTAAAAACGCGCTTAATTTTGTTGATGTTTTGCGTATTCAGTTTGTATCGACATATCTCCGGCAGTACAAGAGCTGCACTTCTGAAACTTGGTACTTCAGTAGAACATGTGTCTCCGCGACTGTCTGCAAAGTTTCGTTGCACAATTCGAATGAATGTGGAAGTTATAAAAAAAAGCGATATCAACTTTAAAACGCGCTAAATTTTGTTGATGTTTTGCGTATTCAGTTTGTATCGACATATCTCCGGCAGTACAAGAGCTGCACTTCTGAAACTTGGTACTTCAGTAGACAACGCTTATTCGAGACTGTCTGCAAAGTTTCGTTGCACAATTCGAATAAATGTGGAAGTTATAAACAAAAGCGATATCAACTTTAAAACGCGCTAAATTTTGTTGATGTTTTGCGAATTCAGTTTGTATCGACATATCTCCGGCAGTACAAGAGCTGCACTTCTGAAAGTTGGTACTTCAGTAGAACATGTGTCTCCGCGACGGTCTGCAAAGTTTCGTTGCACAATTCGAATAAATGTCGAAGTTATTAACAAAAGCGATATCAACTTTAAAACGCCGTAAATTTTGTTGATGTTTTGCGTATTCAGTTTGTATCGACATATCTCTGGCAGTACAAGAGCTGCACTTCTGAAACTTGGTACTTCAGGAGAAAAGGCCTATTCGAGACTGTCTGCAAAGTTTCGTTGCACAATTCGAATAAATGTGGAAGTTATAAACAAAAGCGATATCAACTTTAAAACGCGCTAAATTTTGTTGATGTTTTGCGTATTCAGTTTGTATCGACATATCTCCGGCAGTACAAGAGCTGCACTTCTGAAACTTGGTACTTCAGTAGAACATGTGTCTCCGCGACGGTCTGCAAAGTTTCGTTGCACAATTCGAATAAATGTGGAAGTTATAAACAACAGCGATATCAACTTTAAAACGCGCTAAATTTTGTTGATGTTTTGCGTATTCAGTTTGTATCGACATATCTCCGGCAGTACAAGAGCTGCACATCTGAAACTTTGTACTTCAGTAGAACATGTGTCTCCGCGACGGTCTGCAAAGTTTCGTTGCACAATTCGAATAAATGTGGAAGTTATAAACAAAAGCGATATCAACTTTAAAACGCGCTAAATTTTGTTGATGTTTTGCGTATTCAGTTTGTATCGACATATCTCCGGCAGTACAAGAGCTGCACTTCTGAAACTTGGTACTTCAGTAGAAAACGCCTATAGGAGACTGTCTGCAAAGTTTCGTTGCACAATTCGAATAAATGTGGAAGTTATAAACAAAAGCGATATCAACTTTAAAACGCGCTTAATTTTGTTGATGTTTTGCGTATTCAGTTTGTATCGACATATCTCCGGCAGAACAAGAGCTGCACTGCTGAAACATGGTACTTCAGTAGAAAAGGCCTATTCGAGACTGTCTGCAAAGTTTCGTTGCACAATTCGAATAAATGTGGAAGTTATAAACAAAAGCGATATCAACTTTAAAACGCGCTAAATTTTGTTGATGTTTTGCGTATTCAGTTTGTATCGACATATCACCGGCAGTACAAGAGCTGCACTTCTGAAACTTGGTACTTCAGTAGAAAATGTGTCTCCGCGACGGGGTGCAAAGTTTCGTTGCACAATTCGAATAAATGTGGAAGTTATAAACAAAAGCGATATCAACTTTAAAACGCCGTAAATTTTGTTGATGTTTTGCGTATTCAGTTTGTATCGACATATCTCCGGCAGTACAAGAGCTGCACTTCTGAAACTTAGTGATCCAGTAGACAAAGCCTATTCGAGACTGTCTGCAAAGTTTCGTTGCACAATTCGAATAAATGTGGAAGTTATAAACAAAAGCGATATCAACTTTAAAACGCGCTTTATTTTGTTGATGTTTTGCGTATTCAGTTTGTATCGACATATCTCCGGCAGTACAAGAGCTGCACTTCTGAAACTTGGTACTTCAGTAGAACATGTGTCTCCGCGACTGTCTGCAAAGTTTCGTTGCACAATTCGAATAAATGTGGAAGTTATAAAAAAAAGCGATATCAACTTTAAAACGCGCTAAATTTTGTTGATGTTTTGCGTATTCAGTTTGTATCGACATATCTCCGGCAGTACAAGAGCTGCACTTCTGAAACTTGGTACTTCAGTAGACAACGCCTATTCAGGACTGTCTGCAAAGTTTCGTTGCACAATTCGAATAAATGTGGAAGTTATAAACAAAAGCGATATCAACTTTAAAACGCGCTTTATTTTGTTGATGTTTTGCGTATTCAGTTTGTATCGACATATCTCCGGCAGTACAAGAGCTGCACTTCTGAAACCTGGTACTTCAGTAGAACATGTGTCTCCGCGACGGTCTGCAAAGTTTCCTTGAACAATTCGAATAAATGTGGAAGTTATAAACAAAAGCGATATCAACTTTAAAACGCCGTAAATTTTGTTGATGTTTTGCGTATTCAGTTTGTATCGACATATCTCCGGCAGTACAAAAGCTGCACTTCTGAAACTTAGTACTTCAGTAGACAAGGCCTATTCGAGACTGTCTGCAAAGTTTCGTTGCACAATTCGAATAAATGTCGAAGTTGTAAACAAAAGCGATATCAACTTTAAAACGCGCTTAATTTTGTTGATGTTTTGCGTATTCAGTTTGTATCGACATATCTCCGGCAGTACAAGAGCTGCACTTCTGAAACATGGTACTTCAGTAGAACATGTGTCTCTGCGACTGTCTACAAAGTTTCGTTGCACAATTCGAATGAATGTGGAAGTTATAAAAAAAAGCGATATCAACTTTAAAACGCGCTTAATTTTGTTGATGTTTTGCGTATTCAGTTTGTATCGACATATCTCCGGCAGTACAAGAGCTGCACTTCTGAAACTTGGTACTTCAGTAAAAAAGGCCTATTCGAGACTGTCTGCAAAGTTTCGTTGCACAATTCGAATAAATGTAGAAGTTATAAACAAAAGCGATATCAACTTTAAAACGCGCTAAATTTTGTTGATGTTTTGCGTATTCAGTTTGTATCGACATATCTCCGGCAGTACATGAGCTGCACTTCTGAAACTTGGTACTTCAGTAGAACATGTGTCTCCGCGACGGTCTGCAAAGTTTCGTTGCACAATTCGAATAAATGTGGAAGTTATAAACAACAGCGATATCAACTTTAAAACGCGCTAAATTTTGTTGATGTTTTGCGTATTCAGTTTGTATCGACATATCTCCGGCAGTACAAGAGCTGCACTTCTGAAACTTTGTACTTCAGTAGAACATGTGTCTCCGCGACGGTCTGCAAAGTTTCGTTGCACAATTCGAATAAATGTGGAAGTTATAAACAAAAGCGATATCAACTTTAAAACGCGCTAAATTTTGTTGATGTTTTGCGTATTCAGTTTGTATCGACATATCTCCGGCAGTACAAGAGCTGCACTTCTGAAACTTGGTACTTCAGTAGAAAACGCCTATAGGAGACTGTCTGCAAAGTTTCGTTGCACAATTCGAATAAATGTGGAAGTTATAAACAAAAGCGATATCAACTTTAAAACGCGCTTAATTTTGTTGATGTTTTGCGTATTCAGTTTGTATCGACATATCTCCGGCAGAACAAGAGCTGCACTGCTGAAACTTGGTACTTCAGTAGAAAAGGCCTATTCGAGACTGTCTGCAAAGTTTCGTTGCACAATTCGAATAAATGTGGAAGTTATAAACAAAAGCGATATCAACTTTAAAACGCGCTAAATTTTGTTGATGTTTTGCGTATTCAGTTTGTATCGACATATCACCGGCAGTACAAGAGCTGCACTTCTGAAACTTGGTACTTCAGTAGAAAATGTGTCTCCGCGACGGGGTGCAAAGTTTCGTTGCACAATTCGAATAAATGTGGAAGTTATAAACAAAAGCGATATCAACTTTAAAACGCGCTAAATTTTGTTGATGTTTTGCGTATTCAGTTTGTATCGACATATCTCCGGCAGTACAAGAGCTTCACTTCTGAAACTTGGTACTTCAATAGAAAATGTGTCTCCGCGACGGTCTGCAAAGTTTCGTTGCACAATTCGAATAAATGTGGAAGTTATAAACAAAAGCGATATCAACTTTAAAACGCGGTAAATTTTGTTGATGTTTTGCGTATTCAGTTTGTATCGACATATCTCCGGCAGTACAAAAGCTGCACTTCTGAAACTTAGTACTTCAGTAGACAAGGCTTATGTGAGACTGTCTGCAAAGTTTCGTTGCACAATTCGAATAAATGTGGAAGTTATAAACAAAAGCGATATCAACTTTAAAACGCGCTTAATTTTGTTGACGTTTTGCGTATTCAGTTTGTATCGACATATCTCCGGCAGTACAAGAGCTGCACTTCTGAAACTTGGTACTTCAGTAGAAAAGGCCTATTCGAGACTGTCTGCAAAGTTTCGTTGCGCAATTCGAATAAATGTGGAAGTTATAAACAAAAGCGATATCAACTTTAAAACGCGCTTAATTTTGTTGATGTTTTGCGTATTCAGTTTGTATCGACATATCTCCGGCAGTACAAGAGCTGCACTTCTGAAACTTGGTACTTCAGTAGAACATGTGTCTCCGCGACTGTCTGCAAAGTTTTGTTGCACAATTCGAATAAATGTGGAAGTTATAAAAAAAAGCGATATCAACTTTAAAACGCGCTAAATTGTGTTGATGTTTTGCGTATTCAGTTTGTATCGACATATCTCCGGCAGTACAAGAGCTGCACTTCTGAAACTTGGTACTTCAGTATAAAATGTGTTTCCACGACGGTCTGCAAAGTTTCGTTGCACAATTCGAATAAATGTGGAAGTTATAAACAAAAGCGATATCAACTTTAAAACGCGCTAAATTTTGTTGATGTTTGCGTATTCAGTTTGTATCGACATATCTCCGGCAGTACAAGAGCTGCACTTCTGAAACTTGGACCTTCAGTAGAAAATGTGTCTCCCCAACGGTCTGCAAAGTTTCGTTGCACAATTCGAATAAATGTGGAAGTTATAAACAAAAGCGATATCAACTTTAAAACGCGCTATATTTTGTTGATGTTTTGCGTATTCAGTTTGTATCGACATATCTCCGGTAGTACAAGAGCTGCACTTCTGAAACTTAGTACTTCAGTAGAAAAGGCCTATTCGAGACTGTCTGCAAAGTTTCGTTGCACAATTCGAATAAATGTGGAAGTTATAAACAAAAGCGATATCAACTTAAAAACGCGCTAAATTTTGTTGATGTTTTGCGTATTCAGTTTGTATCGACATATCTCCCGCAGTACAAGAGCTGCACTTCTGAAACTTGGTACTTCAGTAGAACATGTGTCTCCGCGACGGTCTCCAAAGTTTCGTTGCACAATTCGAATAAATTTGGAAGTTATTAACAAAAGCGATATCTACTTTAAAACGCGCTAAATTTTGTTGATGTTTTGCGTATCCAGTTTGTATCGAGATATCTCCGGCAGTACAAGAGCTGCACTTCTGAAACTTGGTACTTAAGTAGACAACGCCTATTCGAGACTGTCTGCAAAGTTTCGTTGCACAATTCGAATAAATGTGGAAGTTATAAACAAAAGCGATATCAACTTTAAAAGCGCTTAATTTTGTTGATGTTTTGCGTATTCAGTTTGTATCGACATATCTCCGGCAGTACAAGAGCTGCACTTCTGAAACTTGGTACTTCAGTAGAAAATGTGTCTCCGCGACTGTCTGCAAAGTTTCGTTGCACAATTCGAATGAATGTAGAAGTTATAAACAAAAGCGATATCAACTTTAAAACGCGCTAAATTTTGTTGATGTTTTGCGTATTCAGTTTGTATCGACATATCTCCGGCAGTACAAGAGCTGCACTTCTGAAACTTAGTACTTCAGTAGAAAAGGCCTATTTGAGACTGTCTGCAAAGTTTCGTTGCACAATTCGAATAAATGTGGAAGTTATAAACAAAAGCGATATCAACTTTAAAACGCGCTAAATTTTGTTGATGTTTTGCGTATTCAGTTTGTATCGACATATCTCCGGCAGTACAAGAGCTGCACTTCTGAAACTTGGTACTTCAGTATAAAATGTGTTTCCACGACGGTCTGCAAAGTTTCGTTGCACAATTCGAATAAATGTGGAAGTTATAAACAAAAGCGATATCAACTTTAAAACGCGCTAAATTTTGTTGATGTTTGCGTATTCAGTTTGTATCGACATATCTCCGGCAGTACAAGAGCTGCACTTCTGAAACTTGGTACTTCAGTAGAAAATGTGTCTCCCCAACGGTCTGCAAAGTTTCGTTGCACAATTCGAATAAATGTGGAAGTTATAAACAAAAGCGATATCAACTTTAAAACGCGCTATATTTTGTTGATGTTTTGCGTATTCAGTTTGTATCGACATATCTCCGGTAGTACAAGAGCTGCACTTCTGAAACTTAGTACTTCAGTAGAAAAGGCCTATTCGAGACTGTCTGCAAAGTTTCGTTGCACAATTCGAATAAATGTGGAAGTTATAAACAAAAGCGATATCAACTTAAAAACGCGCTAAATTTTGTTGATGTTTTGCGTATTCAGTTTGTATCGACATATCTCCCGCAGTACAAGAGCTGCACTTCTGAAACTTGGTACTTCAGTAGAACATGTGTCTCCGCGACGGTCTCCAAAGTTTCGTTGCACAATTCGAATAAATTGGGAAGTTATAAACAAAAGCGATATCTACTTTAAAACGCGCTAAATTTTGTTGATGTTTTGCGTATTCAGTTTGTATCGAGATATCTCCGGCAGTACAAGAGCTGCACTTCTGAAACTTGGTACTTCAGTAGACAACGCCTATCTGAGACTGTCTGCAAAGTTTCGTTGCACAATTCGAATAAATTTGGAAGTTATTAACAAAAGCGATATCTACTTTAAAACGCGCTAAATTTTGTTGATGTTTTGCGTATTCAGTTTGTATCGAGATATCTCCGGCAGTACAAGAGCTGCACTTCTGAAACTTGGTACTTCAGTAGACAACGCCTATTCGAGACTGTCTGCAAAGTTTCGTTGCACAATTCGAATAAATGTGGAAGTTATAAACAAAAGCGATATCAACTTTAAAAGCGCTTAATTTTGTTGATGTTTTGCGTATTCAGTTTGTATCGACATATCTCCGGCAGTACAAGAGCTGCACTTCTGAAACTTGGTACTTCAGTAGAAAATGTGTCTCCGCGACTGTCTGCAAAGTTTCGTTGCACAATTCGAATGAATGTGGAAGTTATAAACAAAAGCGATATCAACTTTAAAACGCGCTAAATTTTGTTGATGTTTTGCGTATTCAACTTGTATCGACATATCTCCGGCAGTACAAGAGCTGCACTTCTGAAACTTAGTACTTCAGTAGAAAACGCCTATTTGAGACTGTCTGCAAAGTTTCGTTGCACAATTCGAATAAATGTGGAAGTTATAAACAAAAGCGATATCAACTTTAAAACGCGCTAAATTTTGTTGATGTTTTGCGTATTCAGTTTGTATCGACATATCTCCGGCAGTACAAGAGCTGCACTTCTGAAACTTGGTACTTCAGTATAAAATGTGTTTCCACGACGGTCTGCAAAGTTTCGTTGCACAATTCGAATAAATGTGGAAGTTATAAACAAAAGCGATATCAACTTTAAAACGCGCTCAATTTTTTTGATGTTTGCGTATTCAGTTTGTATCGACATATCTCCGGCAGTACAAGAGCTGCACTTCTGAAACTTGGTACTTCAGTAGAAAATGTGTCTCCCCAACGGTCTGCAAAGTTTCGTTGCACAATTCGAATAAATGTGGAAGTTATAAACAAAAGCGATATCAACTTTAAAACGCGCTATATTTTGTTGATGTTTTGCGTATTCAGTTTGTATCGACATATCTCCGGTAGTATCAGAGCTGCACTTCTGAAACTTAGTACTTCAGTAGAAAAGGCCTATTCGAGACTGTCTGCAAAGTTTCGTTGCACAATTCGAATAAATGTGGAAGTTATAAACAAAAGCGATATCAACTTAAAAACGCGCTAAATTTTGTTGATGTTTTGCGTATTCAGTTTGTATCGACATATCTCCCGCAGTACAAGAGCTGCACTTCTGAAACTTGGTACTTCAGTAGAACATGTGTCTCCGCGACGGTGACCAAAGTTTCGTTGCACAATTCGAATAAATTTGGAAGTTATAAACAAAAGCGATATCTACTTTAAAACGCGCTAAATTTTGTTGATGTTTTGCGTATTCAGTTTGTATCGAGATATCTCCGGCAGTACAAGAGCTGCACTTCTGAAACTTGGTACTTCAGTAGACAACGCCTATTCGAGACTGTCTGCAAAGTTTCGTTGCACAATTCGAATAAATGTGGAAGTTATAAACAAAAGCGATATCAACTTTAAAAGCGCTTAATTTTGTTGATGTTTTGCGTATTCAGTTTGTATCGACATATCTCCGGCACTACAAGAGCTGCACCTCTGAAACTTGGTACTTCAGTAGAAAATGTGTCTCCGCGACTGTCTGCAAAGTTTCGTTGCACAATTCGAATGAATGTGGAAGTTATAAACAAAAGCGATATCAACTTTAAAACGCGCTAAATTTTGTTGATGTTTTGCGTATTCAGTTTGTATCGTTATATCTCCGGCAGTACAAGAGCTGCACTTCTGAAACTTAGTACTTCAGTAGAAAACGCCTATTTGAGACTGTCTGCAAAGTTTCGTTGCACAATTCGAATAAATGTGGAAGTTATAAACAAAAGCGATATCAACTTTAAAACGCGCTAAATTTTGTTGATGTTTTGCGTATTCAGTTTGTATCGACATATCTCCGGCAGTACAAGAGCTGCACTTCTGAAACTTGGTACTTTAGTAGAAAATACCTATACGAGACTGTCTGCAAAGTTTCGTTGCACAATTCGAATAAATGTGGAAGTTATAAACAAACGCGATATCAACTTTAAAACGCGCTTAATTTTGTTGATGTTTTGCGTATTCAGTTTGTATCGACATATCTCCGGCAGTACAAGAGCTGCACTTCTGAAACTTGGTACTTCAGTAGAAAATGTGTCTCCGCAACGGTCTGCAAAGTTTCGTTGCACAATTCGAATAAATGTGGAAGTTATAAACAAAAGCGATATCAACTTTAAAACGCGGTAAATTTTGTTGATGTTTTGCGTATTCAGTTTGTATCGACATATCTCCGGCAGTACAAGAGCCGCACTTCTGAAACTTGGTACTTCAGTAGAAAACGCCTATTCGAGACTGTCTGCAAACTTTCATTGCACAATTCGAATAAATGTGGAAGTAATAAACAAAAGCGATATCAACTTTAAAACGCGCTTAATTTTGTTGATGTTTTGCGTATTCAGTTTGTATCGACATATCTCCGGCAGAACAAGAGCTGCACTTCTGAAACTTGGTACTTCAGTAGACAACGCCTATTCGAGACTGTATGCAAAGTTTCGTTGCACAATTCGAATAAATGTGGAAGTTATACACAAAAGCGATATCAACTTTAAAACGCGCTTGATTTTGTTGATGTTTTGCGTATTCAGTTTGTATCGACATATCTCCCGCAGTACAAGAGCTGCACTTCTGAAACTTGGTACTTCAGTAGAACATGTGTCTCCGCAACGGTCTGCAAAGTTTCGTTGCACAATTCGAATAAATGTGGAAGTTATAAACAAAAGCGATATCAACTTTAAAACGCGCTTAATTTTGTTGATGTTTTGCGTATTCAGTTTGTATCGACATATCTCCGGCAGAAAAAGAGCTGCACTTCTGAAACTTAATACTTCAGTAGACAACGCCTATTCGAGACTGTCTGCAAAGTTTCGTTGCACAATTCGAATAAATGTGGAAGTTATAAAAAAAAGCGATATCAACTTTAAAACGCGCTAAATTTTGTTGATGTTTTGCGTATTCAGTTTGTATCGACATATCTCCGGCAGTACAAGAGCTGCACTTCTGAAACTTGTTACTTAAGTAGAACATGTGTCTCCGCGACTGTCTGCAAAGTTTCGTTGCACAATTCGAATAAATGTGGAAGTTATAAAAAAAAGCGATATCAACTTTAAAACGCGCTAAATTTTGTTGATGTTTTGTCGTATTCAGTTTGTATCGACATATCTCCGGCAGTACAAGAGCTGCACTTCTGAAACTTAGTACTTCAGTAGACAAGGCCTATTCGAGACTGTCTGCAAAGTTTCATTGCACAATTAGAATAAATGTGGAAGTTATAAACAAAAGCGATATCAACTTTAAAACGCGCTTAATTTTGTTGATGTTTTGCGTATTCAGTTTGTATCGACATACCTCCGGCAGAACAAGAGCTGCACTTCTGAAACTTGGTACTTCAGTAGAACATGTGTCTCCGCAACGGTCTGCAAAGTTTCGTTGCACAATTCGAATAAATGTGGAAGTTATAAACAAAAGCGATATCAACTTTAAAACGCGCTAAATTTTGTTGATGTTTTGCGTATTCAGTTTGTATCGACATATCTCCGGCAGTACAAGAGCTGCACTTCTGAAACTTGGTACTTTAGTAGAAAAAGCTTATTCGAGACTGTCTGCAAAGTTTCGTTGCACAATTCGAATAAATGTGGAAGTTATAAACAAAAGCGATATCAACTTTAAAACGCGCTAAATTTTGTTGATGTTTTGCGTATTCAGTTTGTATCGACATATCTCCGGCAGTACAAGAGCTGCACTTCTGAAACTTAGTACTTCAGTAGACAACGCCTATTCGAGACTGTCTGCAAAGTTTCGTTGCACAATTCGAATAAATGTGGAAGTTATAAACAAAAGCGATATCAACTTTAAAACGCGCTTAATTTTGTTGATGTTTTGCGTATTCAGTTTGTATCGACATATCTCCGGCAGAAAAAGAGCTGCACTTCTGAAACTTAATACTTCAGTAGACAACGCCTATTCGAGACTGTCTGCAAAGTTTCGTTGCACAATTCGAATAAATGTGGAAGTTATAAACAAAAGCGATATCAACTTTAAAACGCGCTAAATTTTGTTGATGTTTTGCGAATTCAGTTTGTATCGACATATCTCCGGCAGTACAAGAGCTGCACTTCTGAAAGTTGGTACTTCAGTAGAACATGTGTCTCCGCGACGGTCTGCAAAGTTTCGTTGCACAATTCGAATAAATGTGGAAGTTATTAACAAAAGCGATATCAACTTTAAAACGCCGTAAATTTTGTTGATGTTTTGCGTATTCAGTTTGTATCGACATATCTCCGGCAGTACAAGAGCTGCACTTCTGAAACTTAGTGATCCAGTAGACAAGGCCTATTCGAGACTGTCTGCAAAGTTTCGTTGCACAATTCGAATAAATGTGGAAGTTATAAACAAAAGCGATATCAACTTTAAAACGCGCTAAATTTTGTTGATGTTTTGCGTATTAAGTTTGTATCGACATATCTCCGGCAGTACAAGAGCTTCACTTCTGAAACTTCGTACTTCAGTAGAAAATGTGTCTCCGCGACGGTCTGCAAAGTTTCGTTGCACAATTCGAATAAATGTGGAAGTTATAAACAAAAGCGATATCAACTTTAAAACGCGGTAAATTTTGTTGATGTTTAACGTATTCAGTTTGTATCGACATATCTCCGGCAGTACAAGAGCTGCACTTCTGAAACTTAGTACTTTAGTAGACAAGGCATATTCGAGACTGTCTGCAAAGTTTCGTTACACAATTCGAATAAATGTGGAAGTTATAAACAAAAGCGATATCAACTTTAAAACGCGCTTAATTTTGTTGACGTTTTGCGTATTCAGTTTGTATCGACATATCTCCGGCAGTACAAGAGCTGCACTTCTGAAACTTTATGCTTCAGTAGTACATGTGTCTCCGCGACTGTCTGCAAAGTTTCGTTGCACAATTGTAATAAATGTGGAAGTTATAAAAAAAAGCGATATCAACTTTAAAACGCGCTAAATTTTGTTGATTTTTTGCGTATTCAGTTTGTATCTCGACATATCTCCGGCAGTACAAGAGCTGCACTTCTGAAACTTGGTACTTAAGTAGAACATGTGTCTCCGCGACTGTCTGTAAAGTTTCGTTGCACAATTCGAATAAATGTGGAAGTTATTAACAAAAGCGATATCAACTTTAAAACGCGCTTAATTTTGTTGATGTTTTGCGTATTCAGTTTGTATCGACATATTTCCGGCAGTACAAGAGCTGCACTTCTGAAACCTGGTACTTCAGTAGAACATGTGTCTCCGCGACGCCTTGCAAAGTTTCGTTGCACAATTCGAATAAATGTGGAAGTTATAAACAAAAGCGATATCAACTTTAAAACGCGCTAAATTTTGTTGATGTTTTGCGTATTCAGTTTGTATCGACATATCTCCGGCAGTACAAGAGCTGCACTTCTGAAACTTAGTACTTCAGTAGGAAAGGCCTATTCGAGACTGTCTGCAAAGTTTCGTTGCACAATTCGAATAAATGTGGAAGTTATAAACAAAAGACATAACAACTTGAAAACGCGCTAAATTTTGTTGATGTTTTGCTTATTCAGTTTGTATCGACATATCTCCGGCAGTACAACAGCTGCACTTCTGAAACTTGGTACTTCAGTAGACAAGGCCTATTCGAGACTGTCTGCAAAGTTTCATTGCACAATTCGAATAAATGTGGAAGTTATAAACAAAAGCGATATCAACTTTAAAACGCGCTTAATTTTGTTGATGTTTTGCGTATTCAGTTTGTATCGACATATCTCCGGCAGAACAAGAGCTGCACTTCTGAAACTTGTAACTTCAGTAGAACATGTGTCTCCGCAACGGTCTGCAAAGTTTCGTTGCACAATTCGAATAAATGTGGAAGTTATAAACAAAAGCGATATCAACTTTAAAAAACGCTAAATTTTGTTGATGTTTTGCGTATTCAGTTTGTATCGACATATCTCCGGCAGTACAAGAGCTGCACTTCTGAAACTTGGTCATTTAGTAGAAAAGGCCTATTCGAGACTGTCTGCAAAGTTTCGTTGCACAATTCGAATAAATGTGGAAGTTATAAACAAAAGCGATATCAACTTTAAAACGCGCTAAATTTTGTTGATGTTTTGCGTATTCAGTTTGTATCGACATATCTCCGGCAGTACAAGAGCTGCACTTCTGAAACTTAGTACTTCAGTAGACAACGCCTATTCGAGACTGTCTGCAAAGTTTCGTTGAACAATTCGAATAAATGTGGAAGTTATAAACAAAAGCGATATCAACATTAAAACGCGCTTAATTTTGTTGATGTTTTGCGTATTCAGTTTGTATCGACATATCTCCGGCAGAAAAAGAGCTGCACTTCTGAAACTTTATACTTCAGTAGACAACGCCTATTCGAGACTGTCTGCAAAGTTTCGTTGCACAATTCGAATAAATGTGGAAGTTATAAACAAAAGCGATATCAACTTTAAAACGCGCTAAATTTTGTTGATGTTTTGCGTATTTAGTTTGTATCGACATATAACCGGCAGTACAAGAGCTGCACTTTTGAAACTTAGTACTTCAGTAGAAAATGTGTCTCCGCGACGGTCTGCAAAGTTTCGTTGCACAATTCGAATAAATGTGGAAGTTATAAACAAAAGCGATATCAACTTTAAAACGCGCTAAATTTTGTTGATGTTTTGCGTATTCAGTTTGTATCGACATATCTCCGGCAGTACAAGAGCTTCACTTCTGAAACTTCGTACTTCAGTAGAAAATGTGTCTCCGCGACGGTCTGCAAAGTTTCGTTGCACAATTCGAATAAATGTGGAAGTTATAAACAAAAGCGATATCAACTTTAAAACGCGGTAAATTTTGTTGATGTTTTGCGTATTCAGTTTGTATCGACATATCTCCGGCAGTACAAGAGCTGCACTTCTGAAACTTAGTACTTTAGTAGACAAGGCATATTCGAGACTGTCTGCAAAGTTTCGTTGCACAATTCGAATAAATGTGGAAGTTATAAACAAAAGCGATATCAACTTTAAAACGCGCTTAATTTTGTTGACGTTTTGCGTATTCAGTTTGTATCGACATATCTCCGGCAGTACAAGAGCTGCACTTCTGAAACTTGGTACTTCAGTAGAACATGTGTCTCCGCGACTGTCTGCAAAGTTTCGTTGCACAATTGTAATAAATGTGGAAGTTATAAAAAAAAGCGATATCAACTTTAAAACGCGCTAAATTTTGTTGATGTTTTGCGTATTCAGTTTGTATCGACATATCTCCGGCAGTACAAGAGCTGCACTTCTGAAACTTGGTACTTAAGTAGAACATGTGTCTCCGCGACTGTCTGCAAAGTTTCGTTGCACAATTCGAATAAATGTGGAAGTTATAAAAAAAAGCGATATCAACTTTAAAACGCGCTAAATTTTGTTGATGTTTTGCGTATTCAGTTTGTATCGACATATCTCCGGCAGTACAAGAGCTGCACTTCTGAAACTTGGTACTTCAGTAGACAACGCCTATTCGAGACTGTCTGCAAAGTTTCGTTGCATAATTCGAATAAATGTGGAAGTTATTAACAAAAGCGATATCAACTTTAAAACGCGCTTAATTTTGTTGATGTTTTGCGTATTCAGTTTGTATCGACATATTTCCGGCAGTACAAGAGCTGCACTTCTGAAACCTAGTACTTCAGTAGAACATGTGTCTCCACGACGCCTTGCAAAGTTTCGTTGCACAATTCGAATAAATGTGGAAGTTATAAACAAAAGCGATATCAACTTTAAAACGCGCTAAATTTTGTTGATGTTTTGCGTATTCAGTTTGTATCGACATATCTCCGGCAGTACAAGAGCTGCACTTCTGAAACTTAGTACTTCAGTAGAAAAGGCCTATTCGAGACTGTCTGCAAAGTTTCGTTGCACAATTCGAATAAATGTGGAAGTTATAAACAAAAGACATTACAACTTTAAAACGCGCTAAATTTTGTTGATGTTTTGCTTATTCAGTTTGTATCGACATATCTCCGGCAGTACAAGAGCTGCACTTCTGAAACTTGGTACTTCAGTAGAAAAGGCCTATTCGAGACTGTCTGCAAAGTTTCGTTGCACAATTCGAATAAATATGGAAGTTATAAACAAAAGCGATATCAACTTTAAAACGCGCTAAATTTTGTTGATGTTTTGCGTATTCAGTTTGTATCGACATATCTCCGGAAGTACAAGAGCTGCACTTCTGAAACTTGGTACTTCAGTAGAACATGTGTCTCCGCGACTGTCTGCAAAGTTTCGTTGCACAATTCGAATAAATGTGGAAGTTATAAACAAAAGCGATATCTACTTTGAAACGCCGTAAATTTTGTTGATGTTTTGCGTATTCAGTTTGTATCGACATATCTCCGGCAGTACAAGAGCTGCACTTCTGAAACTTAGTACTTCAGTAGACTAGGCTTATTCGAGACTGTCTGCAAAGTTTCGTTGCACAATTCGAATAAATGTGGAAGTTATAAACAAAAGCGATATCAACTTTAAAACGCGCTTAATTTTGTTGATGTTTTGCGTATTCAGTTTGTATCGACATATCTCCGGCAGTACAAGAGCTGCACTTCTGAAACTTGGTACTTCAGTAGAACATGTGTCTCCGCGACTGTCTGCAAAGTTTCGTTGCACAATTCGAATGAATGTGGAAGTTATAAAAAAAAGCGATATCAACTTTAAAACGCGCTAAATTTTGTTGATGTTTTGCGTATTCAGTTTGTATCGACATATCTCCGGCAGTACAAGAGCTGTACTTCTGAAACTTGGTACTTCAGTAGACAACGCCTATTCGAGACTGTCTGCAAAGTTTCGTTACACCAATCGAAAAAATGTGGAAGTTATAAACAAAAGCGATATCAACTTTAAAACGCGCTAAATTTTGTTGATGTTTTGCGTATTCAGTTTGTATCTACATATCTCCGGCAGTACAAGAGCTGCACTTCTGAAACTTGGTACTTCAGTAGAACATGTGTCTCCGCGACGGTCTGCAAAGTTTCGTTGCACAATTCGAATAACTGTGGAAGTTATAAACAAAAGCGATATCAACTTTAAAACGCGGTAAATTTTGTTGATGTTTTGCGTATTCAGTTTGTATCGACATATCTCCGGCAGTACAAGAGCTGCACTTCTGAAACTTAGTACTTTAGTAGACAAGGCATATTCGAGACTGTCTGCAAAGTTTCGTTGCACAATTCGAATAAATGTGGAAGTTATAAACAAAAGCGATATCAACTTTAAAACGCGCTTAATTTTGTTGACGTTTTGCGTATTCAGTTTGTATCGACATATCTCCGGCAGTACAAGAGCTGCACTTCTGAAACTTGGTACTTCAGTAGAACATGTGTCTCCGCGACTGTCTGCAAAGTTTCGTTGCACAATTGTAATAAATGTGGAAGTTATAAAAAAAAGCGATATCAACTTTAAAACGCGCTAAATTTTGTTGATGTTTTGCGTATTCAGTTTGTATCGACATATCTCCGGCAGTACAAGAGCTGCACTTCTGAAACTTGGTACTTAAGTAGAACATGTGTCTCCGCGACTGTCTGCAAAGTTTCGTTGCACAATTCGAATAAATGTGGAAGTTATAAAAAAAAGCGATATCAACTTTAAAACGCGCTAAATTTTGTTGATGTTTTGCGTATTCAGTTTGTATCGACATATCTCCGGCAGTACAAGAGCTGCACTTCTGAAACTTGGTACTTCAGTAGACTACGCCTATTCGAGACTGTCTGCAAAGTTTCGTTGCATAATTCGAATAAATGTGGAAGTTATTAACAAAAGCGATATCAACTTTAAAACGCGCTTAATTTTGTTGATGTTTTGCGTATTCAGTTTGTATCGACATATTTCCGGCAGTACAAGAGCTGCACTTCTGAAACCTGGTACTTCAGTAGAACATGTGTCTCCACGACGCCTTGCAAAGTTTCGTTGCACAATTCGAATAAATGTGGAAGTTATAAACAAAAGCGATATCAACTTTAAAACGTGCTAAATTTTGTTGATGTTTTGCGTATTCAGTTTGTATCGACATATCTCCGGCAGTACAAGAGCTGCACTTCTGAAACTTAGTACTTCAGTAGAAAAGGCCTATTCGAGACTGTCTGCAAAGTTTCGTTGCACAATTCGAATAAATATGGAAGTTATAAACAAAAGACATAACAACTTTAAAACGCGCTAAATTTTGTTGATGTTTTGCTTATTCAGTTTGTATCGACATATCTCCGGCAGTACAAGAGCTGCACTTCTGAAACTTGGTACTTCAGTAGATAAGGCCTATTCGAGACTGTCTGCAAAGTTTCGTTGCACAATTCGAATAAATATGGAAGTTATAAACAAAAGCGATATCAACTTTAAAACGCGCTAAATTTTGTTGATGTTTTGCGTATTCAGTTTGTATCGACATATCTCCGGAAGTACAAGAGCTGCACTTCTGAAACTTGGTACTTCAGTAGAACATGTGTCTCCGCGACTGTCTGCAAAGTTTCGTTGCACAATTCGAATAAATGTGGAAGTTATAAACAAAAGCGATATCTACTTTGAAACGCCGTAAATTTTGTTGATGTTTTGCGTATTCAGTTTGTATCGACATATCTCCGGCAGTACCAGAGCTGCACTTCTGAAACTTAGTACTTCAGTAGACTAGGCTTATTCGAGACTGTCTGCAAAGTTTCGTTGCACAATTCGAATAAATGTGGAAGTTATAAACAAAAGCGATATCAACTTTAAAACGCGCTTA
Organism: Sepiola atlantica; assembly: GCA_963556195.1. NCBI lineage: Eukaryota > Metazoa > Mollusca > Cephalopoda > Sepiida > Sepiolidae > Sepiola > Sepiola atlantica. The sequence continues at coordinate 1,122,056 of CAUVYP010000567.1, forward strand.
ATTTTGTTGATGTTTTGCGTATTCAGTTTGTATCGACATATCTCCGGAAGTACAAGAGCTGCACTTCTGAAACTTGGTACTTCAGTAGAACATGTGTCTCCGCGACTGTCTGCAAAGTTTCGTTGCACAATTCGAATGAATGTGGAAGTTATAAAAAAAAGCGATATCAACTTTAAAACGCGCTAAATTTTGTTGATGTTTTGCGTATTCAGTTTGTATCGACATATCTCCGGCAGTACAAGAGCTGCACTTCTGAAACTTGGTACTTCAGTAGACAACGCCTATTTGAGACTGTCTGCAAAGTTTCGTTACACCAATCGAAAAAATGTGGAAGTTATAAACAAAAGCGATATCAACTTTAAAACGCGCTAAATTTTGTTGATGTTTTGCGTATTCAGTTTGTATCGACATATCTCCGGCAGTACAAGAGCTGCACTTCTGAAACTTGGTACTTCAGTAGAACATGTGTCTCCGCGACGGTCTGCAAAGTTTCGTTGCACAATTCGAATAACTGTGGAAGTTATAAACAAAAGCGATATCAACTTTAAAACGCGGTAAATTTTGTTGATGTTTTGCGTATTCAGTTTGTATCGACATATCTCCGGCAGTACAAGAGCTGCACTTCTGAAACTTAGTACTTTAGTAGACAAGGCATATCTGAGACTGTCTGCAAAGTTTCGTTGCACAATTCGAATAAATGTGGAAGTTATAAACAAAAGCGATATCAACTTTAAAACGCGCTTAATTTTGTTGACGTTTTGCGTATTCAGTTTGTATCGACATATCTCTTGCAGTACAAGAGCTGCACTTCTGAAACTTGGTACTTCAGTAGAACATGTGTCTCCGCGACTGTCTGCAAAGTTTCGTTGCACAATTGTAATAAATGTGGAAGTTATAAAAAAAAGCGATATCAACTTTAAAACGCGCTAAATTTTGTTGATGTTTTGCGTATTCAGTTTGTATCGACATATCTCCGGCAGTACAAGAGCTGCACTTCTGAAACTTGATACTTAAGTAGAACATGTGTCTCCGCGACTGTCTGCAAAGTTTCGTTGCACAATTCGAATAAATGTGGAAGTTATAAAAAAAAGCGATATCAACTTTAAAACGCGCTAAATTTTGTTGATGTTTTGCGTATTCAGTTTGTATCGACATATCTCCGGCAGTACAAGAGCTGCACTTCTGAAACTTAGTACTTCAGTAGAAAAGGCCTATTCGAGACTGTCTGCAAAGTTTCGTTGCACAATTCGAATAAATATGGAAGTTATAAACAAAAGACATAACAACTTTAAAACGCGCTAAATTTTGTTGATGTTTTGCTTATTCAGTTTGTATCGACATATCTCCGGCAGTACAAGAGCTGCACTTCTGAAACTTGGTACTTCAGTAGATAAGGCCTATTCGAGACTGTCTGCAAAGTTTCGTTGCACAATTCGAATAAATATGGAAGTTATAAACAAAAGCGATATCAACTTTAAAACGCGCTAAATTTTGTTGATGTTTTGCGTATTCAGTTTGTATCGACATATCTCCGGCAGTACAAGAGCTGCACTTCTGAAACTTGGTACTTCAGTAGAACATGTGTCTCCGCGACTGTCTGCAAAGTTTCGTTGCACAATTCGAATAAATGTGGAAGTTATAAACAAAAGCGATATCTACTTTGAAACGCCGTAAATTTTGTTGATGTTTTGCGTATTCAGTTTGTATCGACATATCTCCGGCAGTACAAGAGCTGCACTTCTGAAACTTAGTACTTCAGTAGACTAGGCTTATTCGAGACTGTCTGCAAAGTTTCGTTGCACAATTCGAATAAATGTGGAAGTTATAAACAAAAGCGATATCAACTTTAAAACGCGCTTAATTTTGTTGATGTTTTGCGTATTCAGTTTGTATCGACATATCTCCGGAAGTACAAGAGCTGCACTTCTGAAACTTGGTACTTCAGTAGAACATGTGTCTCCGCGACTGTCTGCAAAGTTTCGTTGCACAATTCGAATGAATGTGGAAGTTATAAAAAAAAGCGATATCAACTTTAAAACGCGCTAAATTTTGTTGATGTTTTGCGTATTCAGTTTGTATCGACATATCTCCGGCAGTACAAGAGCTGCACTTCTGAAACTTGGTACTTCAGTAGACAACGCCTATTCGAGACTGTCTGCAAAGTTTCGTTACACCAATCGAAAAAATGTGGAAGTTATAAACAAAAGCGATATCAACTTTAAAACGCGCTAAATTTTGTTGATGTTTTGCGTATTCAGTTTGTATCGACATATCTCCGGCAGTACAAGAGCTGCACTTCTGAAACTTGGTACTTCAGTAGAACATGTGTCTCCGCGACGGTCTGCAAAGTTTCGTTGCACAATTCGAATAAATGTGGAAGTTATAAACAAAAGCGATATCAACTTTAAAACGCGGTAAATTTTGTTGATGTTTTGCGTATTCAGTTTGTATCGACATATCTCCGGCAGTACAAGAGCTGCACTTCTGAAACTTAGTACTTTAGTAGACAAGGCATATCTGAGACTGTCTGCAAAGTTTCGTTGCACAATTCGAATAAATGTGGAAGTTATAAACAAAAGCGATATCAACTTTAAAACGCGCTTAATTTTGTTGACGTTTTGCGTATTCAGTTTGTATCGACATATCTCTTGCAGTACAAGAGCTGCACTTCTGAAACTTGGTACTTCAGTAGAACATGTGTCTCCGCGACTGTCTGCAAAGTTTCGTTGCACAATTGTAATAAATGTGGAAGTTATAAAAAAAAGCGATATCAACTTTAAAACGCGCTAAATTTTGTTGATGTTTTGCGTATTCAGTTTGTATCGACATATCTCCGGCAGTACAAGAGCTGCACTTCTGAAACTTGATACTTAAGTAGAACATGTGTCTCCGCGACTGTCTGCAAAGTTTCGTTGCACAATTCGAATAAATGTGGAAGTTATAAACAAAAGCGATATCAACTTTAAAACGCGCTAAATTTTGTTGATGTTTTGCGTATTCAGTTTGTATCGACATATCTCCGGCAGTACAAGAGCTGCACTTCTGAAACTTGGTACTTCAGTAAGCAACGCCTATTCGAGACGGTCTCCAAAGTTTCGTTGCACAATTCGAATAAATGTGGAAGTTATAAACAAAAGCGATATCTACTTTGAAACGCCGTAAATTTTGTTGATGTTTTGCGTATTCAGTTTGTATCGACATATCTCCGGCAGTACAAGAGCTGCACTTCTGAAACTTAGTACTTCAGTAGACTAGGCTTATTCGAGACTGTCTGCAAAGTTTCGTTGCACAATTCGAATAAATGTGGAAGTTATAAACAAAAGCGATATCAACTTTAAAACGCGCTTAATTTTGTTGATGTTTTGCGTATTCAGTTTGTATCGACATATCTCCGGAAGTACAAGAGCTGCACTTCTGAAACTTGGTACTTCAGTAGAACATGTGTCTCCGCGACTGTCTGCAAAGTTTCGTTGCACAATTCGAATGAATGTGGAAGTTATAAAAAAAAGCGATATCAACTTTAAAACGCGCTAAATTTTGTTGATGTTTTGCGTATTCAGTTTGTATCGACATATCTCCGGCAGTACAAGAGCTGCACTTCTGAAACTTGGTACTTCAGTAGACAACGCCTATTCGAGACTGTCTGCAAAGTTTCGTTACACCAATCGAAAAAATGTGGAAGTTATAAACAAAAGCGATATCAACTTTAAAACGCGCTAAATTTTGTTGATGTTTTGCGTATTCAGTTTGTATCGACATATCTCCGGCAGTACAAGAGCTGCACTTCTGAAACTTGGTACTTCAGTAGAACATGTGTCTCCGCGACGGTCTGCAAAGTTTCGTTGCACAATTCGAATAACTGTGGAAGTTATAAACAAAAGCGATATCAACTTTAAAACGCGGTAAATTTTGTTGATGTTTTGCGTATTCAGTTTGTATCGACATATCTCCGGCAGTACAAGAGCTGCACTTCTGAAACTTAGTACTTTAGTAGACAAGGCATATCTGAGACTGTCTGCAAAGTTTCGTTGCACAATTCGAATAAATGTGGAAGTTATAAACAAAAGCGATATCAACTTTAAAACGCGCTTAATTTTGTTGACGTTTTGCGTATTCAGTTTGTATCGACATATCTCTTGCAGTACAAGAGCTGCACTTCTGAAACTTGGTACTTCAGTAGAACATGTGTCTCCGCGACTGTCTGCAAAGTTTCGTTGCACAATTGTAATAAATGTGGAAGTTATAAAAAAAAGCGATATCAACTTTAAAACGCGCTAAATTTTGTTGATGTTTTGCGTATTCAGTTTGTATCGACATATCTCCGGCAGTACAAGAGCTGCACTTCTGAAACTTGATACTTAAGTAGAACATGTGTCTCCGCGACTGTCTGCAAAGTTTCGTTGCACAATTCGAATAAATGTGGAAGTTATAAAAAAAAGCGATATCAACTTTAAAACGCGCTAAATTTTGTTGATGTTTTGCGTATTCAGTTTGTATCGACATATCTCCGGCAGTACAAGAGCTGCACTTCTGAAACTTGGTACTTCAGTAAGCAACGCCTATTCGAGACGGTCTCCAAAGTTTCGTTGCACAATTCGAATAAATGTGGAAGTTATAAACAAAAGCGATATCTACTTTGAAACGCCGTAAATTTTGTTGATGTTTTGCGTATTCAGTTTGTATCGACATATCTCCGGCAGTACAAGAGCTGCACTTCTGAAACTTAGTACTTCAGTAGACTAGGCTTATTCGAGACTGTCTGCAAAGTTTCGTTGCACAATTCGAATAAATGTGGAAGTTATAAACAAAAGCGATATCAACTTTAAAACGCGCTTAATTTTGTTGATGTTTTGCGTATTCAGTTTGTATCGACATATCTCCGGAAGTACAAGAGCTGCACTTCTGAAACTTGGAACTTCAGTAGAACATGTGTCTCCGCGACTGTCTGCAAAGTTTCGTTGCACAATTCGAATGAATGTGGAAGTTATAAAAAAAAGCGATATCAACTTTAAAACGCGCTAAATTTTGTTGATGTTTTGCGTATTCAGTTTGTATCGACATATCTCCGGCAGTACAAGAGCTGCACTTCTGAAACTTGGTACTTCAGTAGACAACGCCTATTCGAGACTGTCTGCAAAGTTTCGTTACACCAATCGAAAAAATGTGGAAGTTATAAACAAAAGCGATATCAACTTTAAAACGCGCTAAATTTTGTTGATGTTTTGCGTATTCAGTTTGTATCGACATATCTCCGGCAGTACAAGAGCTGCACTTCTGAAACTTGGTACTTCGGTAGAACATGTGTCTCCGCGACGGTCTGCAAAGTTTCGTTGCACAATTCGAATAACTGTGGAAGTTATAAACAAAAGCGATATCAACTTTAAAACGCGGTAAATTTTGTTGATGTTTTGCGTATTCAGTTTGTATCGACATATCTCCGGCAGTACAAGAGCTGCACTTCTGAAACTTAGTACTTTAGTAGACAAGGCATATCTGAGACTGTCTGCAAAGTTTCGTTGCACAATTCGAATAAATGTGGAAGTTATAAACAAAAGCGATATCAACTTTAAAACGCGCTTAATTTTGTTGACGTTTTGCGTATTCAGTTTGTATCGACATATCTCTTGCAGTACAAGAGCTGCACTTCTGAAACTTGGTACTTCAGTAGAACATGTGTCTCCGCGACTGTCTGCAAAGTTTCGTTGCACAATTGTAATAAATGTGGAAGTTATAAAAAAAAGCGATATCAACTTTAAAACGCGCTAAATTTTGTTGATGTTTTGCGTATTCAGTTTGTATCGACATATCTCCGGCAGTACAAGAGCTGCACTTCTGAAACTTGATACTTAAGTAGAACATGTGTCTCCGCGACTGTCTGCAAAGTTTCGTTGCACAATTCGAATAAATGTGGAAGTTATAAAAAAAAGCGATATCAACTTTAAAACGCGCTAAATTTTGTTGATGTTTTGCGTATTCAGTTTGTATCGACATATCTCCGGCAGTACAAGAGCTGCACTTCTGAAACTTGGTACTTCAGTAAGCAACGCCTATTCGAGACGGTCTCCAAAGTTTCGTTGCACAATTCGAATAAATGTGGAAGTTATAAACAAAAGCGATATCAACTTTAAAACGCGCTAAATTTTGTTGATGTTTTGCTTATTCAGTTTGTATCGACATATCTCCAGAAGTACAAGAGCTGCACTTCTGAAACTTGGTACTTCAGTAGAACATGTGTCTCCGCGACTGTCTGCAAAGTTTCGTTGCACAATTCGAATGAATGTGGAAGTTATAAAAAAAAGCGATATCAACTTTAAAACGCGCTAAATTTTGTTGATGTTTTGCGTATTAAGTTTGTATCGACATATCTCCGGCAGTACAAGAGCTGCACTTCTGAAACTTGGTACTTCAGTAGACAACGCCTATTCGAGACTGTCTGCAAAGTTTCGTGACACCAATCGAATAAATGTGGAAGTTATAAACAAAAGCGATATCAACTTTAAAACGCGCTAAATTTTGTTGATGTTTTGCGTATTCAGTTTGTATCGACATATCTCCGGCAGTACAAGAGCTGCACTTCTGAAACTTGGTACTTCAGTTGAACATGTGTCTCCGCGACGGTCTGCAAAGTGTCGTTGCACAATTCGAATAAATGTGGAAGTTATAAACAAAAGCGATATCAACCTTAAAACGCGCTAAATTTTGTTGATGTTTTGCGTATTCAGTTTGTATCGACATATCTCCGGCAGTACAAGAGCTGCACTTCTGAAACTTGGTACTTCAGTAGAACATGTGTCTCCGCGACGGTCTGAAAAGTTTCGTTGCACAATTCGAATAAATGTGGAAGTTATAAACAAAAGCGATATCAACTTTAAAACGCGCTAAATTTTGTTGATGTTTTGCGTATTCAGTTTGTATCGACATATCTCCGGCAGTACAAGAGCTGCACTTCTGAAACTTGGTACTTCAGTAGAACATGTGTCTCCGCGACTGTCTGCAAAGTTTCGTTGCACAATTCGAATAAATGTGGAAGTTATAAAAAAAAGCGATATCAACTTTAAAACGCGCTAAATTTTGTTGATGTTTTGCGTATTCAGTTTGTATCGACATATCTCCGGCAGTACAAAAGCTGCACTTCTGAAACTTGGTACTTCAGTAGACAACGCCTATTCGAGACTGTCTGCAAAGTTTCGTTGCACAATTCGAATAAATGTGGAAGTTATAAACAAAAGCGATATCAACTTTAAAACGCGCTTAATTTTGTTGATGTTTTGCGTATTCAGTTTGTATCGACATATCTCCGGTAGTACAAGAGCTGCACTTCTGAAACTAAGTACTTCCGTAGAAAAGGCCTATTCGAGACTGTCTGCAAAGTTTCGTTGCACAATTCGAATAAATGTGGAAGTTATAAACAAAAGCGATATCAACTTAAAAACGCGCTAAATTTTGTTGATGTTTTGCGTATTCAGTTTGTATCGACATATCTCCCGCAGTACAAGAGCTGCACTTCTTAAACTTGGTACTTCAGTAGAACATGTGTCTCCGCGACGGTCTCCAAAGTTTCGTTGCACAATTCGAATAAATGTGGAAGTTATAAACAAAAGCGATATCAACTTTAAAACGCGCTAAATTTTGTTGATGTTTTGCGTATTCAGTTTGTATCGACATATCTCCGGCAGTACAAGAGCTGCACTTCTGAAACTTAGTACTTCAGTAGAAAAGGCCTATTCGAGACTGTCTGCAAAGTTTCGTTGCACAATTCGAATAAATGTGGAAGTTATAAACAAAAGCGATATCAACTTTAAAACGCGCTAAATTTTGTTGATGTTTTGCTTATTCAGTTTGTATCGACATATCTCCGGCACTACAACAGCTGCACTTCTGAAACTTGGTACTTCAGTAGAAAAGGCCTAATCGAGACTGTCTGCAAAGTTTCGTTGCACAATTCGAATAAATGTGGAAGTTATAAACAAAAGCGATATCAACTTTAAAACGCCGTAAATTTTGTTGATGTTTTGCGTATTCAGTTTGTATCGACATATCTCCGGAAGTACAAGAGCTGCACTTCTGAAACTTGGTACTTCAGTGGAACATGTGTCTCCGCGACTGTCTGCAAAGTTTCGTTGCACAATTCGAATAAATGTGGAAGTTATAAACAAAAGCGATATCTACTTTAAAACGCCGTAAATTTTGTTGATGTTTTGCGTATTCAGTTTGTATCGACATATCTCCGGCAGTACAAGAGCTGCACTTCTGAAACTTGGTACTTCAGTAGACTAGGCTTATTCGAGACTGTCTGCAAAGTTTCGTTGCACAATTCGAATAAATGTGGAAGTACTAAACAAAAGCGATATCAACTTTAAAACGCGCTTAATTTTGTTGATGTTTTGCGTATTCAGTTTGTATCGACATATCTCCGGCAGTACAAGAGCTGCACTTCTGAAACTTGGTACTTCAGTAGAACATGTGTCTCCGCGACTGTCTGCAAAGTTTCGTTGCACAATTCGAATGAATGTGGAAGTTATAAAAAAAAGCGATATCAAGTTTAAAACGCGCTAAATTTTGTTGATGTTTTGCGTATTCAGTTTGTATCGACATATCTCCGGCAGTACAAGAGCTGCACTTCTGAAACTTCGTACTTCAGTAGACAACGCTTATTCGAGACTGTCTGCAAAGTGTCGTTGCACAATTCGAATAAATGTGGAAGTTATAAACAAAAGCGATATCAACCTTAAAACGCGCTAAATTTTGTTGATGTTTTGCGTATTCAGTTTGTATCGACATATCTCCGGCAGTACAAGAGCTGCACTTCTGAAACTTGGTACTTCAGTAGAACATGTGTCTCCGCGACGGTCTGCAAAGTTTCGTTGCACAATTCGAATAAATGTGGAAGTTATAAACAAAAGCGATATCAACTTTAAAACGCGCTAAATTTTGTTGATGTTTTGCGTATTCAGTTTGTATCGACATATCTCCGGCAGTACAAGAGCTGCACCTCTGAAACTTGGTACTTCAGTAGAACATGTGTCTCCGCGACTGTCTGCAAAGTTTCGTAGCACAATTCGAATAAATGTGGAAGTTATAAAAAAAAGCGATATCAACTTTAAAACGCGCTAAATTTTGTTGATGTTTTGCGTATTCAGTTTGTATCGACATATCTCCGGCAGTACAAAAGCTGCACTTCTGAAACTTGGTACTTCAGTAGACAACGCCTATTCGAGACTGTCTGCAAAGTTTCGTTGCACAATTCGAATAAATGTGGAAGTTATAAACAAAAGCGATATCAACTTTAAAACGCGCTTAATTTTGTTGATGTTTTGCGTATTCAGTTTGTATCGACATATCTCCGGCAGTACAAGAGCTGCACTTCTGAAACTTGGTACTTCAGTAGAACATATGTCTCCGCGACTGTCTGCAAAGTTTCGTTGCACAATTCGAATGAATGTGGAAGTTATAAAAAAAAGCGATATCAACTTTAAAACGCGCTAAATTTTGTTGATGTTTTGCGTATTCAGTTTGTATCGACATATCTCCGGCAGTGCAAGAGCTGCACTTCTGAAACTTGGTACTTCAGTAGACAACGCCTATTCGAGACTGTCTGCAAAGTTTCGTTACACCAATCGAATAAATGTGGAAGTTATAAACAAAAGCGATATCAACTTTAAAACGCGCTAAATTTTGTTGATGTTTTGCGTATTCAGTTTGTATCGACATATCTCCGGCAGTACAAGAGCTGCACTTCTGAAACTTGGTACTTTAGTAGAACATGTGTCTCCGCGACGGCCTGCAAAGTTTCGTTGCACAATTCGAATAAATGTGGAAGTTATAAACAAAAGCGATATCAATCTTAAAACGCGCTAAATTTCTTTGATGTTTTGCGTATTCAGTTTGTATCGACATATCTCTGGCAGTACAAGAGCTGCACTTCTGAGACTTGGTACTTCAGTAGAAAAGGCCTATTCGAGACTGTCTGCAAAGTTTCGTTGCACAATTCGAATAAATGTGGAAGTTATAAACAAAAGCGATATCAACTTTAAAACGCGCTTAATTTTGTTGATGTTTTGCGTATTCAGTTTGTATCGACATATCTCCGGCAGTACAAGAGTTGCACTTCTGAAACTTGGTACTTAAGTAGAACATGTGTCTCCGCGACGGTCTGCAAAGTTTCGTTGCACAATTCGAATAAATGTGGAAGTTATAAACAAAAGCGATATCAACTTTAAAACGCGCTAAATTTTGTTGATGTTTTGCGTATTCAGTTTGTATCGACATATCTCCGGCAGTACAAGAGCTGCACTTCTGAAACTTGGTACTTCAGTAGACAACGCCTATTCGAGACTGTCTGCAAAGTTTCGTTGCACAATTCGAATAAATGTCGAAGTTATAAACAAAAGCGATATCAACTTTAAAACGCGCTTAATTTTTTTGATGTTTTGCGTATTCAGTTTGTATCGACATATCTCCGGCAGTACAAGAGCTGCACTTCTGAAACTTGGTACTTCAGTAGAACATGTGTCTCCGCGACTGTCTGCAAAGTTTCGTTGCACAATTCGAATAAATGTGGAAGTTATAAACAAAAGCGATATCAACTTTAAAACGCGCTAAATTTTGTTGATGTTTTGCGTATTCAGTTTGTATCGACATATCTCCGGCAGTACAAGAGCTGCACTTCTGAAACTTGGTACTTCAGTAGACAACGCCTATTCGAGACTGTCTGCAAAGTTTCGTCACACAATTCGAATAAATGTGGAAGTTATAAACAAAAGCGATATCAACTTTAAAACGCGCTAAATTTTGTTGATGTTTTGCGTATTCAGTTTGTATCGACATATCTCCGTCAGTACAAGAGCTGCACTTCTGAAACTTGGTACTTCAGTAGAACATGTGTCTCCGCGACGGTCTGCAAAGTGTCGTTGCACAATTCGAATAAATGTGGAAGTTATAAACAAAAGCGATATCAACCTTAAAACGCGCTAAATTTTGTTGATGTTTTGCGTATTCAGTTTGTATCGACATATCTCCGGCAGTACAAGAGCTGCACTTCTGAAACTTAGTACTTCAGTAGAACATGTGTCTCCGCGACGGTCTGCAAAGTTTCGTTGCACAATTCGAATAACTGTGGAGGTTATAAACAAAAGCGATATCAACTTTAAAACGCGCTAAATTTTGTTGATGTTTTGCGTATTCAGTTTGTATCGACATATCTCCGGCAGTACAAGAGCTGCACTTCTAAGACTTGGTACTTCAGTATAAAATGTGTTTCCGCGACGGTCTGCAAGGTTTCGTTGCACAATTCGAATAAATGTGGAAGTTATAAACAAAAGCGATATCAACTTTAAAACGCGCTAAATTTTTTTGATGTTTTGCGTATTCAGTTTGTATCGACATATCTCCGGCAGTACAAGAGCTGCACTTCTGAAACCTGGTACTTCAGTAGAACATGTGTCTCCGCGACGGTCTGCAAAGTTTCGTGGCACAATTCCAATAAATGTGGAAGTTATAAACAAAAGCGATATCAACTTTAAAACGCGCTAAATTTTGTTGATGTTTTGCGTATTCAGTTTGTATCGACATATCTCCGGCAGTACAAGAGCTGCACTTCTGAAACTTGGTACTTCAGTAGACAACGCCTATTCGAGACTGTCTGCAAAGTTTCGTTGCACAATTCGAATAAATGTGGAAGTTATAAACAAAAGCGATATCAACTTTAAAACGCGCTTAATTTTGTTGATGTTTTGCGTATTCAGTTTGTATCGACATATCTCCGGCAGTACAAGAGCTGCACTTCTGAAACTTGGTACTTCCGTAGAACATGTGTCTCCGCGACTGTCTGCAAAGTTTCGTTGCACAATTCGAATGAATGTGGAAGTTATAAAAAAAAGCGATATCAACTTTAAAACGCGCTAAATTTTGTTGATGTTTTGCGTATTCAGTTTGTATCAACATATCTCCGGCAGTACAAGAGCTGCACTTCTGAGACTTGGTACTTCAGTATAAAATGTGTTTCCGCGACGGTCTGCAAGGTTTCGTTGCACAATTCGAATAAATGTGGAAGTTATAAACAAAAGCGATATCAACTTTAAAACGCGCTAAATTTTGTTGATGTTTTGCGTATTCAGTTTGTATCGACATATCTCCGGCAGTACAAGAGCTGCACCTCTGAAACCGGGTACTTCAGTAGAACATGTGTCTCCGCGACGGTCTGCAAAGTTTCGTTGCACAATTCGAATAAATGTGGAAGTTATAAACAAAAGCGATATCAACTTGAAAACGCCGTAAATTTTGTTGATGTTTTGCGTATTCAGTTTGTATCGAATTATCTCCGGCAGTACAAGAGCTGCACTTCTGAAACTTAGCACTTCAGTAGACAAGGCATATTCGAGACTGTCTGCAAAGTTTCGTTGCACAATTCGAATAAATGTGGAAGTTATAAACAAAAGCGATATCAACTTTAAAACGCGCTTAATTTTGTTGATGTTTTGCGTATTCAGTTGGTATCGACATACTTCCGGCAGTACAAGAGCTGCACTTCTGAAACTTGGTACTTACGTAGAACATGTGTCTCCGCGACTGTCTGCAAAGTTTCGTTGCACAATTCGAATAAATGTGGAAGTTATAAAAAAAAGCGATATCAACTTTAAAACGCGCTAAATTTTGTTGATGTTTTGCGTATTCAGTTTGTATCGACATATCTCCGGCAGTACAAGAGCTGCACTTCTGAAACTTGGTACTTCAGTAGACAACGCCTATTCGAGACTGTCTGCAAAGTTTCGTTACACAATTCGAATAAATGTGGAAGTTATAAACAAAAGCGATATCAACTTTAAAACGCGCTAAATTTTGTTGATGTTTTGCGTATTCAGTTTGTATCGACATATCTCTGGCAGTACAAGAGCTGCACTTCTGAAACTTGGTACTTCAGTAGAAAATGCCTATTCGAGACTGTCTGCAAAGTTTCGTTGCACAATTCGAATAAATGTGGAAGTTATAAACAAAAGCGATATCAACTTTAAAACGCGCTTAATTTTGTTGATGTTTTGCGTATTCAGTTTGTATCGACATATCTCCGGCAGTACAAGAGCTGCACTTCTTAAACTTGGTACTTCAGTAGAACATGTGTCTCCGCGACGGTCTGCAAAGTTTCGTTGCACAATTCGAATAAATGTGGAAGTTATAAACAAAAGCGATATCAACTTTAAAACGCGCTAAATTTTGTTGATGTTTTGCGTATTCAGTTTGTATCGACATATCTCCGGCAGTACAAGAGCTGCACTTCTGAAACTTGGTACTTCCGTAGACAACGCCTATTCGAGACTGTCTGCAAAGTTTCGTTGCACAATTCGAATAAATGTGGAAGTTATAAACAAAAGCGATATCAACTTTAAAACGCGCTTAATTTTTTTGATGTTTTGCGTATTCAGTTTGTATCGACATATCTCCGGCAGTACATAAGCTGCACTTCTGAAACTTGGTACTTCAGTAGAACATGTGTCTCCGCGACTGTCTGCAAAGTTTCGTTGCACAATTCGAATGAATGTGGAAGTTATAAAAAAAAGCGATATCAACTTTAAAACGCGCTAAATTTTGTTGATGTTTTGCGTATTCAGTTTGTATCGACATATCTCCGGCAGTACAAGAGCTGCACTTCTGAAACTTAGTACTTCAGTAGACAACGCCTATTCGAGACTGTCTGCAAAGTTTCGTTACACCAATCGAATAAATGTGGAAGTTATAAACAAAAGCGATATCAACTTTAAAACGCGCTAAATTTTGTTGATGTTTTGCGTATTCAGTTTGTATCGACATATCTCCGTCAGTACAAGAGCTGCACTTCTGAAACTTAGTACTTCAGTAGAACATGTGTCTCCGCGACGGTCTGCAAAGTGTCGTTGCACAATTCGAATAAATGTGGAAGTTATAAACAAAAGCGATATCAACCTTAAAACGCGCTAAATTTTGTTGATGTTTTGCGTATTCAGTTTGTATCGACATATCTCCGGCAGTACAAGAGCTGCACTTCTGAAACTTAGTACTTCAGTAGAACATGTGTCTCCGCGACGGTCTGCAAAGTTTCGTTGCACAATTCGAATAAATGTGGAGGTTATAAACAAAAGCGATATCAACTTTAGAACGCGCTAAATTTTGTTGATGTTTTGCGTATTCAGTTTGTATCGACATATCTCCGGCAGTACAAGAGCTGCACTTCTGAGACTTGGTACTTTAGTATAAAATGTGTTTCCGCGACGGTCTGCAAGGTTTAGTCGCACAATTCGAATAAATGTGGAAGTTATAAACAAAAGCGATATCAACTTTAAAACGCGCTAAATTTTGTTGATGTTTTGCGTATTCAGTTTGTATCGACATATCTCCGGCAGTACAAGAGCTGCACTTCTGAAACCTGGTACTTCAGTAGAACATGTGTCTCTGCGACGGTCTGCAAAGTTTCGTTGCACAATTCGAATAAATGTGGAAGTTATAAACAAAAGCGATATCAACTTGAAAACGCCGTAAATTTTGTTGATGTTTTGCGTATTCAGTTTGTATCGACATATCTCCGGCAGTACAAGAGCTGCACTTCTGAAACTTAGCACTTCAGTAGACAAGGCCTATTCGAGACTGTCTGCAAAGTTTCGTTGCACAATTCGAATAAATGTGGAAGTTATAAACAAAAGCGATATCAACTTTAAAACGCGCTTAATTTTGTTGATGTTTTGCGTATTCAGTTTGTATCGACATATCTCCGGCAGTACAAGAGCTGCACTTCTGAAACTTGGTACTTCAGTAAAACATGTGTCTCCGCGACTGTCTGCAAAGTTTCGTTGCACAATTCGAATAAATGTGGAAGTTATAAAAAAAAGCGATATCAACTTTCCAACGCGCTAAATTTTGTTAGTGTTTTGCGTATTCAGTTTGTATCGACATATCTTCGGCAGTACAAGAGCTGCACTTCTGAAACTTGGTACTTCAGTAGACAACGCCTATTCGAGACTGTCTGCAAAGTTTCGTTGCACAATTCGAATAAATGTGGAAGTTATAAACAAAAGCGATATCAACTTTAAAACGCGCTTAATTTTGTTGATGTTTTGCGTATTCAGTTTGTATCGACATATCTCCGGCAGTACAAGAGCTGCACTTCTGAAACTTGGTACTTCAGTAGAACATGTGTCTCCGGGACTGTCTGCAAAGTTTCGTTGCACAATTCGAATGAATGTGGAAGTTATAAAAAAAAGCGATATCAACTTTAAAACGCGCTAAATTTGGTTGATGTTTTGCGTATTCAGTTTGTATCGACATATCTCCGGCAGTACAAGAGCTGCACTTCTGAAACTGGGCACTTCAGCAGACAACGCCTATTCGAGACTGTCTGCAAAGTTTCGTTACACAATTCGAATAAATGTGGAAGTTATAAACAAAAGCGATATCAACTTTAAAACGCGCTAAATTTTGTTGATGTTTTGCGTATTCAGTTTGTATCGACATATCTCCGGCAGTACAAGAGCTGCACTTCTGAAACTTGGTACTTCAGTAGAAAAGGCCTATTCGAGACTGTCTGCAAAGTTTCGTTGCACAATTCGAATAAATGTGGAAGTTATAAACAAAAGCGATATCAACTTTAAAACGCGCTTAATTTTGTTGATGTTTTGCGTATTCAGTTTGTATCGACATATCTCCGGCAGTACAAGAGCTGCACTTCTGAAACTTGGTACTTAAGTAGAACATGTGTCTCCGCGTCTGTCTGCAAAGTTTCGTTGCACAATTCAAATAAATGTGGAAGTTATAAAAAAAAGCGATATCAACTTTAAAACGCGCTAAATTTTGTTGATGTTTTGCGTATTCAGTTTGTATCGACATATCTTCGGCAGTACAAGAGCTGCACTTCTGAAACTTGGTACTTCAGTAGACAACGCCTATTCGAGACTGTCTGCAAAGTTTCGTTGCACAATTCGAATAAATGTGGAAGTTATAAACAAAAGCGATATCAACTTTAAAACGCGCTAAATTTTGTTGATGTTTTGCGTATTCAGTTTGTATCGACATATCTCCGGCAGTACAAGAGCTGCACTACTGAAACTTGGTACTTCAGTAGAACATGTGTCTCCGCGACTGTCTGCAAAGTTTCGTCGCACAATTCGGATAAATGTGGAAGTTATAAACAAAAGCGATATCTACTTTAAAACGCCGTAAATTTTGTTGATGTTTTGCGTATTCAGTTTGTATGGACATATCTCCGGCAGTACAAGAGCTGCACTTCTGAAACTTAGTACTTCAGTAGACAAGGCTTATTCGAGACTGTCTGCAAAGTTTCGTTGCACAATTCGAATTAATGTGGAAGTTATAAACAAAAGCGATATCAACTTTAAAACGCGCTTAATTTTGTTGATGTTTTGCGTATTCAGTTTGTATCGACATATCTCCGGCAGTACAAGAGCTGCACTTCTGAAACTTGGTACTTCAGTAGAACATGTGTCTCCGCGACTGTCTGCAAAGTTTCGTTTCCGAATTCGAATAAATGTGGAAGTTATAAAAAAAAGCGATATCAACTTTAAAACGCGCTAAATTTTGTTGATGTTTTGCGTATTCAGTTTGTATCGACATATCTCCAGCAGTACAAAAGCTGCACTTCTGAAACTTGGTACTTCAGTAGACAACGCCTATTCGAGACTGTCTGCAAAGTTTCGTTGCACAATTCGAATAAATGTGGAAGTTATAAACAAAAGCGATATCAACTTTAAAACGCGCTTAATTTTGTTGATGTTTTGCGTATTCAGTTTGTATCGACATATCTCTGGAAGTACAAGAGCTGCACTTCTGAAACTTGGTACTTCAGTAGAACATGTGTCTCCGCGACTGTCTGCAAAGTTTCGTTGCACAATTCGAATGAATGTGGAAGTTATAAAAAAAAGCGATATCAACTTTAAAACGCGCTAAATTTTGTTGATGTTTTGCGTATTCAGTTTGTATCGACATATCTCCGGCAGTACAAGAGCTGCACTTCTGAAACTTGGTACTTCAGTAGACAACGCCTATTCGAGACTGTCTGCAAAGTTTCGTTACACCAATCGAATAAATGTGAAAGTTATAAACAAAAGCGATATCAACTTTAAAACGCGCTAAATTTTGTTGATGTTTTGCGTATTCAGTTTGTATCGACATATCTCCGGCAGTACAAGAGCTGCACTTCTGAAACTTGGTACTTCAGTAGAACATGTGTCTCCGCGACTGTCTGCAAAGTTTCGTTGCACAATTCGAATAAATGTGGAAGTTATAAAAAAAAGCGATATCAACTTTAAAACGCGCTAAATTTTGTTGATGTTTTGCGTATTCAGTTTGTATCGACATATCTCCGGCAGTACAAGAGCTGCACTTCTGAAACTTGGTACTTCAGTAGAACATGTGTCTTTGCGACGGTCTGCAAAGTTTTGTTGCACAATTCGAATAAATGTAGAAGTTATAAACAAAAGCGATATCAACTTTAAAACGCGCTAAATTTTGTTGATGTTTTGCGTATTCAGTTTGTATGGACATATCTCCGGCAGTACAAGAGCTGCACTTCTGAAACTTAGTACTTCAGTAGACAAGGCTTATTCGAGACTGTCTGCAAAGTTTCGTTGCACAATTCGAATTAATGTGGAAGTTATAAACAAAAGCGATATCAACTTTAAAACGCGCTTAATTTTGTTGATGTTTTGCGTATTCAGTTTGTATCGACATATCTCCGGCAGTACAAGAGCTGCACTTCTGAAACTTGGTACTTCAGTAGAACATGTGTCTCCGCGACTGTCTGCAAAGTTTCGTTGCACAATTCGAATAAATGTGGAAGTTATAAAAAAAAGCGATATCAACTTTAAAACGCGCTAAATTTTGTTGATGTTTTGCGTATTCAGTTTGTATCGACATATCTCCGGCAGTACAAGAGCTGCACTTCTGAAACTTGGTACTTCAGTAGACAACGCCTATTCGAGACTGTCTGCAAAGTTTCGTTGCACAATTCGAATAAATGTGGAAGTTATAAACAAAAGCGATATCAACTTAAAACGCGCTTAATTTTGTTGATGTTTTGCGTATTCAGTTTGTATCGACATGTCTCCGGCAGTACAAGAGCTGCACTTCTGAAACTTGGTACTTCAGTAGAACATGTGTCTCCGCGACTGTCTGCAAAGTTTCGTTGCACAATTCGAATGAATGTGGAAGTTATAAAAAAAAGCGATATCAACTTTAAAACGCGCTAAATTTTGTTGATGTTTTGCGTATTCAGTTTGTATCGACATATCTCCGGCAGTACAAGAGCTGCACTTCTGAAACTTGGTACTTCAGTAGACAACGCCTATTCGAGACTGTCTGCAAAGTTTCGTTACACCAATCGAATAAATGTGGAAGTTATAAACAAAAGCGATATCAACTTTAAAACGCGCTAAATTTTGTTGATGTTTTGCGTATTCAGTTTGTATCGACATATCTCCGGCAGTACAAGAGCTGCACTACTGAAACTTGGTACTTCAGTAGAACATGTGTCTCCGCGACTGTCTGCAAAGTTTCGTTGCACAATTCGAATAAATGTGGAAGTTATAAACAAAAGCGATATCTACTTTAAAACGCCGTAAATTTTTTTGATGTTTTGCGTATTCAGTTTGTATGGACATATCTCCGGCAGTACAAGAGCTGCACTTCTGAAACTTAGTACTTCAGTAGACAAGGCTTATTCGAGACTGTCTGCAAAGTTTCGTTGCACAATTCGAATTTATGTGGAAGTTATAAACAAAAGCGATATCAACTTTAAAACGCGCTTAATTTTGTTGATGTTTTGCGTATTCAGTTTGTATCGACATATCTCCGGCAGTACAAGAGCTGCACTTCTGAAACTTGGTACTTCAGTAGAACATGTGTCTCCGCGACTGTCTGCAAAGTTTCGTTGCACAATTCGAATAAATGTGGAAGTTATAAAAAAAGCGATATCAACTTTAAAACGCGCTAAATTTTGTTGATGTTTTGCGTATTCAGTTTGTATCGACATATCTCCGGCAGTACAAGAGCTGCACTTCTGAAACTTGGTACTTCAGTAGACAACGCCTATTCGAGCCTGTCTGCAAAGTTTCGTTGCACAATTCGAATAAATGTGAAAGTTATAAACAAAAGCGATATCAACTTTAAAACGCGCTTAATTTTGTTGATGTTTTGCGTATTCAGTTTGTATCGACATATCTCCGGCAGTACAAGAGCTGCACTTCTGAAACTTGGTACTTCAGTAGAACATGTGTCTCCGCGACTGTCTGCAAAGTTTCGTTGCACAATTCGAATGAATGTGGAAGTTATAAAAAAAAGCGATATCAACTTTAAAACGCGCTAAATTTTGTTGATGTTTTGCGTATTCAGTTTGTATCGACATATCTCCGGCAGTACAAGAGCTGCACTTCTGAAACTTGGTACTTCAGTAGAACATGTGTCTCCGCGACTGTCTGCAAAGTTTCGTTGCACAATTCGAATGAATGTGGAAGTTATAAAAAAAAGCGATATCAACTTTAAAACGCGCTAAAATTTGTTGATGTTTTGCGTATTCAGTTTGTATCGACATATCTCCGGCAGTACAAGAGCTGCACTTCTGAACCCTGGTACTTCAGTGGAACATGTGTCTCTGCGACGGTCTGCAAAGTTTCGTTGCACAATTCGAATAAATGTGGAAGTAATAAAAAAAAGCGATATCAACTTTAAAACGCGCTAAATTGTGTTAATGTTTTGTGTATTCAGTTTGTATCGACATATCTCCGGCAGTACAAGAGCTGCACTTCTGAAACTTGGTACTTCAGTAGACAACGCCTATTCGAGACTGTCTGCAAAGTTTCGTTGCACAATTCGAATAAATGTGGAAGTTATAAACAAAAGCGATATCAACTTTAAAACGCGCTTAATTTTGTTGATGTTTTGCGTATTCAGTTTGTATCGACATATCTCCGGCAGTACAAGAGCTGCACTTCTGAAACTTAGTACTTCAGTAGAACATGTGTCTCTTGGACTGTCTGCAAAGTTTCGTTGCACAATTCGAATGAATGTAGAAGTTATAAAAAAAGCGATATCAACTTTAAAACGCGCTAAATTTTGTTGATGTTTTGCGTATTCAGTTTGTATCGACATATCTCCGGCAGTACAAGAGCTGCACTTCTGAAACTTGGTACTTCAGCAGACAACGCCTATTCGAGACTGTCTGTAAAGTTTCGTTACACAATTCGAATAAATGTGGAAGTTATAAACAAAAGCGATATCAACTTTAAAATTCGCTAAATTTTGTTGATGTTTTGCGTATTCAGTTTGTATCGACATATCTCCGGCAGTACAAGAGCTGCACTTCTGAGACTTGGTACTTCAGTATAAAATGTGTTTCCGCGACGGTCTGCAAGGTTTCGTTGCACAATTCGAATAAATGTGGAAGTTATAAACAAAAGCGATATAAACTTTAAAACGAGCTAAATTTTGTTGATGTTTTGCGTATTCAGTTTGTATCGACATATCTCCGGCAGTACAAGAGCTGCACTTCTGAAACTTGGTACTTCAGTAGAAAAGGCCTATTCGAGACTGTCTGCAAAGTTTCGTTGCACAATTCGAATTAATGTGGAAGTTATAAACAAAAGCGATATCAACTTTAAAACGCGCTAAATTTTGTTGATGTTTTGCGTATTCAGTTTGTATCGACATATCTCCGGCAGTACAAGAGCTGCACTTCTGAAACCTGGTACTTCAGTAGAACATGTGTCTCCGCGACGGTCTGCAAAGTTTCGTTGCACAATTCGAATAAATGTGGAAGTTATAAACAAAAGCGATATCAACTTGAAAACGCCGTAAATTTTGTTGATGTTTTGCGTATTCAGTTTGTATCGACATATCTCCGGCAGTACAAGAGCTGCACTTCTGAAACTTAGTACTTCAGTAGACAACGCCTATTCGAGACTGTCTGCAAAGTTTCGTTGCACAATTCGAATAAATGTGGAAGTTATAAACAAAAGCGATATCAACTTTAAAACGCGCTTAATTTTGTTGATGTTTTGCGTATTCAGTTTGTATCGACATATCTCCGGCAGTACAAGAGCTGCACTTCTGAAACTTGGTACTTCAGTAGAACATGTGTCTCCGCGACTGTCTGCAAAGTTTCGTTGCACAATTCGAATAAATGTGGAAGTTATAAAAAAAAGCGATATCAACTTTCCAACGCGCTAAATTTTGTTAGTGTTTTGCGTATTCAGTTTGTATCGACATATCTTCGGCAGTACAAGAGCTACACTTCTGAAACTTGGTACTTCAGTAGACAACGCTAATTCGAGACTGTCTGCAAAGTTTCGTTGCACAATTCGAATAAATGTGGAAGTTATAAACAAAAGCGATATCAACTTTAAAACGCGCTTAATTTTGTTGATGTTTTGCGTATTCAGTTTGTATCGACATATCTCCGGCAGTACAAGAGCTGCACTTCTGAAACTTGGTACTTCAGTAGAACATGTGTCTCCGGGACTGTCTGCAAAGTTTCGTTGCACAATTCGAATGAATGTGGAAGTTATAAAAAAAGCGATATCAACTTTAAAACGCGCTAAATTTGGTTGATGTTTTGCGTATTCAGTTTGTATCGACATATCTCCGGCAGTACAAGAGCTGCACTTCTGAAACTTGGCACTTCAGCAGACAACGCCTATTCGAGACTGTCTGCAAAGTTTCGTTACACAATTCGAATAAATTTGGAAGTTATAAACAAAAGCGATATCAACTTTAAAACGCGCTAAATTTTGTTGATGTTTTGCGTATTCAGTTTGTATCGACATATCTCCGGCAGTACAAGAGCTGCACTTCTGAAACTTGGTACTTCAGTAGAAAAGGCCTATTCGAGACTGTCTGCAAAGTTTCGTTGCACAATTCGAATAAATGTGGAAGTTATAAACAAAAGCGATATCAACTTTAAAACGCGCTTAATTTTGTTGATGTTTTGCGTATTCAGTTTGTATCGACATATCTCCGGCAGTACAAGAGCTGCACTTCTGAAACTTGGTACTTAAGTAGAACATGTGTCTCCGCGACTGTCTGCAAAGTTTCGTTGCACAATTCGAATAAATGTGGACGTTATAAAAAAAAGCGATATCAACTTTAAAACGCGCTAAATTTTGTTGATGTTTTGCGTATTCAGTTTGTATCGACATATCTTCGGCAGTACAAGAGCTGCACTTCTGAAACTTGGTACTTCAGTAGACAACGCCTATTCGAGACTGTCTGCAAAGTTTCGTTGCACAATTCGAATAAATGTGGAAGTTATAAACAAAAGCGATATCAACTTTAAAACGCGCTAAATTTTGTTGATGTTTTGCGTATTCAGTTTGTATCGACATATCTCCGGCAGTACAAGAGCTGCACTACTGAAACTTGGTACTTCAGTAGAACATGTGTCTCCGCGACTGTCTGCAAAGTTTCGTTGCACAATTCGAATAAATGTGGAAGTTATAAAAAAAAGCGATATCAACTTTAAAACGCGCTAAATTTTGTTGATGTTTTGCGTATTCAGTTTGTATCGACATATCTCCAGCAGTACAAGAGCTGCACTTCTGAAACTTGGTACTTCAGTAGACAACGCCTATTCGAGACTGTCTGCAAAGTTTCGTTGCACAATTCGAATAAATGTGGAAGTTATAAACAAAAGCGATATCAACTTTAAAACGCGCTTAATTTTGTTGATGTTTTGCGTATTCAGTTTGTATCGACATATCTCCGGAAGTACAAGAGCTGCACTTCTGAAACTTGGTACTTCAGTAGAACATGTGTCTCCGCGACTGTCTGCAAAGTTTCGTTGCACAATTCGAATGAATGTGGAAGTTATAAAAAAAAGCGATATCAACTTTAAAACGCGCTAAATTTTGTTGATGTTTTGCGTATTCAGTTTGTATCGACATATCTCCGGCAGTACAAGAGCTGCACTTCTGAAACTTGGTACTTCAGTAGAACATGTGTCTTTGCGACGGTCTGCAAAGTTTTGTTGCACAATTCGAATAAATGTAGAAGTTATAAACAAAAGCGATATCAACTTTAAAACGCGCTAAATTTTGTTGATGTTTTGCGTATTCAGTTTGTATCGACATATCTCCGGCAGTACAAGAGCTGCACTTCTGAGACTTGGTACTTCAGTATAAAATGTGTATCTGCGACGGTCTGCAAAGTTTCGTTGCACAATTCGAATAAATGTGGAAGTTATAAACAAAAGCGATATCAACTTTAAAACGCGCTAAATTTTGTTGATGTTTTGCGTATTCAGTTTGTATCGACATATCTCCGGCAGTACAAGAGCTGCACTTCTGAAACTTGGTACTTCAGTAGAAAAGGCCTATTCGAGACTGTCTGCAAAGTTTCGTTGCACAATTCGAATAAATGTGGAAGTTATAAACAAAAGCGATATCAACTTTAAAACGCGCTTAATTTTGTTGATGTTTTGCGTATTCAGTTTGTATCGACATATCTCCGGCAGTACAAGAGCTGCACTTCTGAAACTTGGTACTTAAGTAGAACATGTGTCTCCGCGACTGTCTGCAAAGTTTCGTTGCACAATTCGAATAAATGTGGAAGTTATAAAAAAAAGCGATATCAACTTTAAAACGCGCTAAATTTTGTTGATGTTTTGCGTATTTAGTTTGTATCGACATATCTTCGGCAGTACAAGAGCTGCACTTCTGAAACTTGGTACTTCAGTAGACAACGCCTATTCGAGACTGTCTGCAAAGTTTCGTTGCACAATTCGAATAAATGTGGAAGTTATAAACAAAAGCGATATCAACTTTAAAACGCGCTAAATTTTGTTGATGTTTTGCGTATTCAGTTTGTATCGACATATCTCCGGCAGTACAAGAGCTGCACTACTGAAACTTGGTACTTCAGTCGAACATGTGTCTCCGCGACTGTCTGCAAAGTTTCGTTGCACAATTCGAATAAATGTGGAAGTTATAAACAAAAGCGATATCTACTTTAAAACGCCGTAAATTTTGTTGATGTTTTGCGTATTCAGTTTGTATGGACATATCACCGGCATTACAAGAGCTGCACTTCTGAAACTTAGTACTTCAGTAGACAAGGCTTATTCGAGACTGTCTGCAAAGTTTCGTTGCACAATTCGAATTAATGTGGATGTTATAAACAAAAGCGATATCAACTTTAAAACGCGCTTAATTTTGTTGATGTTTTGCGTATTCAGTTTGTATCGACATATCTCCGGCAGTACAAGAGCTGCACTTCTGAAACTTATACTTCAGTAGAACATGTGTCTCCGCGACTGTCTGCAAAGTTTCGTTGCACAATTCGAATAAATTTGGAAGTTATAAAAAAAAGCGATATCAACTTTAAAACGCGCTAAATTTTGTTGATGTTTTGCGTATTCAGTTTGTATCGACATATCTCCGGCAGTACAAGAGCTGCACTTCTGAAACTTGGTACTTCAGTAGAAGCCGCCTATTCGAGACTGTCTGCAAAGTTTCGTTGCACAATTCGAATAAATGTGGAAGTTATAAACAAAAGCGATATCAACTTCAAAACGCGCTTAATTTTGTTGATGTTTTGCGTATTCAGTTTGTATCGACATATCTCCGGCAGTACAAGAGCTGCACTTCTGAAACTTGGTACATCAGTAGACAACGCCTATTCGAGACTGTCTGCAAAGTTTCGTTACACCAATCGAATAAATGTGGAAGTTATAAACAAAAGCGATATCAACTTTAAAACGCGCTAAATTTTGTTGATGTTTTGCGTATTCAGTTTGTATCGACATATCTCCGGCAGTACAAGAGCTGCACTACTGAAACTTGGTACTTCAGTAGAACATGTGTCTCCGCGACTGTCTGCAAAGTTTCGTTGCACAATTCGAATAAATGTGGAAGTTATAAACAAAAGCGATATCTACTTTAAAACGCCGTAAATTTTGTTGATGTTTTGCGTATTCAGTTTGTATGGACATATCTCCGGCAGTACAAGAGCTGCACTTCTGAAACTTAGTACTTCAGTAGACAAGGCTTATTCGAGACTGTCTGCAAAGTTTCGTTGCACAATTCGAATTTATGTGGAAGTTATAAACAAAAGCGATATCAACTTTAAAACGCGCTTAATTTTGTTGATGTTTTGCGTATTCAGTTTGTATCGACATATCTCCGGCAGTACAAGAGCTGCACTTCTGAAACTTGGTACTTCAGTAGAACATGTGTCTCCGCGACTGTCTGCAAAGTTTCGTTGCACAATTCGAATAAATGTGGAAGTTATAAAAAAAAGGGATATCAACTTTAAACGCGCTAAATTTTGTTGATCTTTTGCGTATTCAGTTTGTATCGACATATCTCCGGCAGTACAAGAGCTGCACTTCTGAAACTTGGTACTTCAGTAGACAACGCCTATTCGAGCCTGTCTGCAAAGTTTCGTTGCACAATTCGAATGAATGTGGAAGTTATAAACAAAAGCGATATCAACTTTAAAACGCGCTAAATTTTGTTGATGTTTTGCGTATTCAGTTTGTATCGACATATCTCCGGCAGTACAAGAGCTGCACTTCTGAAACTTGGTACTTCAGTAGAACATGTGTCTCCGCGACTGTCTGCAAAGTTTCGTTGCACAATTCGAATGAATGTGGAAGTTATAAAAAAAAGCGATATCAACTTTAAAACGCGCTAAATTTTGTTGATGTTTTGCGTATTCAGTTTGTATCGACATATCTCCGGCAGTACAAGAGCTGCACTTCTGAAACTTGGTACTTCAGTAGACAACGCCTATTCGAGACTGTCTGCAAAGTTTCGTTACACCAATCGAATAAATGTGGAAGTTATAAACAAAAGCGATATCAACTTTAAAACGCGCTAAATTTTGTTGATGTTTTGCGTATTCAGTTTGTATCGACATATCTCCGGCAGTACAAGAGCTGCACTTCTGAAACTTGGTACTTCAGTAGAACATGTGTCTTTGCGACGGTCTGCAAAGTTTTGTTGCACAATTCGAATAAATGTAGAAGTTATAAACAAAAGCGATATCAACTTTAAAACGCGCTAAATTTTGTTGATGTTTTGCGTATTCAGTTTGTATCGACATATCTCCGGCAGTACAAGTGCTGCACTTCTGAGACTTGGTACTTCAGTATAAAATGTGTTTCCGCGACGGTCTGCAAGGTTTCGTTGCACAATTCGAATAAATGGTGAAGTTATAAACAAAAGCGATATCAACTTTAAAACGCGCTAAATTTTGTTGATGTTTTGCGTATTCAGTTTGTATCGACATATCTCCGGCAGTACAAGAGCTGCACTTCTGAAACTTGGTACTTCAGTAGAACATGTGTCTCCGCGACTGTCTGCAAAGTTTCGTTGCACAATTCGAATAAATGTGGAAGTTATAAAAAAAAGCGATATCAACTTTAAAACGCCGTAAATTTTGTTGATGTTTTGCGTATTCAGTTTGTATCGACATATCTCCGGCAGTACAAGAGCTGCACTTCTGAAACTTGGTACTGCAGTAGACAACGCCTATCTGAGACTGTCTGCAAAGTTCCGTTGCACAATTCGAATAAATGTGGAAGTTATAAACAAAAGCGATATCAACTTTAAAACGCGCTTAATTTTGTTGATGTTTTGCGTATTCAGTTTGTATCGACATATCTCCGGCAGTACAAGAGCTGCACTTCTGAAACTTGGTACTTCAGTAGAACATGTGTCTCCGCGACTGTCTGCAAAGTTTCGTTGCACAATTCGAATGAATGTGGAAGTTATAAAAAAAAGCGATATCAACTTTAAAACGCGCTAAATTTTGTTGATGTTTTGCGTATTCAGTTTGTATCGACATATCTCCGGCAGTACAAGAGCTGCACTTCTGAAACTTGGTACATCAGTAGACAACGCCTATTCGAGACTGTCTGCAAAGTTTCGTTACACCAATCGAATAAATGTGGATGTTATAAACAAAAGCGATATCAACTTTAAAACGCGCTAAATTTTGTTGATGTTTTGCGTATTTAGTTTGTATCGACATATCTCCGGCAGTACAAGAGCTGCACTTCTGAAACTTGGTACTTCAGTAGAACATGTGTCTCCGCGACGGTCTGCAAAGTTTCGTTGCACAATTCGAATAAATGTGGAAGTTATAAACAAAAGCGATATCAACTTTAAAACGCGCTCAATTTTGTTGATGTTTTGCGTATTCAGTTTGTATCGACATATCTCCGGCAGTACAAGAGCTGCACTTCTGAAACTTGGTACTTCAGTAGACAACGCCTATTCGAGACTGTCTGCAAAGTTTCGTTGCACAATTCGAATAAATGTGGAAGTTATAAACAAAAGCGATATCAACTTTAAAACGCGCTTAATTTTGTTGATGTTTTGCGTATTCAGTTTGTATCGACATATCTCCGGCAGTACAAGAGCTGCACTTCTGAAACTTGGTACTTCAGTAGAAAATGTGTCTCCGGGACTTTCTGCAAAGTTTCGTTGCACAATTCGAATGAATGTGGAAGTTATAAAAAAAAGCGATATCAACTTTAAAACGCGCTAAATTTGGTTGATGTTTTGCGTATTCAGTTTGTATCGACATATCTCCGGCAGTACAAGAGCTGCACTTCTGAAACTTGGTACTTCAGTAGACAACGCCTATTCGAGACTGTCTGCAAAGTTTCGTTACACAATTCGAATAAATGTGGAAGTTATAAACAAAAGCGATATCAACTTTAAAACGCGCTAAATTTTGTTGATGTTTTGCGTATTCAGTTTGTATCGACATATCTCCGGCAGTACAAGAGCTGCACTTCTGAAACTTGGTACTTCAGTAGAGAAGGCCTATTCGAGACTGTCTGCAAAGTTTCGTTGCACAATTCGAATAAATGTGGAAGTTATAAACAAAAGCGATATCAACTTTAAAACGCGCTTAATTTTGTTGATGTTTTGCGTATTCAGTTTGTATCAACATATCTCCGGCAGTACAAGAGCTGTACTTCTGAAACTTGGTACTTTAGTAGAACATGTGTCTCCGCGACTGTCTGCAAAGTTTCGTTGCACAATTCGAATAAATGTGGAAGTTATAAAAAAAGCGATATCAACTTTAAAACGCGCTAAATTTTGTTGATGTTTTGCGTATTCAGTTTGTATGGACATATCTCCGCAAGTACAAGAGCTGCACTTCTGAAACTTGGTACTTCAGTAGAAAAGGCCTATTCGAGACTGTCTGCAAAGTTTCGTTGCACAATTCGAATAAATGTAGAAGTTATAAACAAAAGCGATATCAACTTTAAAACGCGCTAAATTTTGTTGATGTTTTGCGTATTCAGTTTGTATCGACATATCTCCGGCAGTACAAGAGCTGCACTTCTGAGACTTGGTACTTTAGTATAAAATGTGTTTCCGCGACGGTCTGCAAGGTTTCGTTGCACAATTCGAATAAATGTGGAAGTTATAAACAAAAGCGATATCAACTTTAAAACGCGCTAAATTTTGTTGATGTTTTGCGTATTCAGTTTGTATCGACATATCTCCGGCAGTACAAGAGCTGCACTTCTGAAACTTGGTACTTCAGTAGAAAAGGCCTATTCGAGACTGTCTGCAAAGTTTCGTTGCACAATTCGCATAAATGTGGAAGTTATAAACAAAAGCGATATCAACTTTAAAACGCGCTAAATTTTGTTGATGTTTTTCGTATTCAGTTTGTATCGACATATCTCCGGCAGTACAAGAGCTGCACTTCTGAAACTTGGTACTTCAGTAGAACATGTGTCTCCGCGACGGTCTGCAAAGTTTCGTTGCACAATTCGAATAAATGTGGAAGTTATAAACAAAAGCGATATCAACTTTAAAACGCCGTAAATTTTGTTGATGTTTTGCGTATTCAGTTTGTATCGACATATCTCCGGCAGTACAAGAGCTGCACTTCTGAAACTTAGTACTTCAGTAGACAAGGCCTATTCGAGACTGTCTGCAAAGTTTCGTTACACCAATCGAATAAATGTGGAAGTTATAAACAAAAGCGATATCAACTTTAAAACGCGCTAAATTTTGTTGATGTTTTGCGTATTCAGTTTGTATCGACATATCTCCGGCAGTACAAGAGCTGCACTTCTGAAACTTGGTACTTCAGTAGAAAATGTGTCTCCGCGACGGTCTGCAAAGATTTGTTGCACAATTCGAATAAATGTAGAAGTTATAAACAAAAGCGATATCAACTTTAAAACGCGCTAAATTTTGTTGATGTTTTGCGTATTCAGTTTGTATCGACATATCTCCGGCAGTACAAGAGCTGCACTTCTGAGACTTGGTACTTCAGTATAAAATGTGTTTCCGCGACGGTCTGCAAGGTTTCGTTGCACAATTCGAATAAATGTGGAAGTTATAAACAAAAGCGATATCAACTTTAAAACGCGCTAAATTTTGTTGATGTTTTGCGTATTCAGTTTGTATCGACATATCTCCGGCAGTACAAGAGCTGCACTTCTGAAACTTAGTACTTCAGTAGAAAAGGCCTATTCGAGACTGTCTGCAAAGTTTCGTTGCACAATTCGAATAAATGTAGAAGTTATAAACAAAAGCGATATCAACTTTAAAACGCGCTAAATTTTGTTGATGTTTTGCGTATTCAGTTTGTATCGACATATCTCCGGCAGTACAAGAGCTGCACTTCTGAGATATGGTACTTCAGTATAAAATGTGTTTCCGCGACGGTCTGCAAGGTTTCGTTGCACAATTCGAATAAATGTGGAAGTTATAAACAAAAGCGATATCAACTTTAAAACGCGCTAAATTTTGTTGATGTTTTGCGTATTCAGTTTGTATCGACATATCTCCGGCAGTACAAGAGCTGCACTTCTGAAACTTGGTACTTCAGTAGAAAAGGCCTATTCGAGACTGTCTGCAAAGTTTCGTTGCACAATTCGCATAAATGTGGAAGTTATAAACAAAAGCGATATCAACTTTAAAACGCGCTAAATTTTGTTGATGTTTTTCGTATTCAGTTTGTATCGACATATCTCCGGCAGTACAAGAGCTGCACTTCTGAAACTTGGTACTTCAGTAGAACATGTGTCTCCGCGACGGTCTGCAAAGTTTCGTTGCACAATTCGAATAAATGTGGAAGTTATAAACAAAAGCGATATCAACTTTAAAACGCCGTAAATTTTGTTGATGTTTTGCGTATTCAGTTTGTATCGACATATCTCCGGCAGTACAAGAGCTGCACTTCTGAAACTTAGTACTTCAGTAGACAAGGCCTATTCGAGACTGTCTGCAAAGTTTCGTTACACCAATCGAATAAATGTGGAAGTTATAAACAAAAGCGATATCAACTTTAAAACGCGCTAAATTTTGTTGATGTTTTGCGTATTCAGTTTGTATCGACATATCTCCGGCAGTACAAGAGCTGCACTTCTGAAACTTGGTACTTCAGTAGTAAATGTGTCTCCGCGACGGTCTGCAAAGATTTGTTGCACAATTCGAATAAATGTAGAAGTTATAAACAAAAGCGATATCAACTTTAAAACGCGCATAATTTTGTTGATGTTTTGCGTATTCAGTTTGTATCGACATATCTCCGGCAGTACAAGAGCT
The DNA here is from genome assembly GCA_963556195.1 of Sepiola atlantica. NCBI lineage: Eukaryota > Metazoa > Mollusca > Cephalopoda > Sepiida > Sepiolidae > Sepiola > Sepiola atlantica. The sequence goes on from CAUVYP010000567.1 coordinate 1,152,613, forward strand.
GCACTTCTGAGACTTGGTACTTCAGTATAAAATGTGTTTCCGCGACGGTCTGCAAGGTTTCGTTGCACAATTCGAATAAATGTGGAAGTTATAAACAAAAGCGATATCAACTTTAAAACGCGCTAAATTTTGTTGATGTTTTGCGTATTCAGTTTGTATCGACATATCTCCGGCAGTACAAGAGCTGCACTTCTGAAACTTGGTACTTCAGTAGACAACGCCTATTCGAGACTGTCTGCAAAGTTTCGTTGCACAATTCGAATAAATGTGGAAGTTATAAACAAAAGCGATATCAACTTTAAAACGCGCTTAATTTTGTTGATGTTTTGCGTATTCAGTTTGTATCGACATATCTCCGGCAGTACAAGAGCTGCACTTCTGAAACTTGGTACTTCAGTAGAAAATGTGTCTCCGGGACTTTCTGCAAAGTTTCGTTGCACAATTAGAATAAATGTGGAAGTTATAAACAAAAGCGATATCAACTTTAAAACGCGCTAAATTTTGTTGATGTTTTGCGTATTCAGTTTGTATCGACATATCTCCGGCAGTACAAGAGCTGCACTTCTGAAACTTGGTACTTCAGTAGAACATGTGTCTCCGCGACGGTCTGCAAGTTTCGTTGCACAATTCGAATAAATGTGGAAGTTATAAACAAAAGCGATATCAACTTTAAAACGCGCTTAATTTTGTTGATGTTTTGCGTATTCAGTTTGTATCGACATATCTCCGGCAGTACAAGAGCTGCACTTCTGAAACTTGGTACTTCAGTAGACAACGCCTATTCGAGACTGTCTGCAAAGTTTCGTTGCACAATTCGAATAAATGTGGAAGTTATAAACAAAAGCGATATCAACTTTAAAACGCGCTTAATTTTGTTGATGTTTTGCGTATTCAGTTTGTATCGACATATCTCCGGCAGTACAAGAGCTGCACTTCTGAAACTTGGTACTTCAGTAGAACATGTGTCTCCGCGACTGTCTGCAAAGTTTCGTTGCACAATTCGAATGAATGTGGAAGTTATAAAAAAAAGCGATATCAACTTTAAAACGCGCTAAATTTTGTTGATGTTTTGCGTATTCAGTTTGTATCGACATATCTCCGGCAGTACAAGAGCTGCACTTCTGAAACTTGGTACCTCAGTAGACAACGCCTATTCGAGACTGTCTGCAAAGTTTCGTTACACCAATCGAATAAATGTGGAAGTTATAAACAAAAGCGATATCAACTTTAAAACGCGCTAAATTTTGTTGATGTTTTGCGTATTCAGTTTGTATCGACATATCTCCGGCAGTACAAGAGCTGCACTTCTGAAACTTGGTACTTCAGTAGAACATGTGTCTCCGCGACGGTCTGCAAAGTTTCGTTGCACAATTCGAATTAATGTGGAAGTTATAAACAAAAGCGATATCAACTTTAAAACGCGCTTAAATTTGTTGATGTTTTGCGTATTCAGTTTGTATCGACATATCTCCGGCAGTACAAGAGCTGCACTTCTGAAACTTGGTACTTCAGTAGACAACGCCTATTCGAGACTGTCTGCAAAGTTTCGTTACACAATTCGAATAAATGTGGAAGTTATAAACAAAAGCGATATCAACTTTAAAACGCGCTAAATTTTGTTGATGTTTTGCGTATTCAGTTTGTATCGACATATCTCCGGCAGTACAAGAGCTGAACTTCTGAAACTTGGTACTTCAGTAGAAAAGGCCTATTCGAGACTGTCTGCAAAGTTTCGTTGCACAATTCGAATAAATGTGGAAGTTATAAACAAAAGCGATATCAACTTTAAAACGCGCTTAATTTTGTTGATGTTTTGCGTATTCAGTTTGTATCGACATATCTCCGGCAGTACAAGAGCTGCACTTCTGAAACTTGGTACTTCAGTAGACAACGCCTATTCGAGACTGTCTGCAAAGTTTCGTTGCACAATTCGAATAAATGTGGAAGTTATAAACAAAAGCGATATCAACTTTAAAACGCGCTTAATTTTGTTGATGTTTTGCGTATTCAGTTTGTATCGACATATCTCCGGCAGTACAAGAGCTGCACTTCTGAAACTTGGTACTTCAGTAGAACATGTGTCTCCGCGACTGTCTGCAAAGTTTCGTTGCACAATTCGAATGAATGTAGAAGTTATAAAAAAAAGCGATATCAACTTTAAAACGCGCTAAATTTTGTTGATGTTTTGCGTATTCAGTTTGTATCGACATATCTCCGGCAGTACAAGAGCTGCACTTCTGAAACTTGGTACCTCAGTAGACAACGCCTATTCGAGACTGTCTGCAAAGTTTCGTTACACCAATCGAATAAATGTGGAAGTTATAAACAAAAGCGATATCAACTTTAAAACGCGCTAAATTTTGTTGATGTTTTGCGTATTCAGTTTGTATCGACATATCTCCGGCAGTACAAGAGCTGCACTTCTGAAACTTGGTACTTCAGTAGAACATGTGTCTCCGCGACGGTCTGCAAAGTTTCGTTGCACAATTCGAATAAATGTGGAAGTTATAAACAAAAGCGATATCAACTTTAAAACGCGCTTAATTTTGTTGATGTTTTGCGTATTCAGTTTGTATCGACATATCTCCGGCAGTACAAGAGCTGCACTTCTGAAACTTGGTACTTCAGTAGACAACGCCTATTCGAGACTGTCTGCAAAGTTTCGTTGCACAATTCGAATAAATGTGGAAGTTATAAACAAAAGCGATATCAACTTTAAAACGCGCTTAATTTTGTTGATGTTTTGCGTATTCAGTTTGTATCGACATATCTCCGGCAGTACAAGAGCTGCACTTCTGAAACTTGGTACTTCAGTAGACAACGCCTATTCGAGACTGTCTGCAAAGTTTCGTTGCACAATTCGAATAAATGTGGAAGTTATAAACAAAAGCGATATCAACTTTAAAACGCGCTTAATTTTGTTGATGTTTTGCGTATTCAGTTTGTATCGACATATCTCCGGCAGTACAAGAGCTGCACTTCTGAAACTTGGTACTTCAGTAGAACATGTGTCTCCGCGACTGTCTGCAAAGTTTCGTTGCACAATTCGAATGAATGTGGAAGTTATAAAAAAAAGCGATATCAACTTTAAAACGCGCTAAATTTTGTTGATGTTTTGCGTATTCAGTTTGTATCGACATATCTCCGGCAGTACAAGAGCTGCACTTCTGAAACTTGGTACCTCAGTAGACAACGCCTATTCGAGACTGTCTGCAAAGTTTCGTTACACCAATCGAATAAATGTGGAAGTTATAAACAAAAGCGATATCAACTTTAAAACGCGCTAAATTTTGTTGATGTTTTGCGTATTCAGTTTGTATCGACATATCTCCGGCAGTACAAGAGCTGCACTTCTGAAACTTGGTACTTCAGTAGAACATGTGTCTCCGCGACGGTCTGCAAAGTTTCGTTGCACAATTCGAATAAATGTGGAAGTTATAAACAAAAGCGATATCAACTTTAAAACGCGCTTAAATTTGTTGATGTTTTGCGTATTCAGTTTGTATCGACATATCTCCGGCAGTACAAGAGCTGCACTTCTGAAACTTGGTACTTCAGTAGACAACGCCTATTCGAGACTGTCTGCAAAGTTTCGTTGCACAATTCGAATAAATGTGGAAGTTATAAACAAAAGCGATATCAACTTTAAAACGCGCTTAATTTTGTTGATGTTTTGCGTATTCAGTTTGTATCGACATATCTCCGGCAGTACAAGAGCTGCACTTCTGAAACTTGGTACTTCAGTAGAAAATGTGTCTCCGGGACTTTCTGCAAAGTTTCGTTGCACAATTCGAATGAATGTGGAAGTTATAAAAAAAAGCGATATCAACTTTCAAACGCGCTAAATTTGGTTGATGTTTTGCGTATTCAGTTTGTATCGACATATCTCCGGCAGTACAAGAGCTGCACTTCTGAAACTTGGTACTTCAGTAGACAACGCCTATTCGAGACTGTCTGCAAAGTTTCGTTACACAATTCGAATAAATGTGGAAGTTATAAACAAAAGCGATATCAACTTTAAAACGCGCTAAATTTTGTTGATGTTTTGCGTATTCAGTTTGTATCGACATATCTCCGGCAGTACAAGAGCTGCACTTCTGAAACTTGGTACTTCAGTAGAAAAGGCCTATTCGAGACTGTCTGCAAAGTTTCGTTGCACAATTCGAATAAATGTGGAAGTTATAAACAAAAGCGATATCAACTTTAAAACGCGCTTAATTTTGTTGATGTTTTGCGTATTCAGTTTGTATCGACATATCTCCGGCAGTACAAGAGCTGCACTTCTGAAACTTGGTACTTCAGTAGACAACGCCTATTCGAGACTGTCTGCAAAGTTTCGTTGCACAATTCGAATAAATGTGGAAGTTATAAACAAAAGCGATATCAACTTTAAAACGCGCTTAATTTTGTTGATGTTTTGCGTATTCAGTTTGTATCGACATATCTCCGGCAGTACAAGAGCTGCACTTCTGAAACTTGGTACTTCAGTAGAAAATGTGTCTCCGGGACTTTCTGCAAAGTTTCGTTGCACAATTCGAATGAATGTGGAAGTTATAAAAAAAAGCGATATCAACTTTAAAACGCGCTAAATTTGGTTGATGTTTTGCGTATTCAGTTTGTATCGACATATCTCCGGCAGTACAAGAGCTGCACTTCTGAAACTTGGTACTTCAGTAGACAACGCCTATTCGAGACTGTCTGCAAAGTTTCGTTACACAATTCGAATAAATGTGGAAGTTATAAACAAAAGCGATATCAACTTTAAAACGCGCTAAATTTTGTTGATGTTTTGCGTATTCAGTTTGTATCGACATATCTCCGGCAGTACAAGAGCTGCACTTCTGAAACTTGGTACTTCAGTAGAAAAGGCCTATTCGAGACTGTCTGCAAAGTTTCGTTGCACAATTCGAATAAATGTGGAAGTTATAAACAAAAGCGATATCAACTTTAAAACGCGCTTAATTTTGTTGATGTTTTGCGTATTCAGTTTGTATCAACATATCTCCGGCAGTACAAGAGCTGTACTTCTGAAACTTGGTACTTAAGTAGAACATGTGTCTCCGCGACTGTCTGCAAAGTTTCGTTGCACAATTCGAATAAATGTGGAAGTTATAAAAAAAGCGATATCAACTTTAAAACGCGCTAAATTTTGTTGATGTTTTGCGTATTCAGTTTGTATGGACATATCTCCGGAAGTACAAGAGCTGCACTTCTGAAACTTGGTACTTCAGTAGAAAAGGCCTATTCGAGACTGTCTGCAAAGTTTCGTTGCACAATTCGAATAAATGTAGAACTTATAAACAAAAGCGATATCAACTTTAAAACGCGCTAAATTTTGTTGATGTTTTGCGTATTCAGTTTGTATCGACATATCTCCGGCAGTACAAGAGCTGCACTTCTGAGACTTGGTACTTCAGTATAAAATGTGTTTCCGCGACGGTCTGCAAGGTTTCGTTGCACAATTCGAATAAATGTGGAAGTTATAAACAAAAGCGATATCAACTTTAAAACGCGCTAAATTTTGTTGGTGTTTTGCGTATTCAGTTTGTATCGACATATCTCCGGCAGTACAAGAGCTGCACTTCTGAAACTTGGTACTTCAGTAGAAAAGGCCTATTCGAGACTGTCTGCAAAGTTTCGTTGCACAATTCGCATAAATGTGGAAGTTATAAACAAAAGCGATATCAACTTTAAAACGCGCTAAATTTTGTTGATGTTTTTCGTATTCAGTTTGTATCGACATATCTCCGGCAGTACAAGAGCTGCACTTCTGAAACTTGGTACTTCAGTAGAACATGTGTCTCCGCGACGGTCTGCAAAGTTTCGTTGCACAATTCGAATAAATGTGGAAGTTATAAACAAAAGCGATATCAACTTTAAAACGCCGTAAATTTTGTTGATGTTTTGCGTATTCAGTTTGTATCGACATATCTCCGGCAGTACAAGAGCTGCACTTCTGAAACTTAGTACTTCAGTAGACAAGGCCTATTCGAGACTGTCTGCAAAGTTTCGTTACACCAATCGAATAAATGTGGAAGTTATAAACAAAAGCGATATCAACTTTAAAACGCGCTAAATTTTGTTGATGTTTTGCGTATTCAGTTTGTATCGACATATCTCCGGCAGTACAAGAGCTGCACTTCTGAAACTTGGTACTTCAGTAGAAAATGTGTCTCCGCGACGGTCTGCAAAGATTTGTTGCACAATTCGAATAAATGTAGAAGTTATAAACAAAAGCGATATCAACTTTAAAACGCGCTAAATTTTGTTGATGTTTTGCGTATTTAGTTTGTATCGACATATCTCCGGCAGTACAAGAGCTGCACTTCTGAGACTTGGTACTTCAGTATAAAATGTGTTTCCGCGACGGTCTGCAAGGTTTCGTTGCACAATTCGAATAAATGTGGAAGTTATAAACAAAAGCGATATCAACTTTAAAACGCGCTAAATTTTGTTGATGTTTTGCGTATTCAGTTTGTATCGACATATCTCCGGCAGTACAAGAGCTGCACTTCTGAAACTTGGTACTTCAGTAGAAAAGGCCTATTCGAGACTGTCTGCAAAGTTTCGTTGCACAATTCGAATAAATGTAGAAGTTATAAACAAAAGCGATATCAACTTTAAAACGCGCTAAATTTTGTTGATGTTTTGCGTATTCAGTTTGTATCGACATATCTCCGGCAGTACAAGAGCTGCACTTCTGAGACTTGGTACTTCAGTATAAAATGTGTTTCCGCGACGGTCTGCAAGGTTTCGTTGCACAATTCGAATAAATGTGGATGTTATAAACAAAAGCGATATCAACTTTAAAACGCGCTAAATTTTGTTGATGTTTTGCGTATTCAGTTTGTATCGACATATCTCCGGCAGTACAAGAGCTGCACTTCTGAAACTTGGTACTTCAGTAGAACATGTGTCTCCGCGACGGTCTGCAAAGTTTCGTTGCACAATTCGAATAAATGTGGAAGTTATAAACAAAAGCGATATCAACTTTAAAACGCGCTTAATTTTGTTGATGTTTTGCGTATTCAGTTTGTATCGACATATCTCCGGCAGTACAAGAGCTGCACTTCTGAAACTTGGTACTTCAGTAGAACATGTGTCTCCGCGACTGTCTGCAAAGTTTCGTTGCACAATTCGAATGAATGTAGAAGTTATAAAAAAAAGCGATATCAACTTTAAAACGCGCTAAATTTTGTTGATGTTTTGCGTATTCAGTTTGTATCGACATATCTCCGGCAGTACAAGAGCTGCACTTCTGAAACTTGGTACCTCAGTAGACAACGCCTATTCGAGACTGTCTGCAAAGTTTCGTTACACCAATCGAATAAATGTGGAAGTTATAAACAAAAGCGATATCAACTTTAAAACGCGCTAAATTTTGTTGATGTTTTGCGTATTCAGTTTGTATCGACATATCTCCGGCAGTACAAGAGCTGCACTTCTGAAACTTGGTACTTCAGTAGAACATGTGTCTCCGCGACGGTCTGCAAAGTTTCGTTGCACAATTCGAATAAATGTGGAAGTTATAAACAAAAGCGATATCAACTTTAAAACGCGCTTAATTTTGTTGATGTTTTGCGTATTCAGTTTGTATCGACATATCTCCGGCAGTACAAGAGCTGCACTTCTGAAACTTGGTACTTCAGTAGACAACGCCTATTCGAGACTGTCTGCAAAGTTTCGTTGCACAATTCGAATAAATGTGGAAGTTATAAACAAAAGCGATATCAACTTTAAAACGCGCTTAATTTTGTTGATGTTTTGCGTATTCAGTTTGTATCGACATATCTCCGGCAGTACAAGAGCTGCACTTCTGAAACTTGGTACTTCAGTAGACAACGCCTATTCGAGACTGTCTGCAAAGTTTCGTTGCACAATTCGAATAAATGTGGAAGTTATAAACAAAAGCGATATCAACTTTAAAACGCGCTTAATTTTGTTGATGTTTTGCGTATTCAGTTTGTATCGACATATCTCCGGCAGTACAAGAGCTGCACTTCTGAAACTTGGTACTTCAGTAGAACATGTGTCTCCGCGACTGTCTGCAAAGTTTCGTTGCACAATTCGAATGAATGTGGAAGTTATAAAAAAAAGCGATATCAACTTTAAAACGCGCTAAATTTTGTTGATGTTTTGCGTATTCAGTTTGTATCGACATATCTCCGGCAGTACAAGAGCTGCACTTCTGAAACTTGGTACCTCAGTAGACAACGCCTATTCGAGACTGTCTGCAAAGTTTCGTTACACCAATCGAATAAATGTGGAAGTTATAAACAAAAGCGATATCAACTTTAAAACGCGCTAAATTTTGTTGATGTTTTGCGTATTCAGTTTGTATCGACATATCTCCGGCAGTACAAGAGCTGCACTTCTGAAACTTGGTACTTCAGTAGAACATGTGTCTCCGCGACGGTCTGCAAAGTTTCGTTGCACAATTCGAATAAATGTGGAAGTTATAAACAAAAGCGATATCAACTTTAAAACGCGCTTAAATTTGTTGATGTTTTGCGTATTCAGTTTGTATCGACATATCTCCGGCAGTACAAGAGCTGCACTTCTGAAACTTGGTACTTCAGTAGACAACGCCTATTCGAGACTGTCTGCAAAGTTTCGTTGCACAATTCGAATAAATGTGGAAGTTATAAACAAAAGCGATATCAACTTTAAAACGCGCTTAATTTTGTTGATGTTTTGCGTATTCAGTTTGTATCGACATATCTCCGGCAGTACAAGAGCTGCACTTCTGAAACTTGGTACTTCAGTAGAAAATGTGTCTCCGGGACTTTCTGCAAAGTTTCGTTGCACAATTCGAATGAATGTGGAAGTTATAAAAAAAAGCGATATCAACTTTCAAACGCGCTAAATTTGGTTGATGTTTTGCGTATTCAGTTTGTATCGACATATCTCCGGCAGTACAAGAGCTGCACTTCTGAAACTTGGTACTTCAGTAGACAACGCCTATTCGAGACTGTCTGCAAAGTTTCGTTACACAATTCGAATAAATGTGGAAGTTATAAACAAAAGCGATATCAACTTTAAAACGCGCTAAATTTTGTTGATGTTTTGCGTATTCAGTTTGTATCGACATATCTCCGGCAGTACAAGAGCTGCACTTCTGAAACTTGGTACTTCAGTAGAAAAGGCCTATTCGAGACTGTCTGCAAAGTTTCGTTGCACAATTCGAATAAATGTGGAAGTTATAAACAAAAGCGATATCAACTTTAAAACGCGCTTAATTTTGTTGATGTTTTGCGTATTCAGTTTGTATCGACATATCTCCGGCAGTACAAGAGCTGCACTTCTGAAACTTGGTACTTCAGTAGACAACGCCTATTCGAGACTGTCTGCAAAGTTTCGTTGCACAATTCGAATAAATGTGGAAGTTATAAACAAAAGCGATATCAACTTTAAAACGCGCTTAATTTTGTTGATGTTTTGCGTATTCAGTTTGTATCGACATATCTCCGGCAGTACAAGAGCTGCACTTCTGAAACTTGGTACTTCAGTAGAAAATGTGTCTCCGGGACTTTCTGCAAAGTTTCGTTGCACAATTCGAATGAATGTGGAAGTTATAAAAAAAAGCGATATCAACTTTAAAACGCGCTAAATTTGGTTGATGTTTTGCGTATTCAGTTTGTATCGACATATCTCCGGCAGTACAAGAGCTGCACTTCTGAAACTTGGTACTTCAGTAGACAACGCCTATTCGAGACTGTCTGCAAAGTTTCGTTACACAATTCGAATAAATGTGGAAGTTATAAACAAAAGCGATATCAACTTTAAAACGCGCTAAATTTTGTTGATGTTTTGCGTATTCAGTTTGTATCGACATATCTCCGGCAGTACAAGAGCTGCACTTCTGAAACTTGGTACTTCAGTAGAAAAGGCCTATTCGAGACTGTCTGCAAAGTTTCGTTGCACAATTCGAATAAATGTGGAAGTTATAAACAAAAGCGATATCAACTTTAAAACGCGCTTAATTTTGTTGATGTTTTGCGTATTCAGTTTGTATCAACATATCTCCGGCAGTACAAGAGCTGTACTTCTGAAACTTGGTACTTAAGTAGAACATGTGTCTCCGCGACTGTCTGCAAAGTTTCGTTGCACAATTCGAATAAATGTGGAAGTTATAAAAAAAGCGATATCAACTTTAAAACGCGCTAAATTTTGTTGATGTTTTGCGTATTCAGTTTGTATGGACATATCTCCGGAAGTACAAGAGCTGCACTTCTGAAACTTGGTACTTCAGTAGAAAAGGCCTATTCGAGACTGTCTGCAAAGTTTCGTTGCACAATTCGAATAAATGTAGAACTTATAAACAAAAGCGATATCAACTTTAAAACGCGCTAAATTTTGTTGATGTTTTGCGTATTCAGTTTGTATCGACATATCTCCGGCAGTACAAGAGCTGCACTTCTGAGACTTGGTACTTCAGTATAAAATGTGTTTCCGCGACGGTCTGCAAGGTTTCGTTGCACAATTCGAATAAATGTGGAAGTTATAAACAAAAGCGATATCAACTTTAAAACGCGCTAAATTTTGTTGGTGTTTTGCGTATTCAGTTTGTATCGACATATCTCCGGCAGTACAAGAGCTGCACTTCTGAAACTTGGTACTTCAGTAGAAAAGGCCTATTCGAGACTGTCTGCAAAGTTTCGTTGCACAATTCGCATAAATGTGGAAGTTATAAACAAAAGCGATATCAACTTTAAAACGCGCTAAATTTTGTTGATGTTTTTCGTATTCAGTTTGTATCGACATATCTCCGGCAGTACAAGAGCTGCACTTCTGAAACTTGGTACTTCAGTAGAACATGTGTCTCCGCGACGGTCTGCAAAGTTTCGTTGCACAATTCGAATAAATGTGGAAGTTATAAACAAAAGCGATATCAACTTTAAAACGCCGTAAATTTTGTTGATGTTTTGCGTATTCAGTTTGTATCGACATATCTCCGGCAGTACAAGAGCTGCACTTCTGAAACTTAGTACTTCAGTAGACAAGGCCTATTCGAGACTGTCTGCAAAGTTTCGTTACACCAATCGAATAAATGTGGAAGTTATAAACAAAAGCGATATCAACTTTAAAACGCGCTAAATTTTGTTGATGTTTTGCGTATTCAGTTTGTATCGACATATCTCCGGCAGTACAAGAGCTGCACTTCTGAAACTTGGTACTTCAGTAGAAAATGTGTCTCCGCGACGGTCTGCAAAGATTTGTTGCACAATTCGAATAAATGTAGAAGTTATAAACAAAAGCGATATCAACTTTAAAACGCGCTAAATTTTGTTGATGTTTTGCGTATTTAGTTTGTATCGACATATCTCCGGCAGTACAAGAGCTGCACTTCTGAGACTTGGTACTTCAGTATAAAATGTGTTTCCGCGACGGTCTGCAAGGTTTCGTTGCACAATTCGAATAAATGTGGAAGTTATAAACAAAAGCGATATCAACTTTAAAACGCGCTAAATTTTGTTGATGTTTTGCGTATTCAGTTTGTATCGACATATCTCCGGCAGTACAAGAGCTGCACTTCTGAAACTTGGTACTTCAGTAGAAAAGGCCTATTCGAGACTGTCTGCAAAGTTTCGTTGCACAATTCGAATAAATGTAGAAGTTATAAACAAAAGCGATATCAACTTTAAAACGCGCTAAATTTTGTTGATGTTTTGCGTATTCAGTTTGTATCGACATATCTCCGGCAGTACAAGAGCTGCACTTCTGAGACTTGGTACTTCAGTATAAAATGTGTTTCCGCGACGGTCTGCAAGGTTTCGTTGCACAATTCGAATAAATGTGGATGTTATAAACAAAAGCGATATCAACTTTAAAACGCGCTAAATTTTGTTGATGTTTTGCGTATTCAGTTTGTATCGACATATCTCCGGCAGTACAAGAGCTGCACTTCTGAAACTTGGTACTTCAGTAGAAAAGGCCTATTCGAGACTGTCTGCAAAGTTTCGTTGCACAATTCGCATAAATGTGGAAGTTATAAACAAAAGCGATATCAACTTTAAAACGCGCTAAATTTTGTTGATGTTTTTCGTATTCAGTTTGTATCGACATATCTCCGGCAGTACAAGAGCTGCACTGCTGAAACTTGGTACTTCAGTAGAACATGTGTCTCCGCGACGGTCTGCAAAGTTTCGTTGCACAATTCGAATAAATGTGGAAGTTATAAACAAAAGCGATATCAACTTTAAAACGCCGTAAATTTTGTTGATGTTTTGCGTATTCAGTTTGTATCGACATATCTCCGGCAGTACAAGAGCTGCACTTCTGAAACTTAGTACTTCAGTAGACAAGGCCTATTCGTGACTGTCTGCAAAGTTTCGTTACACCAATCGAATAAATGTGGAAGTTATAAACAAAAGCGATATCAACTTTAAAACGCGCTAAATTTTGTTGATGTTTTGCGTATTCAGTTTGTATCGACATATCTCCGGCAGTACAAGAGCTGCACTTCTGAAACTTGGTACCTCAGTAGAAAATGTGTCTCCGCGACGGTCTGCAAAGATTTGTTGCACAATTCGAATAAATGTAGAAGTTATAAACAAAAGCGATATCAACTTTAAAACGCGCTAAATTTTGTTGATGTTTTGCGTATTCAGTTTGTATCGACATATCTCCGGCAGTACAAGAGCTGCACTTCTGAGACTTGGTACTTCAGTATAAAATGTGTTTCCGCGACGGTCTGCAAGGTTTCGTTGCACAATTCGAATAAATGTGGAAGTTATAAACAAAAGCGATATCAACTTTAAAACGCGCTAAATTTTGTTGATGTTTTGCGTATTCAGTTTGTATCGACATATCTCCGGCAGTACAAGAGCTGCACTTCTGAAACTTGGTACTTCAGTAGAAAAGGCCTATTCGAGACTGTCTGCAAAGTTTCGTTGCACAATTAGAATAAATGTGGAAGTTATAAACAAAAGCGATATCAACTTTAAAACGCGCTAAATTTTGTTGATGTTTTGCGTATTCAGTTTGTATCGACATATCTCCGGCAGTACAAGAGCTGCACTTCTGAAACTTGGTACTTCAGTAGAACATGTGTCTCCGCGACGGTCTGCAAAGTTTCGTTGCACAATTCGAATAAATGTGGAAGTTATAAACAAAAGCGATATCAACTTTAAAACGCGCTTAATTTTGTTGATGTTTTGCGTATTCAGTTTGTATCGACATATCTCCGGCAGTACAAGAGCTGCACTTCTGAAACTTGGTACTTCAGTAGACAACGCCTATTCGAGACTGTCTGCAAAGTTTCGTTGCACAATTCGAATAAATGTGGAAGTTATAAACAAAAGCGATATCAACTTTAAAACGCGCTTAATTTTGTTGATGTTTTGCGTATTCAGTTTGTATCGACATATCTCCGGCAGTACAAGAGCTGCACTTCTGAAACTTGGTACTTCAGTAGAACATGTGTCTCCGCGACTGTCTGCAAAGTTTCGTTGCACAATTCGAATGAATGTGGAAGTTATAAAAAAAAGCGATATCAACTTTAAAACGCGCTAAATTTTGTTGATGTTTTGCGTATTCAGTTTGTATCGACATATCTCCGGCAGTACAAGAGCTGCACTTCTGAAACTTGGTACCTCAGTAGACAACGCCTATTCGAGACTGTCTGCAAAGTTTCGTTACACCAATCGAATAAATGTGGAAGTTATAAACAAAAGCGATATCAACTTTAAAACGCGCTAAATTTTGTTGATGTTTTGCGTATTCAGTTTGTATCGACATATCTCCGGCAGTACAAGAGCTGCACTTCTGAAACTTGGTACTTCAGTAGAACATGTGTCTCCGCGACTGTCTGCAAAGTATCGTTGCACAATTCGAATAAATGTGGAAGTTATAAACAAAAGCGATATCAACTTTAAAACGCGCTTAATTTTGTTGATGTTTTGCGTATTCAGTTTGTATCGACATATCTCCGGCAGTACAAGAGCTGCACTTCTGAAACTTGGTACTTCAGTAGACAACGCCTATTCGAGACTGTCTGCAAAGTTTCGTTGCACAATTCGAATAAATGTGGAAGTTATAAACAAAAGCGATATCAACTTTAAAACGCGCTTAATTTTGTGGATGTTTTGCGTATTCAGTTTGTATCGACATATCTCCGGCAGTACAAGAGCTGCACTTCTGAAACTTGGTACTTCAGTAGAAAATGTGTCTCCGGGACTTTCTGCAAAGTTTCGTTGCACAATTCGAATGAATGTGGAAGTTATAAAAAAAAGCGATATCAACTTTAAAACGCGTTAAATTTGGTTGATGTTTTGCGTATTCAGTTTGTATCGACATATCTCCGGCAGTACAAGAGCTGCACTTCTGAAACTTGGTACTTCAGTAGAACAACGCCTATTCGAGACTGTCTGCAAAGTTTCGTTACACAATTCGAATAAATGTGGAAGTTATAAACAAAAGCGATATCAACTTTAAAACGCGCTAAATTTTGTTGATGTTTTGCGTATTCAGTTTGTATCGACATATCTCCGGCAGTACAAGAGCTGCACTTCTGAGACTTGGTACTTCAGTAGAAAAGGCCTATTCGAGACTGTCTGCAAAGTTTCGTTGCACAATTCGAATAAATGTGGAAGTTATAAACAAAAGCGATATCAACTTTAAAATTCGCTTAATTTTGTTGATGTTTTGCGTATTCAGTTTGTATCAACATATCTCCGGCAGTACAAGAGCTGTACTTCTGAAACTTGGTACTTAAGTAGAACATGTGTCTCCGCGACTGTCTGCAAAGTTTCGTTGCACAATTCGAATAAATGTGGAAGTTATAAAAAAAGCGATATCAACTTTAAAACGCGCTAAATTTTGTTGATGTTTTGCGTATTCAGTTTGTATGGACATATCTCCGGAAGTACAAGAGCTGCACTTCTGAAACTTGGTACTTCAGTAGAAAAGGCCTATTCGAGACTGTCTGCAAAGTTTCGTTGCACAATTCGAATAAATGTAGAAGTTATAAACAAAAGCGATATCAACTTTAAAACGCGCTAAATTTTGTTGATGTTTTGCGTATTCAGTTTGTATCGACATATCTCCGGCAGTACAAGAGCTGCACTTCTGAGACTTGGTACTTCAGTATAAAATGTGTTTCCGCGACGGTCTGCAAGGTTTCGTTGCACAATTCGAATAAATGTGGAAGTTATAAACAAAAGCGATATCAACTTTAAAACGCGCTAAATTTTGTTGATGTTTTGCGTATTCAGTTTGTATCGACATATCTCCGGCAGTACAAGAGCTGCACTTCTGAAACTTGGTACTTCAGTAGAACATGTGTCTCCGCGACGGTCTGCAAAGTTTCGTTGCACAATTCGAATAAATGTGGAAGTTATAAACAAAAGCGATATCAACTTTAAAACGCCGTAAATTTTGTTGATGTTTTGCGTATTCAGTTTGTATCGACATATCTCCGGCAGTACAAGAGCTGCACTTCTGAAACTTAGTACTTTAGTAGACAAGGCCTATTCGAGACTGTCTGCAAAGTTTCGTTACACCAATCGAATAAATGTGGAAGTTATAAACAAAAGCGATATCAACTTTAAAACGCGCTAAATTTTGTTGATGTTTTGCGTATTCAGTTTATATCGACATATCTCCGGCAGTACAAGAGCTGCACTTCTGAAACTTGGTACTTCAGTAGAAAATGTGTCTCCGCGACGGTCTGCAAAGATTTGTTGCACAATTCGAATAAATGTAGAAGTTATAAACAAAAGCGATATCAACTTTAAAACGCGCTAAATTTTGTTGATGTTTTGCGTAATCAGTTTGTATCGACATATCTCCGGCAGTACAAGAGCTGCACTTCTGAGACTTGGTACTTCAGTATAAAATGTGTTTCCGCGACGGTCTGCAAGGTTTCGTTGCACAATTCGAATAAATGTGGAAGTTATAAACAAAAGCGATATCAACTTTAAAACGCGCTAAATTTTGTTGATGTTTTGCGTATTCAGTTTGTATCGACATATCTCCGGCAGTACAAGAGCTGCACTTCTGAAACTTGGTACTTCAGTAGACAACGCCTATTCGAGACATTCTGCAAAGTTTCGTTGCACAATTCGAATAAATGTGGAAGTTATAAACAAAAGCGATATCAACTTTAAAACGCGCTAAATTTTGTTGATGTTTTGCGTATTCAGTTCGTATCGACATATCTCCGGCAGTACAAAAGCTGCACTTCTGAAACTTAGTACTTCAGTAGAAAATGTCTCTCCGCGACGGTCTGCAAAGTTTCGTTGCACAATTCGAATATATGTGGAAGTTATAAACAAAAGCGATATCAACTTTAAAACGCGCTAAATTTTGTTGATGTTTTGCGTATTCAGTTTGTATCGACATATCTCCGGCAGTACAAGAGCTGCACTTCTGAAACTTGGTACTTCAGTAGAACTTGTGTCTTCGCGGCTGTCTGCAAAGTTTCGTTGCACAATTCGAATAAATGTGGAAGTTATAAAAAAAAGCGATATCAACTTTAAAACGCGCTAAATTTTGTTGATGTTTTGCGTATTCATTTTGTATCGACATATCTCCGGCAGTACAAGAGCTGCACTTCTGAAACTTGGTACTTCAGTAGAACTTGTGTCTTCGCGGCGGTCTGCAAAGTTTCGTTGCACAATTCGAATAAATGTGGAAGTTGTAAACAAAAGCGATATCAACTTTAAAACGCGCTAAATTTTGTTGATGTTTTGCGTATTTAGTTTGTATCGACATATCTCCGGCAGTACAAGAGCTGCACTTCTGAAACTTGGTACTTCAGTAGAAAATGTGTCTCCGCGACGGTCTGCAAAGTTTCGTTGCACAATTCGAATAAATGTGGAAGTTATAAACAAAAGCGATATCAACTTTAAAACGCGCTAAATTTTGTTGATGTTTTGCGTATTCAGTTTGTATCGACATATCTCCGGCAGTACAAGAGCTGCACTTCTGAAACTTTGTACTTCAGTAGAAAAGGCCTATTCGAGACAATCTGCAAAGTTTCGTTGCACAATTCGAATAAATGTGGAAGTTATAAACAAAAGCGATATCAACTTTAAAACGCGCTAAATTTTGTTGATGTTTTGCGTATTCAGTTTGTATCGACATATCTCCGGCAGTACAAGAGCTGCACTTCTGAAACTTGGTACTTCAGTAGAAAATGTCTCTCTGCGACGGTCTGCAAAGTTTCGTTGCACAATTCGAATATATGTGGAAGTTATAAACAAAAGCGATATCAACTTTAAAACGCGCTAAATTTTGTTGATGTTTTGCATATTCAGTTTGTATCGACATATCTCCGGCAGTACAAGAGCTGCACTTCTGAAACTTGGTACTTCAGTAAAACTTGTGTCTTCGCGGCTGTCTGCAAAGTTTCGTTGCACAATTCGAATAAATGTGGAAGTTATAAACAAAAGCGATATCAACTTTAAAACGCGCTAAATTTTGTTGATGTTTTGCGTATTCAGTTTGTATCGACATATCTCCGGCAGTACAAGAGCTGCACTTCTGAAACTTGGTACTTCAGTATAAAATGTGTCTCCACGACGGTCTGCAAAGTCTCGTTGCACCATTCGAATAAATGTGGAAGTTATAAACAAAAGCGATATCAACTTTAAAACGCGCTAAATTTTGTTGATGTTTTGCGTATTCAGTTTGTATCGACATATCTCTGGCAGTACAAGAGCTGCACTTCTGAAACTTTGTACTTCAGTAGAAAAGGCCTATTCGAGACTGTCTGCAAAGTTTCGTTGCACAATTCGAATAAATGTGGAAGTTATAAACAAAAGCGATATCAACTTTAAAACGCGCTAAATTTTGTTGATGTTTTGCGTATTCAGTTTGTATCGACATATCTCCGGCAGTACAAGAGCTGCACTTCTGAAACTTGGTACTTCAGTAGAAAATACCTATTCGAGACGGTCTGCAAAGCTTCGTTGCACAATTCGAATAAATGTGGAAGTTATAAAAAAAAGCGATATCAACTTTAAAACGCGCTAAATTTTGTTGATGTTTTTCGTATTCAGTTTGTATCGACATATCTCCAGCAGTACAAGAGCTGCACTTCTGAAACTTTGTAATTCAGTAGAAAAAGGCCTATTCGAGACTGTCTGCAAAGTTTCGTTGCACAATTCGAATAAATGTGGAAGTTATAAACAAAAGCGATATCAACTTTAAAACGCGCTAAATTTTGTTGATGTTTTGCGTATTTAGTTTGTATCGACATATCCCCGGCAGTACAAGAGCTGCACTTCTGAAACTTGGTCTTTCAGTAGAAAATGTGTCCCCGCGACGGTCTGCAAAGTTTCGTGGCACAATTCGAATAAATGTGGAAGTTATAAACAAAAGCGATATCAACTTTAAAACGCGCTAAATTTTGTTGATGTTTTGCGTATTCAGTTTGTATCGACATATCTCCGGCAGTACAAGAGCTGCACTTCTGGAACTTGGTACTTCAGTAGAAAATGTGTCTCGGCGACGGTCTGCAAAGTTTCGTTGCACAATTCGAATAAATGTGGAAGTTATAAACAAAAGCGATATCAACTTTAAAACGCGCTAAATTTTGTTGATGTTTTGCGTATTCAGTTTGTATCGACATATCTCCGGCAGTACAAGAGCTGCACTGCTGAAACTTGGTACTTCAGTAGAAAAGGCCTATTCGAGACTGTCTGCAAAGTTTCGTTGCACAATTCGAATAAATGTAGAAGTTATAAACAAAAGCGATATCAACTTTAAAACGCGCTAAATTTTGTTGATGTTTTGCGTATTCAGTTTGTATCGACATATCTCCGGCAGTACAAGAGCTGCACTTCTGAAACTTTGTACTTCAGTGGAAAATACCTATTCGAGACGGTCTGCAAAGCTTCGTTGCACAATTCGAATAAATGTGGAAGTTATAAAAAAAAGCGATATCAACTTTAAAACGCGCTAAATTTTGTTGATGTTTTTCGTATTCAGTTTGTATCGACATATCTCCAACAGTACAAGAGCTGCACTTCTAAAACTTTGTACTTCAGCAGAAAAGCCCTATTCGAGACTGTCTGCAAATTTTCGTTGCACAATTCGAATAAATGTGGAAGTTATAAACAAAAGCGATATCAACTTTAAAACGCGCTAAATTTTGTTGATGTTTTGCGTATTTAGTTTGTATCGACATATCTCCGGCAGTACAAGAGCTGCACTTCTGAAACTTGGTCTTTCAGTAGAAAATGTGTCTCCGCGACGGTCTGCAAAGATTTGTTGCACAATTCGAATAAATGTAGAAGTTATAAACAAAAGCGATATCAACTTTACAACGCGCTAAATTTTGTTGATGTTTTGCGTAATCAGTTTGTATCGACATATCTCCGGCAGTACAAGAGCTGCACTTCTGAGACTTGGTACTTCAGTATAAAATGTGTTTCCGCGACGGTCTGCAAGGTTTCGTTGCACAATTCGAATAAATGTGGAAGTTATAAACAAAAGCGATATCAACTTTAAAACGCGCTAAATTTTGTTGATGTTTTGCGTATTCAGTTTGTATCGACATATCTCCGGCAGTACAAGAGCTGCACTTCTGAAACTTGGTACTTCAGTAGACAACGCCTATTCGAGACTGTCTGCAAAGTTTCGTTGCACAATTCGAATAAATGTGGAAGTTATAAACAAAAGCGATATCAACTTTAAAACGCGCTAAATTTTGTTGATGTTTTGCGTATTCAGTTTGTATCGACATATCTCCGGCAGTACAAGAGCTGCACTTCTGAAACTTGGTACTTCAGTAGAACATGTGTCTCCGCGACGGTCTGCAAAGTTTCGTTGCACAATTCGAATAAATGTGGAAGTTATAAACAAAAGCGATATCAACTTTAAAACGCGCTTAATTTTGTTGATGTTTTGCGTATTCAGTTTGTATCGACATATCTCCGGCAGTACAAGAGCTGCACTTCTGAAACTTGGTACTTCAGTAGACAACGCCTATTCGAGACTGTTTGCAAAGTTTCGTTGCACAATTCGAATAAATGTGGAAGTTATAAACAAAAGCGATATCAACTTTAAAACGCGCTTAATTTTGTTGATGTTTTGCGTATTCAGTTTGTATCGACATATCTCCGGCAGTACAAGAGCTGCACTTCTGAAACTTGGTACTTCAGTAGAAAATGTGTCTCCGGGACTTTCTGCAAAGTTTCGTTGCACAATTCGAATGAATGTGGAAGTTATAAAAAAAAGCGATATCAACTTTAAAACGCGCTAAATTTGGTTGATGTTTTGCGTATTCAGTTTGTATCGACATATCTCCGGCAGTACAAGAGCTGCACTTCTGAAACTTGGTACTTCAGTAGACAACGCCTATTCGAGACTGTCTGCAAAGTTTCGTTGCACAATTCGAATAAATGTGGAAGTTATAAACAAAAGCGATATCAACTTTAAAACGCGCTTAATTTTGTTGATGTTTTGCGTATTCAGTTTGTATCGACATATCTCCGGCAGTACAAGAGCTGTACTTCTGAAACTTGGTACTTAAGTAGAACATGTGTCTCCGCGACTGTCTGCAAAGTTTCGTTGCACAATTCGAATAAATGTGGAAGTTATAAACAAAAGCGATATCAACTTTAAAACGCGCTAAATTTTGTTGATGTTTTGCGTATTCAGTTTGTATCGACATATCTCCGGCAGTAAAAAAGCTTCACTGCTGTAAGTAAGTACTTCAGTAGAAAATGTGTCTCCGCGGGTGTCTGCAAAGTTTCGTTGCACAATTCGAATGAATGTGGAAGTTATAAACAAAAGCGATATCAACTTTAAAACGCGCTAAATTTTGTTGATGTTTTGCGTATTAAGTTTGTATCGACATATCTCCGGGAGTACAAGAGCTGCACTTCAGAAACTTAGTACTTCAGTAGAAAATGTGTCTTCGCGGTTGTCTGCAAAGTTTGTTGCACAATTCGATTAAATGTGGAAGTTATAAACAAAAGCGATATCAACTTTAAAACGCGCTAAATTTTGTTGATGTTTTGCGTATTCAGTTTGTATCGACATATCTCCGGCAGTACAAAAGCTGCATATCTTAAACTTGGTACTTCAGTAGAAAATGTGTCTCCGCGGTAGTCTGCAAAGTTTCGTTGCACAATTCGAATAAATGTGGAAGTTATAAACAAAAGCGATATCAACTTTAAAACGCGCTAAATTTTGTTGATGTTTTGCGTATTCAGTTTGTATCGACATATCTCCGGCAGTACAAGAGCTGCACGTCTGAACCTTGGTACTTCAGTAGAAAATGTGTCTCCGCGGTTGTCTGCAAAGTTTCTTTGCACAATTCGAATAAATGTGGAAGTTATAAACAAAAGCGATATCAACTTTAAAACGCGCTAAATTTTGTTGATGTTTTGCGTATTCAGTTTGTATCGACATATCTCCGGCAGTACAAGAGCTGCACTTTTGAAACTTGGTACTTCAGTAGAAAAGGCCTATCCGCGAGTGTCTGCAAAGTTTCGTTGCACAATTCGAATAAATGTGGAAGTTATAAACAAAAGCGATATCAACTTTAAAACGCGCTAAATTTTGTTGATGTTTTGCGTATTCAGTTTGTATCGACATATCTCCGGCAGTACAAAAGCTGCACTTCTGAACCTTGGTACTTCAGTAGAAAATGTGTCTCCGCGGTTGTCTGCAAAGTTTCGTTGACCAATTCGAATGAATGTGGAAGTTATAAACGAAAGCGATATCAACTTTAAAACGCGCTAAATTTTGTTGATGTTTTGCGTATTCAGTTTGTATCGACATATCTCCGGCAGTACAAGAGCTGACCTTCTGAAACTTGGTACTTCACTAGAAAAGGCCTATCCGCGACTGTCTGCAAAGGTTCGTTGCACAATTCGAATAAATGTGGAAGTTATAAACAAAAGCGATATCAACTTTAAAACGCGCTAAATTTTGTTGATGTTTTTGTATTCAGTTTGTATCGACATATCTCCGGCAGTACAAGAGCTGCACTTCTGAAACTTGGTACTTCAGTAGAAAAGGCCTATCCGCGACTGTTTGCAAAGTTTCGTTGCACAATTCGAATAAATGTGGAAGTTATAAAAAAAAGCGATATCAACTTTAAAACGCGCTAAATTTTGTTGATGTTTTGCGTATTCAGTTTGTATCGACATATCTCCGGCAGTACAAAAGCTTCACTTCTGAAACTTAGTACTTCAGTAGAAAATGTGTCTCCGCGGGTGTCTGCAAAGTTTCGTTGCACAATTCGAATGAATGTGGAAGTTATAAACAAAAGCGATATCAACTTTAAAACGCGCTAAATTTTGTTGATGTTTTGCGTATTAAGTTTGTATCGACATATCTCCGGCAGTACAAGAGCTGCACTTCTGAAACTTAGTACTTCAGTAGAAAATGTGTCCTCGCGGTTGTCTGCAAAGTTTCGTTGCACAATTCGAATAAATGTGGAAGTTATAAACAAAAGCGATATCAACTTTACAACGCGCTAAATTTTGTTGATGTTTTGCGTATTAAGTTTGTATCGACATATCTCCGGCAGTACAAGAGCTGCACTTCTGAAACTTGGTACTTCAGTAGGAGATGTGTCGCCCCGGTTGTCTGCAAAGTTTCGTTGCACAATTCGAATGAATGTGGAAGTTATAAACAAAAGCGATATCAACTTTAAAACGCGCTAAATTTTGTTGATGTTTTGCGTATTCAGTTTGTATCGACATATCTCCGGCAGTACAAGAGCTGACCTTCTGAAACTTGGTACTTCACTAGAAAAGGCCTATCCGCGACTGTCTGCAATGTTTCGTTGCACAACTCGAATAAATGTGGAAGTTATAAACAAAAGCGATATCAACTTTAAAACGCGCTAAATTTTGTTGATGTTTTGCGTATTCAGTTTGTATCGACATATCTCCGGCAGTACAAGACCTGCACTTCTGAAACTTGGTACTTCAGTAGAAAAGGCCTATCCGCGACTGTTTGCAAAATTTCGTTTCACAATTCGAATAAATTTGGAAGTTATAAACAAAACCGATATCAACTTTAAAACGCGCTAAATTTTGTTGATGTTTTGCGTATTCAGTTTGTATCGACATATCTCCGGCAGTAGAAAAGCTTCACTTCTGAAACTTAGTACTTCAGTAGAAAATGTGTCCTCGCGGTTGTCTGCAAAGTTTCGTTGCACAATTCGAATAAATGTGGAAGTTATAAACAAAAGCGATATCAACTTTACAACGCGCTAAATGTTGTTGATGTTTTGCGTATTAAGTTTGTATCGACATATCTCCGGCAGTACAAGAGCTGCACTTCTGAAACTTGGTACTTCAGTAATAAATGTGTCTCCGCGGTTGTCTGCAAAGTTTCGTTGCACAATTCGAATAAATGTGGAAGTTATAAACAAAAGCGATATCAACTTTAAAACGGGCTAAATTTTGTTGATGTTTTGCGTATTCAGTTTGTATCGACATATCTTCGGCAGTACAAAAGCTGCACTGATGAAACTTGGTACTTCAGTAGAAAAGGTCTATCCGCGACGGTCTGCAAAGTTTCGTTGCACAATTAGAATAAATGTGGAAGTTATAAACAAAAGCGATATCAACTTTAAAACGCGCTAAATTTTGTTGATGTTTTGCGTATTCAGTTTGTATCGACATATCTCCGGCAGAACAAAAGCTGCACTTCTGAAACTTGGTACTTCAGTAGAACATGTGTCTCCGCGGTTGTCTGCTAAGTTTCATTGCACAATTCGAATGAATGTGGAAGTTATAAACAAAAGCGATATCAACTTTAAAACGCGCTAAATTGTGTTGATGTTTTGCGTATTCAGTTTGTATCGACATATCTCCGGCAGTACAAAAGCTGCACTTCTGAAACTTGGTACTTCAGTAGAGAATGTGTCTCCGCGGTTGTCTGCAAAGTTTCGTTGCACAATTCGAATAAATGTGGAAGTTATAAACAAAAGCGATATCAACTTTAAAACGCGCTAAATTTTGTTGATGTTTTGCGTATTCAGTTTGTATCGACAAATCTCTGGCAGTACAAGAACTGCACTTCTCAAACTTGGTACTTCAGTAGAAAATGTGTCTCCGCGGTTGTCTGCAAAGTTTCCTTGCACAATTCGAATAAATGTGGAAGTTATAAACAAAAGCGATATCAACTTTAAAACGCGCTAAATTTTGTTGATGTTTTGCGTATTCAGTTTGTATCGACATATCTCCGGCAGTACAAGAGCTGCACTTCTGAAACTTTGTACGTCACTAGAAAAGGTCTATCCGCGACTGTCTGCAAAGTTTCGTGGCACAATTCGAATAAATGTGGAAGTTATAAACAAAAGCGATATCAACTTTAAAACGCGCTAAATTTTGTTGATGTTTTGCGTATTCAGTTTGTATCGACATATCTCCGGCAGAACAAAAGCTGCACTTCTGAAACTTGGTACATCAGTAGAAAATGTGTCTCCGCGGTTGTCTGCTAAGTTTCATTGCACAATACGAATGAATGTGGAAGTTATAAACAAAAGCGATATCAACTTTAAAACGCGCTAAATTTTGTTGATGTTTTGCGTATTCAGTTTGTATCGACATATCTCCGGCAGTAAAACAGCTGCACGTCTTAAACTTGGTACTTCAGTAGAAAAGGCCTATCCGCGACTGTCTGCAAAGTTTCGTTGCACAATTCGAATAAATGTGGAAGCTATAAACAAAAGCGATATCAACTTTAAAACGCGCTAAATTTTGTTGATGTTTTGCGTATTCAGTTTGTATCGACATATCTCCGGCAGTACAAGAGCTGCACTTCTGAAACTTGGTACTTCACTAGAAAAGGCCTATCCGCGACTGTCTGCAAGGTTTCGTTGCACAATTCGAATAAATGTGGAAGTTATAAACAAAAGCGATATCAACTTTAAAACGCGCTAAATTTTGTTGATGTTTTGCGTATTCAGTTTGTATCGACATATCTCCGGCAGTACAAGAGCTGCACTTCTGAAACTTGGTACTTCAGTAGAAAAGGCCTATCCTCGACTGTTTGCAAAGTTTCGTTGCACAATTCGAATAAATGTGGAAGTTATAAACAAAAGCGATATGAACTTTAAAACGCGCTAAATTTTGTTGATATTTTGCGTATTCAGTTTGTATCGACATATCTCCGGCAGTACCGAAGCTTCACTGCTGAAAGTAAGTACTTCAGTAGAAAATGTGTCTCCGCGGGTGTCTGCAAAGTTTCGTTTCACAATTCGAATGAATGTGGAAGTTAGATACAAAAGCGATATCAACTTTAAAACGCGCTAAATTTTGTTGATGTTTTGCGTATTAAGTTTGTATCGACATATCTCCGGGAGTACAAAAGCTGCACTTCTGAAACTTAGTACTTCAGTAGAAAATGTGTCTTCGCGGTTGTCTGCAAAGTTTCGTTGCACAATTCGAATAAATGTGGAAGTTATAAACAAAAGCGATATCAACTTTAAAACCCGCTAAATTTTGTTGATGTTTTGCGTATTCAGTTTGTATCGACATATCTCCGGCAGTACAAAAGCTGCATATCTTAAACTTGGTACTTCAGTAGAAAATGTGTCTCCGCGGTAGTCTGCAAAGTTTCGTTGCACAATTCGAATAAATGTGGAAGTTATAAACAAAAGCGATATCAACTTTAAAACGCGCTAAATTTTGTTGATGTTTTGCGTATTCAGTTTGTATCGACATATCTCCGGCAGTACAAGAGCTGCACGTCTGAACCTTGGTACTTCAGTAGAAAAGGCCTATCCGCGAATGTCTGCAAAGTTTCGTTGCACAATTCGAATAAATGTGGAAGTTATAAACAAAAGCGATATCAACTTTAAAACCCGCTAAATTTTGTTGATGTTTTTCGTATTCAGTTTGTATCGACATATCTCCCACAGTACAAGAGCTGCACTTCTGAAACTTGGTACTTCAGTAGAAAAGGTCTATCCGCGACTGTCTGCAAAGTTTCGTTGCACAATTCGAATAAATGTGGAAGTTATAAACAAAAGCGATATCAACTTTAAAACGCGCTAAATTTTGTTGATGTTTTGCGTATTCAGTTTGTATCGACATATCTCCGGCAGAACAAAAGCTGCACTTCTGAAACTTGGTACTTCAGTAGAACATGTGTCTCCGCGGTTGTCTGCTAAACTTCATTGCACAATTCGAATGAATGTGGGAGTTATAAACAAAAGCGATATCAACTTTAAAACGCGCTAAATTTTGTTGATGTTTTGCGTATTCAGTTTGTATCGACATATCTCCGGCAGTACAAAAGTTGCACTTCTGAAACTTGGTACTTCAGTAGAGAATGTGTCTCCGCGGTTGTCTGCAAAGTTTCGTTGCACAATTCGAATAAATGTGGAAGTTATAAACAAAAGCGATATTAACTTTAAAACGCGCTAAATTTTGTTGATGTTTTGCGTATTCAGTTTGTATCGACATATCTCTGGCAGTACAAGAACTGCACTTCTGAAACTTGGTACTTCAGTAGAAAATGTGTCTCCGCGGTTGTCTGCAAAGTTTCTTTGCACAATTCGAATAAATGTGGAAGTTATAAACAAAAGCGATATCAACTTTAAAACGCGCTAAATTTTGTTGATGTTTTGCGTATTCAGTTTGTATCGACATATCTCCGGCAGTACAAGAGCTGCACTTCTGAAACTTGGTACGTCACTAGAAAAGGTCTATCCGCGACTGTCTGCAAAGTTTCGTTGACCAATTCGAATAAATGTGGAAGTTATAAACAAAAGCGATATCAACTTTAAAACGCGCTAAATTTTGTTGATGTTTTGCGTATTCAGTTTGTATCGACATATCTCCGGCAGAACAAAAGCTGCACTTCTGAAACTTGGTACTTCAGTAGAAAATGTGTCTCCGCGGTTGTCTGCTAAGTTTCATTGCACAATTCGAATGAATGTGGAAGTTATAAACAAAAGCGATATCAACTTTAAAACGCGCTAAATTTTGTTGATGTTTTGCGTATTCAGTTTGTATCGACATATCTCCGGCAGTACAAAAGCTGCACTTCTGAAACTTGGTACTTCAGTAGAGAATGTGTCTCCGCGGTTGTCTGCAAAGTTTCGTTGCACAATTCGAATAAATGTGGAAGTTATAAACAAAAGCGATATTAACTTTAAAAACCGCTTAATTTTGTTGATGTTTTGCGTATTCAGTTTGTATCGACATATCTCTGGCAGTACAAGAGCTGCACTTCTGAAACTTGGTACTTCAGTAGAAAATGTGTCTCCGCGGTTGTCTGCAAAGTTTCGTAGCACAATTCGAATAAATGTGGAAGTTATAAACAAAAGCGATATCAACTTTAAAACGCGCTAAATTTTGTTGATGTTTTGCGTATTCAGTTTGTATCGACATATCTCCGGCAGTACAAAAGCTGCATATCTTAAACTTGGTACTTCAGTAGAAAATGTGTCTCCGCGGTAGTCTGCAAAGTTTCGTTGCACAATTCGAATAAATGTGGAAGTTATAAACAAAAGCGATATCAACTTTAAAACGCGCTAAATTTTGTTGATGTTTTGCGTATTCAGTTTGTATCGACATATCTCCGGCAGTACAAGAGCTGCACGTCTGAACCTTGGTACTTCAGTAGAAAATGTGTCTCCGCGGTTGTCTGCAAAGTTTCGTTGCACAATTCGAATGAATGTGGAAGTTATAAACAAAAGCGATATCAACTTTAAAACGCGCTAAATTTTGTT
Organism: Sepiola atlantica; assembly: GCA_963556195.1. Taxonomy (NCBI): domain Eukaryota; kingdom Metazoa; phylum Mollusca; class Cephalopoda; order Sepiida; family Sepiolidae; genus Sepiola; species Sepiola atlantica. Next base: position 1,180,271 of record CAUVYP010000567.1, read on the forward strand.
GATGTTTTGCGTATTCAGTTTGTATCGACATATCTCCGGCAGTACAACAGCTGCACGTCTGAAACTTGGTACTTCAGTAGAAAAGGCCTATCCGCGACTGTCTGCAAAGTTTCGTTGCACAATTCGAATAAATGTGGAAGCTATAAACAAAAGCGATATCAACTTTAAAACGCGCTAAATTTTGTTGATGTTTTGCGTATTCAGTTTGTATCGACATATCTCCGGCAGTACAAGAGCTGCACTTCTGAAACTTACTACTTCAGTAGAAAATGTGTCTTCGCGGTTGTCTGCAAAGTTTCGTTGCACAATTCGAATAAATGTGGAAGTTATAAACAAAAGCGATATCAACTTTAAAACGCGCTAAATTTTGTTGATGTTTTGCGTATTCAGTTTGTATCGACATATCTCCGGCAGTACAAAAGCTGCATATCTGAAACTTGGTACTTCAGTAGTAAATGTGTCTCGGCGGTAGTCTGCAAAGTTTCGTTGCACAATTCGAATAAATGTGGAAGTTATAAACAAAAGCGATATCAACTTTAAAACGCGCTAAATTTTGTTGATGTTTTGCGTATTCAGTTTGTATCGACATATCTCCGGCAGTACAAGAGCTGCACGCTTGAACCTTGGTACTTCAGTAGAAAAGGCCTATCCGCGACTGTCTGCAAAGTTTCGTTGCACAATTCGAATAAATGTGGAAGTTATAAACAAAAGCGATATCAACTTTAAAACGCGCTAAATTTTGTTGATGTTTTGCGTATTCAGTTTGTATCGACATATCTCCGGCAGTACAAGAGCTGCACTTCTGAAACCTGGTACTTCAGTAGAAAAGGCCTATCCGCGAGTGTCTGCAAAGTTTCGTTGCACAATTCGAATAAATGTGGAAGTTATAAACAAAAGCGATATCAACTTTAAAACGCGCTAAATTTTGTTGATGTTTTGCGTATTCAGTTTGTATCGACATATCTCCGGCAGTACAAAAGCTGCACTTCTGAACCTTGGTACTTCAGTAGAAAATGTGTCTCCGCGGTTGTCTGCAAAGTTTCGTTGCACAATTCGAATGAATGTGGAAGTTATAAACCAAAGCGATATCAACTTTAAAACGCGCTAAATTTTGTTGATGTTTTGCGTATTCAGTTTGTATCGACATATCTCCGGCAGTACAACAGCTGCACGTCTGAAACTTGGTACTTCAGTAGAAAAGGCCTATCCGCGACTGTCTGCAAAGTTTCGTTGCACAATTCGAATAAATTTGGAAGCTATAAACAAAAGCGATATCAACTTTAAAACGCGCTAAATTTTGTTGATGTTTTGCGTATTCAGTTTGTATCGACATATCTCCGGCAGTACAAGAGCTGCACTTCTGAAACTTGGTACTTCACTAGAACAGGCCTATCCGCGACTGTCTGCAAAGTTTCGTTGCACAATTCGAATAAATGTGGAAGTTATACACAAAAGCGATATCAACTTTAAAACGCGCTAAATTTTGTTGATGTTTTGCGTATTCAGTTTGTATCGACATATCTCCGGCAGTACAAGAGCTGCACTTCTGAAACTTGGAACGTCACTAGAAAAGGTCTATCCGCGACTGTCTGCAAAGTTTCGTTGCACAATTCGAATAAATGTGGAAGTTATAAACAAAAGCGATATCAACTTTAAAACGCGCTAAATTTTGTTGATGTTTTGCGTATTCAGTTTGTATCGACATATCTCCGGCAGAACAAAAGCTGCACTTCTGAAACTTGGTACTTTAGTAGAAAATGTGTCTCCGCGGTTGTCTGCTAAGTTTCATTGCACAATTCGAATGAATGTGGAAGTTATAAACAAAAGCGATATCAACTTTAAAACGCGCTAAATTTTGTTGATGTTTTGCGTATTCAGTTTGTATCGACATATCTCCGGCAGTACAAAAGCTGCACTTCTGAAACTTGGTACTTCAGTAGAGAATGTGTCTCCGCGGTTGTCTGCAAAGTTTCGTTGCACAATTCGAATAAATGTGGAAGTTATAAACAAAAGCGATATTAACTTTAAAAACCGCTTAATTTTGTTGATGTTTTGCGTATTCAGTTTGTATCGACATATCTCTGGCAGTACAAGAGCTGCACTTCTGAAACTTCGTACTTCAGTAGAAAATGTGTCTCCGCGGTTGTCTGCAAAGTTTCGTAGCACAATTCGAATAAATGTGGAAGTTATAAACAAAAGCGATATCAACTTTAAAACGCGCTAAATTTTGTTGATGTTTTGCGTATTCAGTTTGTATCGACATATCTCCGGCAGTACAAGAGCTGCACTTCTGAAACTTGGTACTTCAGTAGGAAAGGCCTATCCGCGAGTGTCTGCAAAGTTTCGTTGCACAATTCGAATAAATGTGGAAGTTATAAACAAAAGCGATATCAACTTTAAAACGCGCTAAATTTTGTTGATGTTTTGCGTATTCAGTTTGTATCGACATATCTCCGGCAGTACAAAAGCTGCACTTCTGAACCTTGGTACTTCAGTAGAAAATGTGTCTCCGCGGTTGTCTGCAAAGTTTCGTTGCACAATTCGAATGAATGTGGAAGTTATAAACCAAAGCGATATCAACTTTAAAACGCGCTAAATTTTGTTGATGTTTTGCGTATTCAGTTTGTATCGACATATCACCGGCAGTAAAACAGCTGCACGTCTGAAACTTGGTACTTCAGTAGAAAAGGCCTATCCGCGACTGTCTGCAAAGTTTCGTTGCACAATTCGAATAAATGTGGAAGTTATAAACAAAAGCGATATCAACTTTAAAACGCGCTAAATTTTGTTGATGTTTTGCGTATTCAGTTTGTATCGACATATCTCCGGCAGTACAAGAGCTGCACGTCTGAACCTTGGTACTTCAGTAGAAAAGGCCTATCCGCGACTGTCTGCAAAGTTTCGTTGCACAATTCGAATAAATGTGGAAGTTATAAACAAAAGCGATATCAACTTTAAAACGCGCTAAATTTTGTTGATGTTTTGCGTATTCAGTTTGTATCGACATATCTCCGGCAGTACAAAAGCTTCACTTCTGAAACTTAGTACTTCAGTAGAAAATGTGTCTCCGCGGTTGTCTGCAAAGTTTCGTTGCACAATTCGAATGAATGTGGAAGTTATAAACAAAAGCGATATCAACTTTAAAACGCGCTAAATTTTGTTGATGTTTTGCGTATTAAGTTTGTATCGACATATCTCCGGCAGTACAAGAGCTGCACTTCTGAAACTTAGTACTTCAGTAGAAAATGTGTCTTCGCGGTTGTCTGCAAAGTTTCGTTGCACAATTCGAATAAATGTGGAAGCTATAAACAAAAGCGATATCAACTTTAAAACGCGCTAAATTTTGTTGATGTTTTGCGTATTCAGTTTGTATCGACATATCTCCGGCAGTACAAAAGCTGCATATCTGAAACTTGGTACTTCAGTAGAAAATGTGTCTCCGCGGTAGTCTGCAAAGTTTCGTTGCACAATTCGAATAAATGTTGAAGTTATAAACAAAAGCGATATCAACTTTAAAACGCGCTAAATTTTGTTGATGTTTTGCGTATTCAGTTTGTATCGACATATCTCCGGCAGTACAAAAGCTGCATATCTGAAACTTGGTACTTCAGTAGTAAATGTGTCTCGGCGGTAGTCTGCAAAGTTTCGTTGCACAATTCGAATAAATGTGGAAGTTATAAACAAAAGCGATATCAACTTTAAAACGCGCTAAATTTTGTTGATGTTTTGCGTATTCAGTTTGTATCGACATATCTCCGGCAGTACAAGAGCTGCACGCTTGAACCTTGGTACTTCAGTAGAAAAGGCCTATCCGCGACTGTCTGCAAAGTTTCGTTGCACAATTCGAATAAATGTGGAAGTTATAAACAAAAGCGATATCAACTTTAAAACGCGCTAAATTTTGTTGATGTTTTGCGTATTCAGTTTGTATCGACATATCTCCGGCAGTACAAGAGCTGCACTTCTGAAACCTGGTACTTCAGTAGAAAAGGCCTATCCGCGAGTGTCTGCAAAGTTTCGTTGCACAATTCGAATAAATGTGGAAGTTATAAACAAAAGCGATATCAACTTTAAAACGCGCTAAATTTTGTTGATGTTTTGCGTATTCAGTTTGTATCGACATATCTCCGGCAGTACAAAAGCTGCACTTCTGAACCTTGGTACTTCAGTAGAAAATGTGTCTCCGCGGTTGTCTGCAAAGTTTCGTTGCACAATTCGAATGAATGTGGAAGTTATAAACCAAAGCGATATCAACTTTAAAACGCGCTAAATTTTGTTGATGTTTTGCGTATTCAGTTTGTATCGACATATCTCCGGCAGTACAACAGCTGCACGTCTGAAACTTGGTACTTCAGTAGAAAAGGCCTATCCGCGACTGTCTGCAAAGTTTCGTTGCACAATTCGAATAAATGTGGAAGCTATAAACAAAAGCGATATCAACTTTAAAACGCGCTGAATTTTGTTGATGTTTTGCGTATTCAGTTTGTATCGACATATCTCCGGCAGTACAAGAGCTGCACTTCTGAAACTTGGTACTTCACTAGAAAAGGCCTATCCGCGACTGTCTGCAAAGTTTCGTTGCACAATTCGAATAAATGTGGAAGTTATACACAAAAGCGATATCAACTTTAAAACGCGCTAAATTTTGTTGATGTTTTGCGTATTCAGTTTGTATCGACATATCTCCGGCAGTACAAGAGCTGCACTTCTGAAACTTGGAACGTCACTAGAAAAGGTCTATCCGCGACTGTCTGCAAAGTTTCGTTGCACAATTCGAATAAATGTGGAAGTTATAAACAAAAGCGATATCAACTTTAAAACGCGCTAAATTTTGTTGATGTTTTGCGTATTCAGTTAGTATCGACATATCTCCGGCAGAACAAAAGCTGCACTTCTGAAACTTTGTACTTTAGTAGAAAATGTGTCTCCGCGGTTGTCTGCTAAGTTTCATTGCACAATTCGAATGAATGTGGAAGTTATAAACAAAAGCGATATCAACTTTAAAACGCGCTTAATTTTGTTGATGTTTTGCGTATTCAGTTTGTATCGACATATCTCCGGCAGTACAAAAGCTGCACTTCTGAAACTTGCTACTTCAGTAGAGAATGTGTCTCCGCGGTTGTCTGCAAAGTTTCGTTGCACAATTCGAATAAATGTGGAAGTTATAAACAAAAGCGATATTAACTTTAGAAACCGCTTAATTTTGTTGATGTTTTGCGTATTCAGTTTGTATCGACATATCTCCGGCAGTACAAGAGCTGCACTTCTGAAACTTGGTACTTTAGTAGGAAAGGCCTATCCGCGAGTGTCTGCAAAGTTTCGTTGCACAATTCGAATAAATGTGGAAGTTATAAACAAAAGCGATATCAACTTTAAAACGCGCTAAATTTTGTTGATGTTTTGCGTATTCAGTTTGTATCGACATATCTCCGGCAGTACAAAAGCTGCACTTCTGAACCTTGGTACTTCAGTAGAAAATGTGTCTCCGCGGTTGTCTGCAAAGTTTCGTTGCACAATTCGAATGAATGTGGAAGTTATAAACCAAAGCGATATCAACTTTAAAACGCGCTAAATTTTGTTGATGTTTTGCGTATTCAGTTTGTATCGACATATCACCGGCAGTACAACAGCTGCACGTCTGAAACTTGGTACTTCAGTAGAAAAGGCCTATCCGCGACTGTCTGCAAAGTTTCGTTGCACAATTCGAATAAATGTGGAAGTTATAAACAAAAGCGATATCAACTTTAAAACGCACTAAATTTTGTTGATGTTTTGCGTATTCAGTTTGTATCGACATATCTCCGGCAGTACAAGAGCTGCACGTCTGAAACTTGGTACTTCAGTAGAAAAGGCCTATCCGCGACTGTCTGCAAAGTTTCGTTGCACAATTCGAATAAATGTGGAAGTTATAAACAAAAGCGATATCAACTTTAAAACCCGCTAAATTTTGTTGATGTTTTTCGTATTCAGTTTGTATCGACATATCTCCCACAGTACAAGAGCTGCACTTCTGAAACTTGGTACTTCAGTAGGAAAGGTCTATCCGCGACTGTCTGCAAAGTTTCGTTGCACAATTCGAATAAATGTGGAAGTTATAAACAAAAGCGATATCAACTTTAAAACGCGCTAAATTTTGTTGATGTTTTGCGTATTCAGTTTGTATCGACATATCTCCGGCAGAACAAAAGCTGCACTTCTTAAACTTGGTACTTCAGTAGAACATGTGTCTCCGCGGTTGTCTGCCAAGTTTCATTGCACAATTCGAATGAATGTGGAAGTTATAAACAAAAGCGATATCAACTTTAAAACGCGCTAAATTTTGTTGATGTTTTGCGTATTCAGTTTGTATCGACATATCTTCGGCAGTACAAAAGTTGCACTTCTGAAACTTGGTACTTCAGTAGAGAATGTGTCTCCGCGGTTGTCTGCAAAGTTTCGTTGCACAATTCGAATAAATGTGGAAGTTATAAACAAAAGCGATATTAACTTTAAAACGCGCTAAATTTTGTTGATGTTTTGCGTATTCAGTTTGTATCGACATATCTCTGGCAGTACAAGAACTGCACTTCTGAAACTTGGTACTTCAGTAGAAAATGTGTCTCCGCGGTTGTCTGCAAAGTTTCCTTGCACAATTCGAATAAATGTGGAAGTTATAAACAAAAGCGATATCAACTTTAAAACGCGCTAAATTTTGTTGATGTTTTGCGTATTCAGTTTGTATCGACATATCTCCGGCAGTACAAGAGCTGCACGTCTGAACCTTGGTACTTCAGCAGAAAAAGCCTATCCGCGACTGTCTGCAAAGTTTCGTTGCACAATTCGAATAAATGTGGAAGTTATAAACAAAAGCGATATCAACTTTAAAACGCGCTAAATTTTGTTGATGTTTTGCGTATTCAGTTTGTATCGACATATCTCCGGCAGTACAAGAGCTGCACTTCTGAAACTTGGTACTTCAGTAGAAAAGGCCTATCCGCGAGTGTCTGCAAAGTTTCGTTGCACAATTCGAATGAATGTGGAAGTTATAAACCAAAGCGATATCAACTTTAAAACGCGCTAAATTTTGTTGATGTTTTGCGTATTCAGTTTGTATCGACATATCTCTGGCAGTACAACAGCTGCACGTCTGAAACTTGGTACTTCAGTAGAAAAGGCCTATCCGCGACTGTCTGCAAAGTTTCGTTGCACAATTCGAATAAATGTGGAAGCTATAAACAAAAGCGATATCAACTTTAAAACGCGCTGAATTTTGTTGATGTTTTGCGTATTCAGTTTGTATCGACATATCTCCGGCAGTACAAGAGCTGCACTTCTGAAACTTGGTACTTCACTAGAAAAGGCCTATCCGCGACTGTCTGCAAAGTTTCGTTGCACAATTCGAATAAATGTGGAAGTTATACACAAAAGCGATATCAACTTTAAAACGCGCTAAATTTTGTTGATGTTTTGCGTATTCAGTTTGTATCGACATATCTCCGGCAGTACAAGAGCTGCACTTCTGAAACTTGGAACGTCACTAGAAAAGGTCTATCCGCGACTGTCTGCAAAGTTTCGTTGCACAATTCGAATAAATGTGGAAGTTATAAACAAAAGCGATATCAACTTTAAAACGCGCTAAATTTTGTTGATGTTTTGCGTATTCAGTTAGTATCGACATATCTCCGGCAGAACAAAAGCTGCACTTCTGAAACTTGGTACTTTAGTAGAAAATGTGTCTCCGCGGTTGTCTGCTAAGTTTCATTGCACAATTCGAATGAATGTGGAAGTTATAAACAAAAGCGATATCAACTTTAAAACGCGCTTAATTTTGTTGATGTTTTGCGTATTCAGTTTGTATCGACATATCTCCGGCAGTACAAAAGCTGCACTTCTGAAACTTGCTACTTCAGTAGAGAATGTGTCTCCGCGGTTGTCTGCAAAGTTTCGTTGCACAATTCGAATAAATGTGGAAGTTATAAACAAAAGCGATATTAACTTTAGAAACCGCTTAATTTTGTTGATGTTTTGCGTATTCAGTTTGTATCGACATATCTCTGGCAGTACAAGAGCTGCACTTCTGAAACTTCGTACTTCAGTAGAAAATGTGTCTCCGCGGTTGTCTGCAAAGTTTCGTAGCACAATTCGAATAAATGTGGAAGTTATAAACAAAAGCGATATCAACTTTAAAACGCGCTAAATTTTGTTGATGTTTTGCGTATTCAGTTTGTATCGACATATCTCCGGCAGTACAAGAGCTGCACTTCTGAAACTTGGTACTTCAGTAGGAAAGGCCTATCCGCGAGTGTCTGCAAAGTTTCGTTGCACAATTCGAATAAATGTGGAAGTTATAAACAAAAGCGATATCAACTTTAAAACGCGCTAAATTTTGTTGATGTTTTGCGTACTCAGTTTGTATCGACATATCTCCGGCAGTACAAAAGCTGCACTTCTGAACCTTGGTACTTCAGTAGAAAATGTGTCTCTGCGGTTGTCTGCAAAGTTTCGTTGCACAATTCGAATGAATGTGGAAGTTATAAACCAAAGCGATATCAACTTTAAAACGCGCTAAATTTTGTTGATGTTTTGCGTATTCAGTTTGTATCGACATATCACTGGCAGTACAACAGCTGCACGTCTGAAACTTGGTACTTCAGTAGAAAAGGCCTATCCGCGACTGTCTGCAAAGTTTCGTTGCACAATTCGAATAAATGTGGAAGTTATAAACAAAAGCGATATCAACTTTAAAACGCGCTAAATTTTGTTGATGTTTTGCGTATTCAGTTTGTATCGACATATCTCCGGCAGTACAAGAGCTGCACGTCTGAACCTTGGTACTTCAGTAGAAAAGGCCTATCCGCGACTGTCTGCAAAGTTTCGTTGCACAATTCGAATAAATGTGGAAGTTATAAACAAAAGCGATATCAACTTTAAAACCCGCTAAATTTTGTTGATGTTTTTCGTATTCAGTTTGTATCGACATATCTCCCACAGTACAAGAGCTGCACTTCTGAAACTTGGTACTTCAGTAGGAAAGGTCTATCCGCGACTGTCTGCAAAGTTTCGTTGCACAATTCGAATAAATGTGGAAGTTATAAACAAAAGCGATATCAACTTTAAAACGCGCTAAATTTTGTTGATGTTTTGCGTATTCAGTTTGTATCGACATATCTCCGGCAGAACAAAAGCTGCACTTCTGAAACTTGGTACTTCAGTAGAACATGTGTCTCCGCGGTTGTCTGCTAAGTTTCATTGCACAATTCGAATGAATGTGGAAGTTATAAACAAAAGCGATATCAACTTTAAAACGCGCTAAATTTTGTTGATGTTTTGCGTATTCAGTTTGTATCGACATATCTTCGGCAGTACAAAAGTTGCACTTCTGAAACTTGGTACTTCAGTAGAGAATGTGTCTCCGCGGTTGTCTTCAAAGTTTCGTTGCACAATTCGAATAAATGTGGAAGTTATAAACAAAAGCGATATTAACTTTAAAACGCGCTAAATTTTGTTGATGTTTTGCGTATTCAGTTTGTATCGACATATCTCTGGCAGTACAAGAACTGCACTTCTGAAACTTGGTACTTCAGTAGAAAATGTGTCTCCGCGGTTGTCTGCAAAGTTTCCTTGCACAATTCGAATAAATGTGGAAGTTATAAACAAAAGCGATATCAACTTTAAAACGCGCTAAATTTTGTTGATGTTTTGCGTATTCAGTTTGTATCGACATATCTCCGGCAGTACAAGAGCTGCACTTCTGAAACTTGGTACGTCACTAGAAAAGGTCTATCCGCGACTGTCTGCAAAGTTTCGTTGCACAATTCAAATAAATGTGGAAGTTATAAACAAAAGCGATATCAACTTTAAAACGCGCTAAATTTTGTTGATGTTTTGCGTATTCAGTTTGTATCGACATATCTCCGGCAGAACAAAAGCTGCACTTCTGAAACTTGGTACTTCAGTAGAAAATGTGTCTCCGCGGTTGTCTGCTAAGTTTCGTTGCACAATTCGAATAAATGTGGAAGTTATAAAAAAAAGCGATATCAACTTTAAAACGCGCTAAATTTTGTTGATGTTTTGCGTATTCAGTTTGTATCGACATATCTCCGGCAGTACAAAAGCTGCATATCTGAAACTTGGTACTTCAGTAGAAAATGTGTCTCCGCGGTAGTCTGCAAGGTTTCGTTGCACAATTCGAATAAATGTGGAAGTTATAAACAAAAGCGATATCAACTTTAAAACGCGCTAAATTTTGTTGATGTTTTGCGTATTCAGTTTGTATCGACATATCTCCGGCAGTACAAGAGCTGCACTTCTGAAACTTGGTACTTCAGTAGAAAAGGCCTATCCGCGAGTGTCTGCAAAGTTTCGTTGCACAATTCGAATAAATGTGGAAGTTATAAACAAAAGCGATATCAACTTTAAAACGCGCTAAATTTTGTTGATGTTTTGCGTATTCAGTTTGTATCGACATATCTCCGGCAGTACAAAAGCTGCACTTCTGAACCTTGGTACTTCAGTGGAAAATGTGTCTCCGCGGTTGTCTGCAAAGTTTCGTTGCACAATTCGAATGAATGTGGAAGTTATAAACAAAAGCGATATCAACTTTAAAACGCGCTAAATTTTGTTGATGTTTTGCGTATTCAGTTTGTATCGACATATCTCCGGCAGTACAACAGCTGCACGTCTGAAACTTTGTACTTCAGTAGAAAAAACCTATCCGCGACTGTCTGCAAAGTTTCGTTGCACAATTCGAATAAATGTGGAAGCTATAAACAAAAGCGATATCAACTTTAAAACGCGCTAAATTTTGTTGATGTTTTGCGTATTCAGTTTGTATCGACATATCTCCGGCAGTACAAGAGCTGCACTTCTGAAACTTGGTACTTCAGTAGAAAAGGCCTATCCGCGACTGTCTGCAAAGTTTCGTTGCACAATTCGAATAAATGTGGAAGTTATAAACAAAAGCGATATTAACTTTAAAACGCGCTAAATTTTGTTGATGTTTTGCGTATTCAGTTTGTATCCACATATCTCCGGCAGTACAAAAGCTGCACTTCTGAAACTTGGTACTTCAACAGAAAAGGCCTATCCGCGACTGTTTGCAAAGTTTCGTTGCACAATTCGAATAAATGTGGAAGTTATAAACAAAAGCGATATCAACTTTAAAACGCGCTAAATTTTGTTGATGTTTTGCGTATTCAGTTTGTATCGACATATCTCCGGCAGTACAAAAGCTTCACTTCTGAAACTTAGTACTTCAGTAGAAAATGTGTCTCCGCGGGTGTCTGCAAAGTTTCGTTGCACAATTCGAATGAATGTGGAAGTTATAAACAAAAGCGATATCAACTTTAAAACGCGCTAAATTTTGTTGATGTTTTGCGTATTCAGTTTGTATCGACATATCTCCGGCAGTACAACAGCTGCACGTCTGAAACTTGGTACTTCAGTAGAAAAAACCTATCCGCGACTGTCTGCAAAGTTTCGTTGCACAATTCGAATAAATGTGGAAGCTATAAACAAAAGCGATATCAACTTTAAAACGCGCTAAATTTTGTTGATGTTTTGCGAATTCAGTTTGTATCGACATATTTCCGGCAGTACAAGAGCTGCACTTCTGAAACTTGGTACTTCAGTAGAAAAGGCCTATCCGCGACTGTCTGCAAAGTTTCGTTGCACAATTCGAATAAATGTGGAAGTTATAAACAAAAGCGATATTAACTTTAAAACGCGCTAAATTTTGTTGATGTTTTGCGTATTCAGTTTGTATCCACATATCTCCGGCAGTACAAGAGCTGCACTTCTGAAACTTGGTACTTCAACAGAAAAGGCCTATCCGCGACTGTTTGCAAAGTTTCGTTGCACAATTCGAATAAATGTGGAAGTTATAAACAAAAGCGATATCAACTTTAAAACGCGCTAAATTTTGTTGATGTTTTGCGTATTCAGTTTGTATCGACATATATCCGGCAGTACAAAAGCTTCACTTCTGAAACTTAGTACTTCAGTAGAAAATGTGTCTCCGCGGGTGTCTGCAAAGTTTCGTTGCACAATTCGAATGAATGTGGAAGTTATAAACAAAAGCGATATCAACTTTAAAACGCGCTAAATTTTGTTGATGTTTTGCGTATTAAGTTTGTATCGACATATCTCCGGCAGTACAAGAGCTGCACTTCTGAAACTTAGTACTTCAGTAGAAAATGTGTCTTCGCGGTTGTCTGCAAAGTTTCGTTGCCCAATTCGAATAAATGTGGAAGTTATAAACAAAAGCGATATCAACTTTAAAACGCGCTAAATTTTGTTGATGTTTTGCGTATTCAGTTTGTATCGACATATCTCCGGCAGTACAAAAGCTGCATATCTGAAACTTGGTACTTCAGTAGAAAATGTGTCTCCGCGGTAGTCTGCAAAGTTTCGTTGCACAATTCGAATAAATGTGGAAGTTATAAACAAAAGCGATATCAACTTTAAAACGCGCTAAATTTTGTTGATGTTTTGCGTATTCAGTTTGTATCGACATATCTCCGGCAGTACAAAAGCTGCATATCTGAAACTTGGTACTTCAGTAGAAAATGTGTCTCCGCGGTAGTCTGCAAAGTGGCGTTGCACAATTCGAATAAATGTGGAAGTTATAAACAAAAGCGATATCAACTTTAAAACGCGCTAAATTTTGTTGATGTTTTGCGTATTCAGTTTGTATCGACATATCTCCGGCAGTACAAGAGCTGCACGTCTGAACCTTGGTACTTCAGTAGAAAAAGCCTATCCGCGACTGTCTGCAAAGTTTCGTTGCACAATTCGAATAAATGTGGAAGTTATAAACAAAAGCGATATCAACTTTAAAACGCGCTAAATTTTGTTGATGTTTTGCGTATTCAGTTTGTATCGACATATCTCCGGCAGTACAAGAGCTGCACTTCTGAAACTTGGTACTTCAGTAGGAAAGGCCTATCCGCGAGTGTCTGCAAAGTTTCGTTGCACAATTCGAATAAATGTGGAAGTTATAAACAAAAGCGATATCAACTTTAAAACGCGCTAAATTTTGTTGATGTTTTGCGTATTCAGTTTGTATCGACATATCTCCGGCAGTACAAAAGCTGCACTTCTGAACCTTGGTACTTCAGTAGAAAATGTGTCTCCGCGGTTGTCTGCAAAGTTTCGTTGCACAATTCGAATGAATGTGGAAGTTATAAACCAAAGCGATATCAACTTTAAAACGCGCTAAATTTTGTTGATGTTTTGCGTATTCAGTTTGTATCGACATATCTCCGGCAGTACAACAGCGGCACGTCTGAAACTTGGTACTTCAGTAGAAAAGGCCTATCCGCGACTGTCTGCAAAGTTTCGTTGCACAATTCGAATAAATGTGGAAGCTATAAACAAAAGCGATATCAACTTTAAAACGCGCTAAATTTTGTTGATGTTTTGCGTATTCAGTTTGTATCGACATATCTCCGGCAGTACAAGAGCTGCACTTCTGAAACTTGGTACTTCACTAGAAAAGGCCTATCCGCGACTGTCTGCAAAGTTTCGTTGCACAATTCGAATAAATGTGGAAGTTATACACAAAAGCGATATCAACTTTAAAACGCGCTAAATTTTGTTGATGTTTTGCGTATTCAGTTTGTATCGACATATCTCCGGCAGTACAAGAGCTGCACTTCTGAAACTTGGTACTTCAGTAGAAAAGGCCTATCCGCGACTGTTTGCAAAGTTTCGTTGCACAATTCGAATAAATGTGGAAGTTATAAACAAAAGCGATATCAACTTTAAAACGCGCTAAATTTTGTTGATGTTTTGCGTATTCAGTTTGTATCGACATATCTCCGGCAGTACAAAAGCTGCACTTCTGAACCTTGGTACTTCAGTGGAAAATGTGTCTCCGCGGTTGTCTGCAAAGTTTCGTTGCACAATTCGAATGAATGGTGAAGTTATAAACAAAAGCGATATCAACTTTAAAACGCGCTAAATTTTGTTGATGTTTTGCGTATTCAGTTTGTATCGACATATCTCCGGCAGTACAACAGCTGCACGTCTGAAACTTTGTACTTCAGTAGAAAAAACCTATCCGCGACTGTCTGCAAAGTTTCGTTGCACAATTCGAATAAATGTGGAAGCTATAAACAAAAGCGATATCAACTTTAAAACGCGCTAAATTTTGTTGATGTTTTGCGTATTCAGTTTGTATCGACATATCTCCGGCAGTACAAGAGCTGCACTTCTGAAACTTGGTACTTCAGTAGAAAAGGCCTATCCGCGACTGTCTGCAAAGTTTCGTTGCACAATTCGAATAAATGTGGAAGTTATAAACAAAAGCGATATTAACTTTAAAACGCGCTAAATTTTGTTGATGTTTTGCGTATTCAGTTTGTATCCACATATCTCCGGCAGTACAAAAGCTGCACTTCTGAAACTTGGTACTTCAACAGAAAAGGCCTATCCGCGACTGTTTGCAAAGTTTCGTTGCACAATTCGAATAAATGTGGAAGTTATAAACAAAAGCGATATCAACTTTAAAACGCGCTAAATTTTGTTGATGTTTTGCGTATTCAGTTTGTATCGACATATCTCCGGCAGTAACAAAAGCTTCACTTCTGAAACTTAGTACTTCAGTAGAAAATGTGTCTCCGCGGGTGTCTGCAAAGTTTCGTTGCACAATTCGAATGAATGTGGAAGTTATAAACAAAAGCGATATCAACTTTAAAACGCGCTAAATTTTGTTGATGTTTTGCGTATTCAGTTTGTATCGACATATCTCCGGCAGTACAACAGCGGCACGTCTGAAACTTGGTACTTCAGTAGAAAAAACCTATCCGCGACTGTCTGCAAAGTTTCGTTGCACAATTCGAATAAATGTGGAAGCTATAAACAAAAGCGATATCAACTTTAAAACGCGCTAAATTTTGTTGATGTTTTGCGAATTCAGTTTGTATCGACATATTTCCGGCAGTACAAGAGCTGCACTTCTGTAACTTGGTACTTCAGTAGAAAAGGCCTATCCGCGACTGTCTGCAAAGTTTCGTTGCACAATTCGAATAAATGTGGAAGTTATAAACAAAAGCGATATTAACTTTAAAACGCGCTAAATTTTGTTGATGTTTTGCGTATTCAGTTTGTATCCACATATCTCCGGCAGTACAAGAGCTGCACTTCTGAAACTTGGTACTTCAACAGAAAAGGCCTATCCGCGACTGTTAGCAAAGTTTCGTTGCACAATTCGAATAAATGTGGAAGTTATAAACAAAAGCGATATCAACTTTAAAACGCGCTAAATTTTGTTGATGTTTTGCGTATTCAGTTTGTATCGACATATATCCGGCAGTACAAAAGCTTCACTTCTGAAACTTAGTACTTCAGTAGAAAATGTGTCTCCGCGGGTGTCTGCAAAGTTTCGTTGCACAATTCGAATGAATGTGGAAGTTATAAACAAAAGCGATATCAACTTTAAAACGCGCTAAATTTTGTTGATGTTTTGCGTATTAAGTTTGTATCGACATATCTCCGGCAGTACAAGAGCTGCACTTCTGAAACTTAGTACTTCAGTAGAAAATGTGTCTTCGCGGTTGTCTGCAAAGTTTCGTTGCCCAATTCGAATAAATGTGGAAGTTATAAACAAAAGCGATATCAACTTTAAAACGCGCTAAATTTTGTTGATGTTTTGCGTATTCAGTTTGTATCGACATATCTCCGGCAGTACAAAAGCTGCATATCTGAAACTTTGTACTTCAGTAGAAAATGTGTCTCCGCGGTAGTCTGC